>CAWVNO010001961.1:600000-1045000 GCA_963930645.1 Salticus scenicus
GGAGGAATGTTGTTTTGAGTGCAAAAACGTGGAAAAAATGAAGGTATAAGGAAAAGAAACAAAAGGGAGGTATTGGTTTAAATGGTCTTTTAGACGGTTTTGTGATTCAGATCGGTTCATAATCATAAAAAGGTGTGTACGCGAAGGAGGAAAGTTGTTTTGAGTGCAAAAACGTGGAAAAAATGAATGTATAAGGAAAAGAAACAAAAGGGAGGTATTAGTTTAAATGGTCTTTTAGACGGTTTTCTAAGTCAGATGAGTTCGGAATCATAAAAACGGTGTGTACGCGAAGGAGGAATGTTGTTTTGAGTGCAAAAACGTGGAAAAAATGAATGTATAATGAAAAGAAACAAAAGGGAGGTATTGGTTTAAATGGACTTTTAGACGGTTTTCTGAGTCAGATGAGTTCGGAATCATAAAAACGGTGTGTACGCGAAGGAGGAAAGTTGTTTTGACTGCAAAAACGTGGAAAAAATGAAGGTATAAGGAAAAGAAACAAAAGGGAGGTATTGGTTTAAATGGTCTTTTAGACGGTTTTGTGAGTCAGATCGGTTCATAATCATAAAAACAGTGTGTACGCGAAAGAGGAAAGTAGTTTTGAGTACAAAAACGGGGAAAAAATGAATGTATGAGGAAAAGAAACAAAAGGGAGGTATTGGTTTAAATGGTCTTTTAGACGGTTTTCTGAGTCAGATGAGTTCGGAATCATAAAAACGGTGTGTACGCGAAGGAGGAAAGTTGTTTTGAGTGCAAAAACGTGGAAAAAATGAAGGTATAAGGAAAAGAAACAAAAGGGAGGTATTAGTTTAAATGGTCTTTTAGACGGTTTTCTGAGTCAGATGAGTTCGGAATCATAAAAACGGTTTGTACGCGAAGGAGGAAAGTTGTTTTGAGTGCAAAAACGTGGAAAAAATGAATGTATGAGGAAAAGAAACAAAAGGGAGGTATTAGTTTAAATGGTCTTTTAGACGGTTTTCTGAGTCAGATGAGTTCGGAATCATAAAAACGGTTTGTACGCGAAGGAGGAAAGTTGTTTTGAGTGCAAAAACGTGGAAAAAATGAATGTATGAGGAAAAGAAACAAAAGGGAGATAATGGCTTAAATGGTCTTTTAGACGGTTTTGCGAGTCAGATCGGTTCGAAATCATAAAAACAGTATGTACGCGAAGGATGAAAGTAGTTTTGAGTGCAAAAACGTGGAAAAAATGAATATATGAGGAAAAGAAACAAAAGGGAGGTATTGGTTTAAATGGTCTTTTAGACGGTTTTCTGAGTCAGATGAGTTCGGAATCATAAAAACGGTGTGTACGCGAAGGAGGAAAGTTGTTTTGAGTGCAAAAACGTGGAAAAAATGAAGGTATAAGGAAAAGAAACAAAAGGGAGGTATTGGTTTAAATGGTCTTTTAGACGGTTTTGTGAGTCAGATCGGTTCATAATCATAAAAACAGTGTGTACGCGAAAGAGGAAAGTAGTTTTGAGTACAAAAACGGGGAAAAAATGAATGTATGAGGAAAAGAAACAAAAGGGAGGTATTGGTTTAAATGGTCTTTTAGACGGTTTTCTGAGTCAGATGAGTTCGGAATCATAAAAACGGTGTGTACGCGAAGGAGGAAAGTTGTTTTGAGTGCAAAAACGTGGAAAAAATGAAGGTATAAGGAAAAGAAACAAAAGGGAGGTATTAGTTTAAATGGTCTTTTAGACGGTTTTCTGAGTCAGATGAGTTCGGAATCATAAAAACGGTTTGTACGCGAAGGAGGAAAGTTGTTTTGAGTGCAAAAACGTGGAAAAAATGAATGTATGAGGAAAAGAAACAAAAGGGAGGTATTAGTTTAAATGGTCTTTTAGACGGTTTTCTGAGTCAGATGAGTTCGGAATCATAAAAACGGTTTGTACGCGAAGGAGGAAAGTTGTTTTGAGTGCAAAAACGTGGAAAAAATGAATGTATGAGGAAAAGAAACAAAAGGGAGGTAATGGCTTAAATGGTCTTTTAGACGGTTTTGCGAGTCAGATCGGTTCGAAATCATAAAAACAGTATGTACGCGAAGGATGAAAGTAGTTTTGAGTGCAAAAACGTGGAAAAAATGAATATATGAGGAAAAGAAACAAAAGGGAGGTATTGGTTTAAATGGTCTTTTAGACGGTTTTCTGAGTCAGATGAGTTCGGAATCATAAAAACGGTGTGTACGCGAAGGAGGAAAGTTGTTTTGAGTGCAAAAACGTGGAAAAAATGAAGGTATAAGGAAAAGAAACAAAAGGGAGGTATTGGTTTAAATGGTCTTTTAGACGGTTTTGTGAGTCAGATCGGTTCATAATCATAAAAACAGTGTGTACGCGAAAGAGGAAAGTAGTTTTGAGTACAAAAACGGGGAAAAAATGAATGTATGAGGAAAAGAAACAAAAGGGAGGTATTGGTTTAAATGGTCTTTTAGACGGTTTTCTGAGTCAGATGAGTTCGGAATCATAAAAACGGTGTGTACGCGAAGGAGGAAAGTTGTTTTGAGTGCAAAAACGTGGAAAAAATGAAGGAATAAGGAAAAGAAACAAAAGGGAGGTATTAGTTTAAATGGTCTTTTAGACGGTTTTCTGAGTCAGATGAGTTCGGAATCATAAAAACGGTTTGTACGCGAAGGAGGAAAGTTGTTTTGAGTGCAAAAACGTGGAAAAAATGAATGTATGAGGAAAAGAAACAAAAGGGAGGTATTAGTTTAAATGGTCTTTTAGACGGTTTTCTGAGTCAGATGAGTTCGGAATCATAAAAACGGTTTGTACGCGAAGGAGGAAAGTTGTTTTGAGTGCAAAAACGTGGAAAAAATGAATGTATGAGGAAAAGAAACAAAAGGGAGGTAATGGCTTAAATGGTCTTTTAGACGGTTTTGCGAGTCAGATCGGTTCGAAATCATAAAAACAGTATGTACGCGAAGGATGAAAGTAGTTTTGAGTGCAAAAACGTGGAAAAAATGAATATATGAGGAAAAGAAACAAAAGGGAGGTATTGGTTTAAATGGTCTTTTAGACGGTTTTCTGAGTCAGATGAGTTCGGAATCATAAAAACGGAGTGTACGCGAAGAAGGAAAGTTGTTTTGAGTGCAAAAACGTGGAAAAAATGAATGTATAAGGAAAAGAAACAAAAGGGAGGTATTGGGTTAAATGGTCTTTTAGACGGTTTTGTTAGTCATATGTGTTCTGAATCATAAAAACAGTGTGTACGCAAAGGTGGAAAGTTGTTTTGAGTGCAAAAACGTGGAAAAAATGAATGTATAAGGAAAATAATCAAAAGGGAGGTATTGGGTTAAATGGTCTTTTAGACGGTTTTGTTAGTCATATGTGTTCTGAATCATAAAAACAGTGTGTACGCAAAGGAGGAAAGTTGTTTTGAGTGCAAAAACGTGGAAAAAATGAATGTATAAGGAAAAGAAACAAAAGGGAGGTATTGGTTTAAACGGTCTTTTGGACGGTTTTGTTAGTCATATGTGTTCCGAATCATAAAAACAGTGTGTACGCGAAGGAGGAAAGTAGTTTTGAGTACAAAAACGGGGAAAAAATGAATATATGAGGAAAAGAAACAAAAGGGAGGTATTGGTTTAAATGGTCTTTTAGACGGTTTTCTGAGTCAGATGAGTTCGGAATCATAAAAACGGAGTGTACGCGAAGGAGGAAAGTTGTTTTGAGTGCAAAAACGTGGAAAAAATGAATGTACAATTAAAAGAATCAAAAGGGAGGTGGTAAATAGGTAAAGAACAAATGGACTTTTAGACGTTTTTGTTAGTCATATGTGTTCTGAATCATAAAAACAGTGTGTACGCGAAAGAGGAAAGTTGTTTTGAGTGCAAAAACGTGAAAAAAATGAATGTATAAGGAAAAGAAACAAAAGGGAGGTATTGGTTTAAATGGTCTTTTAGAGGTTTTCTCAGTCAGATCGGATCGAAATAATAAAAACGGAGTGTACGCGAAGGAGGAAAGTTGTTTTGAGTGCAAAAACGTGGAAAAAATGAATGTATACGGAAAAGAAACAAAAGGGAGGTATTGGTTTAAATGGTCTTTTAGACGGTTTTCTGAGTCAGATGACTTAGGAGTCATAAAAAGGTGTGTACGCGAAGGAGGAAAGTTGTTTTGAGTGCAAAAACGTGGAAAAAATGAAGGTATAAGGAAAAGAAACAAAAGGGAGGTATTGGTTTAAATGGTCTTTTAGACGGTTTTGTGAGTCAGATCGGTTTATAATCATAAAAACAGTGTGTACGCGAAAGAGGAAAGTAGTTTTGAGTGCAAATACGTGGAAAAAATGAATGTATAAGGAAAAGAATCAAAAGGGAGGTATTGGTTTAAATGGACTTTTAGACGTTTTTGCGAGTCAGATCGGTTCGAAATCATAAAAACAGTATGTACGCGAAGGATGAAAGTAGTTTTGAGTGCAAAAACGTGGAAAAAATGAATGTACAAGGAAGGAAGGAATCAAAATGGAGGTATTGGTTTAAATGGTCTTTTAGACGGTTTTCTGAGTCAGATGACTTCGGAATCATAAAAAGGTGTGTACGCGAAGGAGGAAAGTTGTTTTGAGTGCAAAAACGTGGAAAAAATGAATGTATAAGGAAAAGAAACAAAAGGGAGGTATTAGTTTAAATGGTCTTTTAGACGGTTTTCTGAGTCAGATGAGTTCGGAATCATAAAAACGGTGTGTACGCGAAGGAGGAATGTTGTTTTGAGTGCAAAAACGTGGAAAAAATGAAGGTATAAGGAAAAGAAACAAAAGGGAGGTATTGGTTTAAATGGTCTTTTAGACGGTTTTGTGATTCAGATCGGTTCATAATCATAAAAAGGTGTGTACGCGAAGGAGGAAAGTTGTTTTGAGTGCAAAAACGTGGAAAAAATGAATGTATAAGGAAAAGAAACAAAAGGGAGGTATTAGTTTAAATGGTCTTTTAGACGGTTTTCTAAGTCAGATGAGTTCGGAATCATAAAAACGGTGTGTACGCGAAGGAGGAATGTTGTTTTGAGTGCAAAAACGTGGAAAAAATGAAGGTATAAGGAAAAGAAACAAAAGGGAGGTATTGGGTTAAATGGTCTTTTAGACGGTTTTGTTAGTCATATGTGTTCTGAATCATAAAAACAGTGTGTACGCGAACGAGGAAAGTTGTTTTGAGTGCAAAAACGTGGAAAAAATGAATGTATAATGAAAAGAAACAAAAGGGAGGTATTGGTTTAAATGGTCTTTTAGACAGTTTTCTGAGTCAGATGAGTTCGGAATCATAAAAACGGTGTGTACGCGAAGGAGGAAAGTTGTTTTGACTGCAAAAACGTGGAAAAAATGAAGGTATAAGGAAAAGAAACAAAAGGGAGGTATTGGTTTAAATGGTCTTTTAGACGGTTTTGTGAGTCAGATCGGTTCATAATCATAAAAACAGTGTGTACGCGAAAGAGGAAAGTAGTTTTGAGTACAAAAACGGGGAAAAAATGAATGTATGAGGAAAAGAAACAAAAGGGAGGTATTGGTTTAAATGGTCTTTTAGACGGTTTTCTGAGTCAGATGAGTTCGGAATCATAAAAACGGTGTGTACGCGAAGGAGGAAAGTTGTTTTGAGTGCAAAAACGTGGAAAAAATGAAGGTATAAGGAAAAGAAACAAAAGGGAGGTATTAGTTTAAATGGTCTTTTAGACGGTTTTCTGTGTCAGATGAGTTCGGAATCATAAAAACGGTTTGTACGCGAAGGAGGAAAGTTGTTTTGAGTGCAAAAACGTGGAAAAAATGAATGTATGAGGAAAAGAAACAAAAGGGAGGTAATGGCTTAAATGGTCTTTTAGACGGTTTTGCGAGTCAGATCGGTTCGAAATCATAAAAACAGTATGTACGCGAAGGATGAAAGTAGTTTTGAGTGCAAAAACGTGGAAAAAATGAATGTACAAGGAAGGAAGGAATCAAAATGGAGGTATTGGTTTAAATGGTCTTTTAGACGGTTTTCTGAGTCAGATGACTTCGGAATCATAAAAAGGTGTGTACGCGAAGGAGGAAAGTTGTTTTGAGTGCAAAAACGTGGAAAAAATGAATGTATAAGGAAAAGAAACAAAAGGGAGGTATTAGTTTAAATGGTCTTTTAGACGGTTTTCTGAGTCAGATGAGTTCGGAATCATAAAAACGGTGTGTACGCGAAGGAGGAATGTTGTTTTGAGTGCAAAAACGTGGAAAAAATGAAGGTATAAGGAAAAGAAACAAAAGGGAGGTATTGGTTTAAATGGTCTTTTAGACGGTTTTGTGATTCAGATCGGTTCATAATCATAAAAAGGTGTGTACGCGAAGGAGGAAAGTTGTTTTGAGTGCAAAAACGTGGAAAAAATGAATGTATAATGAAAAGAAACAAAAGGGAGGTATTGGTTTAAATGGACTTTTAGACGGTTTTCTGAGTCAGATGAGTTCGGAATCATAAAAACGGTGTGTACGCGAAGGAGGAAAGTTGTTTTGACTGCAAAAACGTGGAAAAAATGAAGGTATAAGGAAAAGAAACAAAAGGGAGGTATTGGTTTAAATGGTCTTTTAGACGGTTTTGTGAGTCAGATCGGTTCATAATCATAAAAACAGTGTGTACGCGAAAGAGGAAAGTAGTTTTGAGTACAAAAACGGGGAAAAAATGAATGTATGAGGAAAAGAAACAAAAGGGAGGTATTGGTTTAAATGGTCTTTTAGACGGTTTTCTGAGTCAGATGAGTTCGGAATCATAAAAACGGTGTGTACGCGAAGGAGGAAAGTTGTTTTGAGTGCAAAAACGTGGAAAAAATGAAGGTATAAGGAAAAGAAACAAAAGGGAGGTATTAGTTTAAATGGTCTTTTAGACGGTTTTCTGAGTCAGATGAGTTCGGAATCATAAAAACGGTTTGTACGCGAAGGAGGAAAGTTGTTTTGAGTGCAAAAACGTGGAAAAAATGAATGTATGAGGAAAAGAAACAAAAGGGAGGTATTAGTTTAAATGGTCTTTTAGACGGTTTTCTGAGTCAGATGAGTTCGGAATCATAAAAACGGTTTGTACGCGAAGGAGGAAAGTTGTTTTGAGTGCAAAAACGTGGAAAAAATGAATGTATGAGGAAAAGAAACAAAAGGGAGGTAATGGCTTAAATGGTCTTTTAGACGGTTTTGCGAGTCAGATCGGTTCGAAATCATAAAAACAGTATGTACGCGAAGGATGAAAGTAGTTTTGAGTGCAAAAACGTGGAAAAAATGAATATATGAGGAAAAGAAACAAAAGGGAGGTATTGGTTTAAATGGTCTTTTAGACGGTTTTCTGAGTCAGATGAGTTCGGAATCATAAAAACGGTGTGTACGCGAAGGAGGAAAGTTGTTTTGAGTGCAAAAACGTGGAAAAAATGAAGGTATAAGGAAAAGAAACAAAAGGGAGGTATTGGTTTAAATGGTCTTTTAGACGGTTTTGTGAGTCAGATCGGTTCATAATCATAAAAACAGTGTGTACGCGAAAGAGGAAAGTAGTTTTGAGTACAAAAACGGGGAAAAAATGAATGTATGAGGAAAAGAAACAAAAGGGAGGTATTGGTTTAAATGGTCTTTTAGACGGTTTTCTGAGTCAGATGAGTTCGGAATCATAAAAACGGTGTGTACGCGAAGGAGGAAAGTTGTTTTGAGTGCAAAAACGTGGAAAAAATGAAGGTACAAGGAAAAGAAACAAAAGGGAGGTATTAGTTTAAATGGTCTTTTAGACGGTTTTCTGAGTCAGATGAGTTCGGAATCATAAAAACGGTTTGTACGCGAAGGAGGAAAGTTGTTTTGAGTGCAAAAACGTGGAAAAAATGAATGTATGAGGAAAAGAAACAAAAGGGAGGTATTAGTTTAAATGGTCTTTTAGACGGTTTTCTGAGTCAGATGAGTTCGGAATCATAAAAACGGTTTGTACGCGAAGGAGGAAAGTTGTTTTGAGTGCAAAAACGTGGAAAAAATGAATGTATGAGGAAAAGAAACAAAAGGGAGGTAATGGCTTAAATGGTCTTTTAGACGGTTTTGCGAGTCAGATCGGTTCGAAATCATAAAAACAGTATGTACGCGAAGGATGAAAGTAGTTTTGAGTGCAAAAACGTGGAAAAAATGAATATATGAGGAAAAGAAACAAAAGGGAGGTATTGGTTTAAATGGTCTTTTAGACGGTTTTCTGAGTCAGATGAGTTCGGAATCATAAAAACGGTGTGTACGCGAAGGAGGAAAGTTGTTTTGAGTGCAAAAACGTGGAAAAAATGAAGGTATAAGGAAAAGAAACAAAAGGGAGGTATTGGTTTAAATGGTCTTTTAGACGGTTTTGTGAGTCAGATCGGTTCATAATCATAAAAACAGTGTGTACGCGAAAGAGGAAAGTAGTTTTGAGTACAAAAACGGGGAAAAAATGAATGTATGAGGAAAAGAAACAAAAGGGAGGTATTGGTTTAAATGGTCTTTTAGACGGTTTTCTGAGTCAGATGAGTTCGGAATCATAAAAACGGTGTGTACGCGAAGGAGGAAAGTTGTTTTGAGTGCAAAAATGTGGAAAAAATGAAGGTATAAGGAAAAGAAACAAAAGGGAGGTATTAGTTTAAATGGTCTTTTAGACGGTTTTCTGAGTCAGATGAGTTCGGAATCATAAAAACGGTTTGTACGCGAAGGAGGAAAGTTGTTTTGAGTGCAAAAACGTGGAAAAAATGAATGTATGAGGAAAAGAAACAAAAGGGAGGTATTAGTTTAAATGGTCTTTTAGACGGTTTTCTGAGTCAGATGAGTTCGGAATCATAAAAACGGTTTGTACGCGAAGGAGGAAAGTTGTTTTGAGTGCAAAAACGTGGAAAAAATGAATGTATGAGGAAAAGAAACAAAAGGGAGGTAATGGCTTAAATGGTCTTTTAGACGGTTTTGCGAGTCAGATCGGTTCGAAATCATAAAAACAGTATGTACGCGAAGGATGAAAGTAGTTTTGAGTGCAAAAACGTGGAAAAAATGAATATATGAGGAAAAGAAACAAAAGGGAGGTATTGGTTTAAATGGTCTTTTAGACGGTTTTCTGAGTCAGATGAGTTCGGAATCATAAAAACGGAGTGTACGCGAAGAAGGAAAGTTGTTTTGAGTGCAAAAACGTGGAAAAAATGAATGTATAAGGAAAAGAAACAAAAGGGAGGTATTGGGTTAAATGGTCTTTTAGACGGTTTTGTTAGTCATATGTGTTCTGAATCATAAAAACAGTGTGTACGCAAAGGAGGAAAGTTGTTTTGAGTGCAAAAACGTGGAAAAAATGAATGTATAAGGAAAATAATCAAAAGGGAGGTATTGGGTTAAATGGTCTTTTAGACGGTTTTGTTAGTCATATGTGTTCTGAATCATAAAAACAGTGTGTACGCAAAGGAGGAAAGTTGTTTTGAGTGCAAAAACGTGGAAAAAATGAATGTATAAGGAAAAGAAACAAAAGGGAGGTATTGGTTTAAACGGTCTTTTGGACGGTTTTGTTAGTCATATGTGTTCCGAATCATAAAAACAGTGTGTACGCGAAGGAGGAAAGTAGTTTTGAGTACAAAAACGGGGAAAAAATGAATATATGAGGAAAAGAAACAAAAGGGAGGTATTGGTTTAAATGGTCTTTTAGACGGTTTTCTGAGTCAGATGAGTTCGGAATCATAAACACGGAGTGTACGCGAAGGAGGAAAGTTGTTTTGAGTGCAAAAACGTGGAAAAAATGAATGTACAAGGAAAAGAATCAAAAGGGAGGTGGTGAATAGGTAAAGAACAAATGAACTTTTAGACGTTTTTGTTAGTCATATGTGTTCTGAATCATAAAAACAGTGTGTACGCGAAAGAGGAAAGTTGTTTTGAGTGCAAAAACGGGGAAAAAATGAATATATGAGGAAAAGAAACAAAAGGGAGGTATTGGTTTAAATGGTCTTTTAGACGGTTTTCTGAGTCAGATGAGTTCGGAATCATAAAAAAGGAGTGTACGCGAAGGAGGAAAGTTGTTTTGAGTGCAAAAACGTGGAAAAAATGAATTTACAAGGAAAAGAATGAAAAGGGAGGTGGTAAATAGGTAAAGAACAAATGGACTTTTAGACGTTTTTGTTAGTCATATGTGTTCTGAATCATAAAAACAGTGTTTACGCGAAAGAGGAAAGTTGTTTTGAGTGCAAAAACGTGAAAAAAATGAATGTATAAGGAAAAGAAACAAAAGGGAGGTATTGGTTTAAATGGTCTTTTAGAGGTTTTCTCAGTCAGATCGGTTCGAAATAATAAAAACGGAGTGTACACGAAGGAGGAAAGTTGTTTTGAGTGCAAAAACGTGGAAAAAATGAATGTATACGGAAAAGAAACAAAAGGGAGGTATTGGTTTAAATGGTCTTTTAGACGGTTTTCTGAGTCAGATGACTTAGGAGTCATAAAAAGGTGTGTACGCGAAGGAGGAAAGTTGTTTTGAGTGCAAAAACGTAGAAAAAATGAAGGTATAAGGAAAAGAAACAAAAGGGAGGTATTGGTTTAAATGGTCTTTTAGACGGTTTTGTGAGTCAGATCGGTTTATAATCATAAAAACAGTGTGTACGCGAAAGAGGAAAGTAGTTTTGAGTGCAAATACGTGGAAAAAATGAATGTATAAGGAAAAGAATCAAAAGGGAGGTATTGGTTTAAATGGACTTTTAGACGTTTTTGCGAGTCAGATCGGTTCGAAATCATAAAAACAGTATGTACGCGAAGGATGAAAGTAGTTTTGAGTGCAAAAACGTGGAAAAAATGAATGTACAAGGAAGGAAGGAATCAAAATGGAGGTATTGGTTTAAATGGTCTTTTAGACGGTTTTCTGAGTCAGATGACTTCGGAATCATAAAAAGGTGTGTACGCGAAGGAGGAAAGTTGTTTTGAAAGCAAAAACGTGGAAAAAATGAATGTATAAGGAAAAGAAACAAAAGGGAGGTATTAGTTTAAATGGTCTTTTGGACGGTTTTCTGAGTCAGATGAGTTCGGAATCATAAAAACGGTGTGTACGCGAAGGAGGAATGTTGTTTTGAGTGCAAAAACGTGGAAAAAATGAAGGTATAAGGAAAAGAAACAAAAGGGAGGTATTGGGTTAAATGGTCTTTTAGACGGTTTTGTTAGTCATATGTGTTCTGAATCATAAAAACAGTGTGTACGCGAACGAGGAAAGTTGTTTTGAGTGCAAAAACGTGGAAAAAATGAATGTATAAGGAAAAGAAACAAAAGGGAGGTATTGGTTTAAATGGTCTTTTAGACGGTTTTCTGAGTCAGATGAGTTCGGAATCATAAAAACGGTGTGTACGCGAAGGAGGAAAGTTGTTTTGACTGCAAAAACGTGGAAAAAATGAAGGTATAAGGAAAAGAAACAAAAGGGAGGTATTGGTTTAAATGGTCTTTTAGACGGTTTTGTGAGTCAGATCGGTTCATAATCATAAAAACAGTGTGTACGCGAAAGAGGAAAGTAGTTTTGAGTACAAAAACGGGGAAAAAATGAATGTATGAGGAAAAGAAACAAAAGGGAGGTATTGGTTTAAATGGTCTTTTAGACGGTTTTCTGAGTCAGATGAGTTCGGAATCATAAAAACGGTGTGTACGCGAAGGAGGAAAGTTGTTTTGACTGCAAAAACGTGAAAAAAATGAATGTATAAGGAAAAGAAACAAAAGGGAGGTATTGGTTTAAATGGTCTTTTAGACGGTTTTGTGAGTCAGATCGGTTCATAATCATAAAAACAGTGTGTACGCGAAAGAGGAAAGTAGTTTTGAGTGCAAATACCTGGAAAAAATGAATGTATAAGGAAAAGAATCAAAATGGAGGTATTGGTTTAAATGGACTTTTAGACGTTTTTGCGAGTCAGATCGGTTCGAAATCATAAAAACAGTATGTACGCGAAGGATGAAAGTAGTTTTGAGTGCAAAAACGTGGAAAAAATGAATGTACAAGGAAAAGAATCAAAAGGGAGGTGGTGAATAGGTAAAGAACAAATGGACTTTTAGACGTTTTTGGTAGTCATATGTGTTCTGGATCATAAAAACAGTGTGTACGCGAAAGAGGAAAGTTGTTTTGAGTGCAAAAACGTGAAAAAAATGAATGTATAAGGAAAAGAAACAAAAGGGAGGTAATTGTTTAAATGGTCTTTTAGAGGTTTTCTGAGTCAGATCGGTTCGAAATAATAAAAACGGTGTGTACGCGAAGGAAGAAAGTTGTTTTGAGTGCAAAAACATGGAAAAAATGAACGTATACGGAAAAGAAACAAAAGGGAGGTACTGGTTTAAATGGTCGTTTAGACGGTTTTCTGAGTCAGATGACTTAGGAGTCATAAAAAGGTGTGTACGCGAAGGAGGAAAGTTGTTTTGAGTGCAAAAACGTAGAAAAAATGAAGGTATAAGGAAAAGAAACAAAAGGGAGGTATTGGTTTAAATGGTCTTTTAGACGGTTTTGTGAGTCAGATCGGTTTATAATCATAAAAACAGTGTGTACGCGAAAGAGGAAAGTAGTTTTGAGTGCAAATACGTGGAAAAAATGAATGTATAAGGAAAAGAATCAAAAGGGAGGTATTGGTTTAAATGGACTTTTAGACGTTTTTGCGAGTCAGATCGGTTCGAAATCATAAAAACAGTATGTACGCGAAGGATGAAAGTAGTTTTGAGTGCAAAAACGTGGAAAAAATGAATGTACAAGGAAGGAAGGAATCAAAATGGAGGTATTGGTTTAAATGGTCTTTTAGACGGTTTTCTGAGTCAGATGACTTCGGAATCATAAAAAGGTGTGTACGCGAAGGAGGAAAGTTGTTTTGAGTGCAAAAACGTGGAAAAAATGAATGTATAAGGAAAAGAAACAAAAGGGAGGTATTAGTTTAAATGGTCTTTTAGACGGTTTTCTGAGTCAGATGAGTTCGGAATCATAAAAACGGTGTGTACGCGAAGGAGGAATGTTGTTTTGAGTGCAAAAACGTGGAAAAAATGAAGGTATAAGGAAAAGAAACAAAAGGGAGGTATTGGGTTAAATGGTCTTTTAGACGGTTTTGTTAGTCATATGTGTTCTGAATCATAAAAACAGTGTGTACGCGAACGAGGAAAGTTGTTTTGAGTGCAAAAACGTGGAAAAAATGAATGTATAAGGAAAAGAAACAAAAGGGAGGTATTGGTTTAAATGGTCTTTTAGACGGTTTTCTGAGTCAGATGAGTTCGGAATCATAAAAACGGTGTGTACGCGAAGGAGGAAAGTTGTTTTGACTGCAAAAACGTGGAAAAAATGAATGTATAAGGAAAAGAATCAAAATGGAGGTATTGGTTTAAATGGACTTTTAGACGTTTTTGCGAGTCAGATCGGTTCGAAATCATAAAAACAGTATGTACGCGAAGGATGAAAGTAGTTTTGAGTGCAAAAACGTGGAAAAAATGAATGTACAAGGAAAAGAATCAAAAGGGAGGTGGTGAATAGGTAAAGAACAAATGGACTTTTAGACGTTTTTGTTAGTCATATGTGTTCTGGATCATAAAAACAGTGTGTACGCGAAAGAGAAAAGTTGTTTTGAGTGCAAAAACGTGAAAAAAATGAATGTATAAGGAAAAGAAACAAAAGGGAGGTAATTGTTTAAATGGTCTTTTAGAGGTTTTCTGAGTCAGATCGGTTCTAAATAATAAAAACGGTGTGTACGCGAAGGAAGAAAGTTGTTTTGAGTGCAAAAACATGGAAAAAATGAACGTATACGGAAAAGAAACAAAAGGGAGGTACTGGTTTAAATGGTCGTTTAGACGGTTTTCTGAGTCAGATGACGTCGGAATCATAAAAAGGTGTGTTTCCTCAACGCGAAAGAGGAAAGTTGTTTTCAGTGCAAAAACGTGGAAAAAATGAATGTATAAGGAAAAGAAACAAAAGGGAGATATTGGTTTAAATCGTCTTTTAGACGGTTTTGTGAGTCAGATGAGTTCGGAATCATAAAAACGGTGTGTACGCGAAGGAGGAAAGTTGTTTTGAGTGCAAAAACGTGGAAAAAATGAATGTATGAGGAAAAGAAACAAAAGGGAGGTATTGGTTTAAATGGTCTTTTAGACGGTTTTGTGAGTCAGATCGGTTCATAATCATAAAAACAGTGTGTACGCGAAAGAGGAAAGTAGTTTTGAGTTTAAAAACGGGGAAAAAATGAATGTATGAGAAAAAGAAACAAAAGGGAGGTATTGGTTTAAATGGTCTTTTAGACGGTTTTCTGAGTCAGATGAGTTCGGAATCATAAAAACGGTGTGTACGCGAAGGAGGAAAGTTGTTTTGACTGCAAAAACGTGGAAAAAATGAAGGTATAAGGAAAAGAAACAAAAGGTAGGTATTGGTTTAAATGGTCTTTTAGACGGTTTTCTGAGTCAGATGACTTAGGAATCATAAAAAGGTGTGTACGCGAAGGAGGAAAGTTGTTTTGAGTGCAAAAACGTGGAAAAAATGAATGTATAAGGAAAAGAAACAAAAGGGAGGTATTGGTTTAAATGGTCTTTTAGACGGTTTTGTGAGTCAGATGAGTTCAAAATCATAAAAACGGTGCGTACGCGAAGGAGGAAAGTTGTTTTGAGTGCAAAAACGTGGAAAAAATGAATGTATGAGGAAAAGAAACAAAAGGGAGGTAATGGCTTAAATGGTCTTTTAGACGGTTTTGTGAGCCAGATCGGTTCATAATCATAAAAACAGTGTGTACGCGAAAGAGGAAAGTAGTTTTGAGTACAAAAACGGGGAAAAAATGAATATATGAGGAAAAGAAACAAAAGGGAGGTATTGGTTTAAATGGTCTTTTAGACGGTTTTCTGAGTCAGATGAGTTCGGAATCATAAAAATGGAGTGTACGCAAAGGAGGAAAGTTGTTTTGAGTGCAAAAACGTGGAAAAAATGAATGTACAAGGAAAAGAATCAAAAAGGAGGTGGTGAATAGGTAAAGAACAAATGGACTTTTAGACGTTTTTGTTAGTCATATGTGTTCTGAATCATAAAAACAGTGTGTACGCGAAAGAGGAAAGTTGTTTTGAGTGCAAAAACGTGAAAAAAATGAATGTATAAGGAAAAGAAACAAAAGGGAGGTATTGGTTTAAATGGTCTTTTAGAGGTTTTCTCAGTCAGATCGGTTCGAAATAATAAAAACGGAGTGTACGCGAAGGAGGAAAGTTGTTTTGAGTGCAAAAACGTGGAAAAAATGAATGTATACGGAAAAGAAACAAAAGGGAGGTATTGGTTTAAATGGTCTTTTAGACAGTTTTCTGAGTCAGATGACTTAGGAGTCATAAAAAGGTGTGTACGCGAAGGAGGAAAGTTGTTTTGAGTGCAAAAACGTGGAAAAAATGAAGGTATAAGGAAAAGAAACAAAAGGGAGGTATTGGTTTAAATGGTCTTTTAGACGGTTTTGTGAGTCAGATCGGTTCATAATCATAAAAACAGTGTGTACGCGAAAGAGGAAAGTAGTTTTGAGTGCAAATACGTGGAAAAAATGAATGTATAAGGAAAAGAATCAAAAGGGAGGTATTGGTTTAAATGGACTTTTAGACGTTTTTGCGAGTCAGATCGGTTCGAAATCATAAAAACAGTATGTACGCGAAGGATGAAAGTAGTTTTGAGTGCAAAAACGTGGAAAAAATGAATGTACAAGGAAGGAAGGAATCAAAAGGGAGGTATTGGTTTAAATGGTCTTTTAGACGGTTTTCTGAGTCAGATGAGTTCGGAATCATAAAAACGGTGTGTACGCGAAGGAGGAAAGTTGTTTTGAGTGCAAAAACGTGGAAAAAATGAATGCATGAGGAAAAGAAACAAAAGGGAGGTATTGGCTTAAATGTTCTTTTAGACGGTTTTGTGAGTCAGATCGGTTCATAATCACAAAAACAGTGTGTACGCGAAAGAGGAAAGTAGTTTTGAGTGCAAATACGTGGAAAAAATGAATGTATAAGGAAAAGAATCAAAAGGGAGGTATTGGGTTAAATGGTCTTTTAGACGGTTTTGTTAGTCATATGTGTTCTGAATCATAAAAACAGTGTGTACGCAAAGGAGGAAAGTTGTTTTGAGTGCAAAAACGTGGAAAAAATGAATGTATAAGGAAAAGAAACAAAAGGGAGGTATTGGTTTAAACGGTCTTTTGGACGGTTTTGTTAGTCATATGTGTATCGAATCATAAAAACAGTGTGTACGCGAAGGAGGAAAGTAATTTTGAGTACAAAGACGGGGAAAAAATGAATATATGAGGAAAAGAAACAAAAGGGAGGTATTGGTTTAAATGGTCTTTTAGACGGTTTTCTGAGTCAGATGAGTTCGGAATCATAAAAACGGAGTGTACGCGAAGGAGGAAAGTTGTTTTGAGTGCAAAAACGTGGAAAAAATGAATGTATAAGGAAAAGAAACAAAAGGGAGGTATTGGTTTAAACGGTCTTTTGGACGTTTTTGTTAGTCATATGTGTTCTGAATCATAAAAACAGTGTGTACGCGAAAGAGGAAAGTTGTTTAGAGTGCAAAAACGTGAAAAAAATGAATGTATAAGGAAAAGAAACAAAAGGGAGGTATTGGTTTAAACGGTCTTTTGGACGTTTTTGTTAGTCATATGTGTTCTGAATCATAAAAACAGTGTGTACGCGAAAGAGGAAAGTTGTTTTGAGTGCAAAAACGTGAAAAAAATGAATGTATACGGAAAAGAAACAAAAGGGAGGTAATGGTTTAAATGGTCTTTTAGACGGTTTTCTGAGTCAGATCGGTTCGAAATAATAAAAACGGTGTGTACGCGAAGGAGGAAAGTTGTTTTGAGTGCAAAAACGTGGAAAAAATGAATGTATAAGGAAAAGAATCAAAAGGGAGGTATTGGGTTAAGTGGTCTTTTGGACGGTTTTGTTAGTCATATGTGTTCTGAATCATAAAAACAGTGTGTACGCAAAGGAGGAAAGTTGTTTTGAGTGCAAAAACGTGGAAAAAATGAATGTATAAGGAAAAGAAACAAAAGGGAGGTATTGGTTTAAACGGTCTTTTGGACGGTTTTGTTAGTCATATGTGTTCCGAATCATAAAAACAGTGTGTACGCGAAGGAGGAAAGTAATTTTGAGTACAAAGACGGGGAAAAAATGAATGTATGAGGAAAAGAAACAAAAGGGAGGTATTGGTTTAAATGGTCTTTTAGACGGTTTTCTGAGTCAGATGAGTTCGGAATCATAAAAACGGAGTGTACGCGAAGGAGGAAAGTTGTTTTGAGTGCAAAAACGTGGAAAAAATGAATGTATAAGGAAAAGAAACAAAAGGGAGGTATTGGTTTAAACGGTCTTTTGGACGTTTTTGTTAGTCATATGTGTTCTGAATCATAAAAACAGTGTGTACGCGAAAGAGGAAAGTTGTTTTGAGTGCAAAAACGTGAAAAAAATGAATGTATAAGGAAAAGAAACAAAAGGGAGGTATTGGTTTAAACGGTCTTTTGGACGTTTTTGTTAGTCATATGTGTTCTGAATCATAAAAACAGTGTGTACGCGAAAGAAGAAAGTTGTTTTGAGTGCAAAAACGTGAAAAAAATGAATGTATGCGGAAAAGAAACAAAAGGGAGGTAATGGTTTAAATGGTCTTTTCGACGGTTTTCTGAGTCAGATCGGTTCGAAATAATAAAAACGGTGTGTACGCGAAGGAGGAAAGTTGTTTTGAGTGCAAAAACGTGGAAAAAATGAATGTATAAGGAAAAGAAACAAAAGGGAGGTATTAGTTTAAATGGTCTTTTAGACGGTTTTCTGAGTCAGATGAGTTCGGAATCATAAAAACGGTGTGTACGCGAAGGAGGAATGTTGTTTTGAGTGCAAAAACGTGGAAAAAATGAAGGTATAAGGAAAAGAAACAAAAGGGAGGTATTGGGTTAAATGGTCTTTTAGACGGTTTTGTTAGTCATATGTGTTCTGAATCATAAAAACAGTGTGTACGCGAACGAGGAAAGTTGTTTTGAGTGCAAAAACGTGGAAAAAATGAATGTATAAGGAAAAGAAACAAAAGGGAGGTATTGGTTTAAATGGTCTTTTAGACGGTTTTCTGAGTCAGATGAGTTCGGAATCATAAAAACGGTGTGTACGCGAAGGAGGAAAGTTGTTTTGACTGCAAAAACGTGGAAAAAATGAAGGTATAAGGAAAAGAAACAAAAGGGAGGTATTGGTTTAAATGGTCTTTTAGACGGTTTTGTGAGTCAGATCGGTTCATAATCATAAAAACAGTGTGTACGCGAAAGAGGAAAGTAGTTTTGAGTACAAAAACGGGGAAAAAATGAATGTATGAGGAAAAGAAACAAAAGGGAGGTATTGGTTTAAATGGTCTTTTAGACGGTTTTCTGAGTCAGATGAGTTCGGAATCATAAAAACGGTGTGTACGCGAAGGAGGAAAGTTGTTTTGACTGCAAAAACGTGGAAAAAATGAATGTATAAGGAAAAGAATCAAAATGGAGGTATTGGTTTAAATGGACTTTTAGACGTTTTTGCGAGTCAGATCGGTTCGAAATCATAAAAACAGTATGTACGCGAAGGATGAAAGTAGTTTTGAGTGCAAAAACGTGGAAAAAATGAATGTACAAGGAAAAGAATCAAAAGGGAGGTGGTGAATAGGTAAAGAACAAATGGACTTTTAGACGTTTTTGTTAGTCATATGTGTTCTGGATCATAAAAACAGTGTGTACGCGAAAGAGGAAAGTTGTTTTGAGTGCAAAAACGTGAAAAAAATGAATGTATACGGAAAAGAAACAAAAGGGAGGTAATGGTTTAAATGGTCTTTTAGACGGTTTTCTGAGTCAGATCGGTTCGAAATAATAAAAACGGTGTGTACGCGAAGGAGGAAAGTTGTTTTGAGTGCAAAAACGTGGAAAAAATGAATGTATAAGGAAAAGAAACAAAAGGGAGGTATTAGTTTAAATGGTCTTTTAGACGGTTTTGTTAGTCATATGTGTTCCGAATCATAAAAACAGTGTGTACGCGAAGGAGGAAAGTAATTTTGAGTACAAAGACGGGGAAAAAATGAATGTATGCGGAAAAGAAACAAAAGGGAGGTAATGGTTTAAATGGTCTTTTAGACGGTTTTCTGAGTCAGATCGGTTCGAAATAATAAAAACGGTGTGTACGCGAAGGAGGAAAGTTGTTTTGAGTGCAAAAACGTGGAAAAAATGAATGTATAAGGAAAAGAAACAAAAGGGAGGTATTAGTTTAAATGGTCTTTTAGACGGTTTTCTGAGTCAGATGAGTTCGGAATCATAAAAACGGTGTGTACGCGAAGGAGGAATGTTGTTTTGAGTGCAAAAACGTGGAAAAAATGAAGGTATAAGGAAAAGAAACAAAAGGGAGGTATTGGTCTTTTAGACGGTTTTGTTAGTCATATGTGTTCTGAATCATAAAAACAGTGTGTACGCGAACGAGGAAAGTTGTTTTGAGTGCAAAAACGTGGAAAAAATGAATGTATAAGGAAAAGAAACAAAAGGGAGGTATTGGTTTAAATGGTCTTTTAGACGGTTTTCTGAGTCAGATGAGTTCGGAATCATAAAAACGGTGTGTACGCGAAGGAGGAAAGTTGTTTTGACTGCAAAAACGTGGAAAAAATGAAGGTATAAGGAAAAGAAACAAAAGGGAGGTATTGGTTTAAATGGTCTTTTAGACGGTTTTGTGAGTCAGATCGGTTCATAATCATAAAAACAGTGTGTACGCGAAAGAGGAAAGTAGTTTTGAGTACAAAAACGGGGAAAAAATGAATGTATGAGGAAAAGAAACAAAAGGGAGGTATTGGTTTAAATGGTCTTTTAGACGGTTTTCTGAGTCAGATGAGTTCGGAATCATAAAAACGGTGTGTACGCGAAGGAGGAAAGTTGTTTTGACTGCAAAAACGTGGAAAAAATGAATGTATAAGGAAAAGAATCAAAATGGAGGTATTGGTTTAAATGGACTTTTAGACGTTTTTGCGAGTCAGATCGGTTCGAAATCATAAAAACAGTGTGTACGCGAAAGAGGAAAGTTGTTTTGAGTGCAAAAACGTGGAAAAAATGAATGTATAAGGAAAAGAAACAAAAGGGAGGTATTGGTTTAAACGGTCTTTTGGACGGTTTTGTTAGTCATATGTGTTCCGAATCATAAAAACAGTGTGTACGCGAAGGAGGAAAGTAATTTTGAGTACAAAGACGGGGAAAAAATGAATGTATGAGGAAAAGAAACAAAAGGGAGGTATTGGTTTAAATGGTCTTTTAGACGGTTTTCTGAGTCAGATGAGTTCGGAATCACAAAAACGGAGTGTACGCGAAGGAGGAAAGTTGTTTTGAGTGCAAAAACGTGGAAAAAATGAATGTATAAGGAAAAGAAACAAAAGGGAGGTATTGGTTTAAACGGTCTTTTGGACGTTTTTGTTAGTCATATGTGTTCTGAATCATAAAAACAGTGTGTACGCGAAAGAGGAAAGTTGTTTTGAGTGCAAAAACGTGAAAAAAATGAATGTATAAGGAAAAGAAACAAAAGGGAGGTATTGGTTTAAACGTTCTTTTGGACGTTTTTGTTAGTCATATGTGTTCTGAATCATAAAAACAGTGTGTACGCGAAAGAAGAAAGTTGTTTTGAGTGCAAAAACGTGAAAAAAATGAATGTATGCGGAAAAGAAACAAAAGGGAGGTAATGGTTTAAATGGTCTTTTAGACGGTTTTCTGAGTCAGATCGGTTCGAAATAATAAAAACGGTGTGTACGCGAAGGAGGAAAGTTGTTTTGAGTGCAAAAACGTGGAAAAAATGAATGTATACGAAAAAGAAACAAAAGGGAGGTATTGGTTTAAATGGTCTTTTAGACGGTTTTCTGAGTCAGATGACTTCGGAATCATAAAAAGGTGTGTACGCGAAGGAGGAAAGTTGTTTTGAGTGCAAAAACGTGGAAAAAATGAATGTATAAGGAAAAGAAACAAAAGGGAGGTATTAGTTTAAATGGTCTTTTAGACGGTTTTCTGAGTCAGATGAGTTCGGAATCATAAAAACGGTGTGTACGCGAAGGAGGAATGTTGTTTTGAGTGCAAAAACGTGGAAAAAATGAAGGTATAAGGAAAAGAAACAAAAGGGAGGTATTGGTTTAAATGGTCTTTTAGACGGTTTTGTGATTCAGATCGGTTCATAATCATAAAAAGGTGTGTACGCGAAGGAGGAAAGCTGTTTTGAGTGCAAAAACGTGGAAAAAATGAATGTATAAGGAAAAGAAACAAAAGGGAGGTATTAGTTTAAATGGTCTTTTAGACGGTTTTCTGAGTCAGATGAGTTCGGAATCATAAAAACGGTGTGTACGCGAAGGAGGAATGTTGTTTTGAGTGCAAAAACGTGGAAAAAATGAAGGTATAAGGAAAAGAAACAAAAGGGAGGTATTGGGTTAAATGGTCTTTTAGACGGTTTTGTTAGTCATATGTGTTCTGAATCATAAAAACAGTGTGTACGCGAAGGAGGAAAGTTGTTTTGTGTGCAAAAACGTGGAAAAAATGAATGTATATGGAAAAGAAACAAAAGGGAGGTATTGGTTTAAATGGTCTTTTGGACGGTTTTGTTAGTCATATGTGTTCTGAATCATAAAAACAGTGTGTACGCGAAGGAGGAAAGTAGTTTTGAGTACAAAAACGGGGAAAAAATGAATGTATGAGGAAAAGAAACAAAAGGGAGGTATTGGTTTAAATGGTCTTTTAGACGGTTTTCTGAGTCAGATGAGTTCGGAATCATAAAAACGGTGTGTACGCGAAGGAGGAAAGTTGTTTTGACTGCAAAAACGTGCAAAAAATGAAGGTATAAGGAAAAGAAACAAAAGAGTGGTATTGGTTTAAATGGTCTTTTGGACGGTTTTGTTAGTCATATGTGTTCTGAATCATAAAAACAGTGTGTACGCGAAAGAGGAAA
This sequence comes from Salticus scenicus, assembly GCA_963930645.1. NCBI lineage: Eukaryota > Metazoa > Arthropoda > Arachnida > Araneae > Salticidae > Salticus > Salticus scenicus. The sequence goes on from CAWVNO010001961.1 coordinate 621,826, forward strand.
GTAGTTTTGAGTGCAAATACCTGGAAAAAATGAATGTATAAGGAAAAGAATCAAAATGGAGGTATTGGTTTAAATGGACTTTTAGACGTTTTTGCGAGTCAGATCGGTTCGAAATCATAAAAACAGTATGTACGCGAAGGATGAAAGTAGTTTTGAGTGCAAAAACGTGGAAAAAATGAATGTACAAGGAAAAGAATCAAAAGGGAGGTGGTGAATAGGTAAAGAACAAATGGACTTTTAGACGTTTTTGTTAGTCATATGTGTTCTGGATCATAAAAACAGTGTGTACGCAAAAGAGGAAAGTTGTTTTGAGTGCAAAAACGTGAAAAAAATGAATGTATAAGGAAAAGAAACAAAAGGGAGGTAATTGTTTAAATGGTCTTTTAGAGGTTTTCTGAGTCAGATCGGTTCGAAATAATAAAAACGGTGTGTACGCGAAGGAAGAAAGTTGTTTTGAGTGCAAAAACATGGAAAAAATGAACGTATACGGAAAAGAAACAAAAGGGAGGTACTGGTTTAAATGGTCTTTTAGACGGTTTTCTGAGTCAGATGAGTTCGGAATCATAAAAACGGTGTGTACGCGAAGGAGGAAAGTTGTTTTGAGTGCAAAAACGTGGAAAAAATGAATGTATGAGGAAAAGAAACAAAAGGGAGGTATTGGTTTAAATATGTCTTTTAGACGGTTTTCTGAGTCAGATGAGTTCGGAATCATAAAAACGGTGTGTACGCGAAGGAGGAATGTTGTTTTGAGTGCAAAAACGTGGAAAAAATGAAGGTATAAGGAAAAGAAACAAAAGGGAGGTATTGGTTTAAATGGTCTTTTAGACGGTTTTCTGAGTCAGATGAGTTCGGAATCATAAAAACGGTGTGTACGCGAAGGAGGAAAGTTGTTTTGACTGCAAAAACGTGGAAAAAATGAAGGTATAAGGAAAAGAAACAAAAGGGAGGTATTGGTTTAAATGGTCTTTTAGACGGTTTTCTGAGTCAGATGACTTAGGAATCATAAAAAGGTGTGTACGCGAAAGTGGAAAGTTGTTTTGAGTGCAAAAACGTGGAAAAAATGAATGTATAAGGAAAAGAAACAAAAGGGAGGTATTGGTTTAAATGGACTTTTAGACGTTTTTGCGAGTCAGATCGGTTCGAAATCATAAAAACAGTATGTACGCGAAGGATGAAAGTAGTTTTGAGTGCAAAAACGTGGAAAAAATGAATGTACAAGGAAAAGAATCAAAAGGGAGGTGGTGAATAGGTAAAGAACAAATGGACTTTTAGACGTTTTTGTTAGTCATATGTGTTCTGAATCATAAAAACAGTGTGTACGCGAAAGAGGAAAGTTGTTTTGAGTGCAAAAACGGGGAAAAAATGAATATATGAGGAAAAGAAACAAAAGGGAGGTATTGGTTTAAATGGTCTTTTAGACGGTTTTCTGAGTCAGATGAGTTCGGAATCATAAAAACGGAGTGTACGCGAAGGAGGAAAGTTGTTTTGAGTGCAAAAACGTGGAAAAAATGAATGTACAAGGAAAAGAATCAAAAGGGAGGTGGTAAATAGGTAAAGAACAAATGGAGTTTTAGACGTTTTTGTTAGTCATATGTGTTCTGAATCATAAAAACAGTGTGTACGCGAAAGAGGAAAGTTGTTTTGAGTGCAAAAACGTGAAAAAAATGAATGTATAAGGAAAAGAAACAAAAGGGAGGTATTGGTTTAAATGGTCTTTTAGAGGTTTTCTCAGTCAGATCGGTTCGAAATAATAAAAACGGAGTGTACGCGAAGGAGGAAAGTTGTTTTGAGTGCAAAAACGTATAAAAAATGAAGGTATAAGGAAAAGAAACAAAAGGGAGGTATTGGTTTAAATGGTCTTTTAGACGGTTTTGTGAGTCAGATCGGTTTATAATCATAAAAACAGTGTGTACGCGAAAGAGGAAAGTAGTTTTGAGTGCAAATACGTGGAAAAAATGAATGTATAAGGAAAAGAATCAAAAGGGAGGTATTGGTTTAAATGGACTTTTAGACGTTTTTGCGAGTCAGATCGGTTCGAAATCATAAAAACAGTATGTACGCGAAGGATGAAAGTAGTTTTGAGTGCAAAAACGTGGAAAAAATGAATGTACAAGGAAAAGAATCAAAAGGGAGGTGGTGAATAGGTAAAGAACAAATGGACTTTTAGACGTTTTTGTTAGTCATATGTGTTCTGGATCATAAAAACAGTGTGTACGCGAAAGAGGAAAGTTGTTTTGAGTGCAAAAACGTGAAAAAAATGAATGTATAAGGAAAAGAATCAAAATGGAGGTATTGGTTTAAATGGACTTTTAGACGTTTTTGCGAGTCAGATCGGTTCGAAATCATAAAAACAGTATGTACGCGAAGGATGAAAGTAGTTTTGAGTGCAAAAACGTGGAAAAAATGAATGTACAAGGAAAAGAATCAAAAGGGAGGTGGTGAATAGGTAAAGAACAAATGGACTTTTAGACGTTTTTGTTAGTCATATGTGTTCTGGATCATAAAAACAGTGTGTACGCGAAAGAGGAAAGTTGTTTTGAGTGCAAAAACGTGAAAAAAATGAATGTATAAGGAAAAGAATCAAAATGGAGGTATTGGTTTAAATGGACTTTTAGACGTTTTTGCGAGTCAGATCGGTTCGAAATCATAAAAACAGTATGTACGCGAAGGATGAAAGTAGTTTTGAGTGCAAAAACGTGGAAAAAATGAATGTACAAGGAAAAGAATCAAAAGGGAGGTGGTGAATAGGTAAAGAACAAATGGACTTTTAGACGTTTTTGTTAGTCATATGTGTTCTGGATCATAAAAACAGTGTGTACGCGAAAGAGGAAAGTTGTTTTGAGTGCAAAAACGTGAAAAAAATGAATGTATAAGGAAAAGAAACAAAAGGGAGGTAATTGTTTAAATGGTCTTTTAGAGGTTTTCTGAGTCAGATCGGTTCGAAATAATAAAAACGGTGTGTACGCGAAGGAAGAAAGTTGTTTTGAGTGCAAAAACATGGAAAAAATGAACGTATACGGAAAAGAAACAAAAGGGAGGTACTGGTTTAAATGGTCGTTTAGACGGTTTTCTGAGTCAGATGACGTCGGAATCATAAAAAGGTGTGTACGCGAAAGAGGAAAGTTGTTTTCAGTGCAAAAACGTGGAAAAAATGAATGTATAAGGAAAAGAAACAAAAGGGAGATATTGGTTTAAATCGTCTTTTAGACGGTTTTGTGTGTCAGATGAGTTCGGAATCATAAAAACGGTGTGTACGCGAAGGAGGAAAGTTGTTTTGAGTGCAAAAACGTGGAAAAAATGAATGTATGAGGAAAAGAAACAAAAGGGAGGTATTGGTTTAAATGGGTCTTTTAGACGGTTTTCTGAGTCAGATGAGTTCGGAATCATAAAAACGGTGTGTACGCGAAGGAGGAATGTTGTTTTGAGTGCAAAAACGTGGAAAAAATGAAGGTATAAGGAAAAGAAACAAAAGGGAGGTATTGGTTTAAATGGTCTTTTAGACGGTTTTGTGAGTCAGATCGGTTCATAATCATAAAAACAGTGTGTACGCGAAAGAGGAAAGTAGTTTTGAGTACAAAAACGGGGAAAAAATGAATGTATGAGGAAAAGAAACAAAAGGGAGGTATTGGTTTAAATGGTCTTTTAGACGGTTTTCTGAGTCAGATGAGTTCGGAATCATAAAAACGGTGTGTACGCGAAGGAGGAAAGTTGTTTTGACTGCAAAAACGTGGAAAAAATGAATGTATGAGGAAAAGAAACAAAAGGGAGGTATTGGTTTAAATGGGTCTTTTAGACGGTTTTCTGAGTCAGATGAGTTCGGAATCATAAAAACGGTGTGTACGCGAAGGAGGAATGTTGTTTTGAGTGCAAAAACGTGGAAAAAATGAAGGTATAAGGAAAAGAAACAAAAGGGAGGTATTGGTTTAAATGGTCTTTTAGACGGTTTTGTGAGTCAGATCGGTTCATAATCATAAAAACAGTGTGTACGCGAAAGAGGAAAGTAGTTTTGAGTACAAAAACGGGGAAAAAATGAATGTATGAGGAAAAGAAACAAAAGGGAGGTATTGGTTTAAATGGTCTTTTAGACGGTTTTCTGAGTCAGATGAGTTCGGAATCATAAAAACGGTGTGTACGCGAAGGAGGAAAGTTGTTTTGACTGCAAAAACGTGGAAAAAATGAAGGTATAAGGAAAAGAAACAAAAGGTAGGTATTGGTTTAAATAATCTTTTAGACGGTTTTCTGAGTCAGATGAGTTCGGAATCATAAAAACGGTGTGTACGCGAAGGAGGAATGTTGTTTTGAGTGCAAAAACGTGGAAAAAATGAAGGTATAAGGAAAAGAAACAAAAGGGAGGTATTGGTTTAAATGGTCTTTTAGACGGTTTTCTGAGTCAGATCGGTTCACAAACATAAAAACGGTGTGTACGCGAAGGATGAAAGTAGTTTTGAGTGCAAAAACGTGGAAAAAATGAATGTACAAGGAAAAGAATCAAAAGGGAGGTGGTGAATAGGTAAAGAACAAATGGACTTTTAGACGTTTTTGTTAGTCATATGTGTTCTGAATCATAAAAACAGTGTGTACGCGAAAGAGGAAAGTTGTCTTGAGTGCAAAAACGGGGAAAAAATGAATATATGAGGAAAAGAAACAAAAGGGAGGTACTGGTTTAAATGGTCTTTTAGACGGTTTTCTGAGTCAGATGAGTTCGGAATCATAAAAACGGTGTGTACGCGAAGGAGGAAAGTTGTTTTGAGTGCAAAAACGTGGAAAAAATGAATGTATGAGGAAAAGAAACAAAAGGGAGGTATTGGTTTAAATATGTCTTTTAGACGGTTTTCTGAGTCAGATGAGTTCGGAATCATAAAAACGGTGTGTACGCGAAGGAGGAATGTTGTTTTGAGTGCAAAAACGTGGAAAAAATGAAGGTATAAGGAAAAGAAACAAAAGGGAGGTATTGGTTTAAATGGTCTTTTAGACGGTTTTCTGAGTCAGATCGGTTCATAATCATAAAAACAGTGTGTACGCGAAAGAGGAAAGTAGTTTTAAGTACAAAAACGGGGAAAAAATGAATGTATGAGGAAAAGAAACAAAATGGAGGTATTCGTTTAAATGGTCTTTTAGACGGTTTTCTGAGTCAGATGAGTTCGGAATCATAAAAACGGTGTGTACGCGAAGGAGGAAAGTTGTTTTGACTGCAAAAACGTGGAAAAAATGAAGGTATAAGGAAAAGAAACAAAAGGGAGGTATTGGTTTAAATGGTCTTTTAGACGGTTTTCTGAGTCAGATGACTTAGGAATCATAAAAAGGTGTGTACGCGAAAGTGGAAAGTTGTTTTGAGTGCAAAAACGTGGAAAAAATGAATGTATAAGGAAAAGAAACAAAAGGGAGGTATTGGTTTAAATGGACTTTTAGACGTTTTTGCGAGTCAGATCGGTTCGAAATCATAAAAACAGTATGTACGCGAAGGATGAAAGTAGTTTTGAGTGCAAAAACGTGGAAAAAATGAATGTACAAGGAAAAGAATCAAAAGGGAGGTGGTGAATAGGTAAAGAACAAATGGACTTTTAGACGTTTTTGTTAGTCATATGTGTTCTGAATCATAAAAACAGTGTGTACGCGAAAGAGGAAAGTTGTTTTGAGTGCAAAAACGGGGAAAAAATGAATATATGAGGAAAAGAAACAAAAGGGAGGTATTGGTTTAAATGGTCTTTTAGACGGTTTTCTGAGTCAGATGAGTTCGGAATCATAAAAACGGAGTGTACGCGAAGGAGGAAAGTTGTTTTGAGTGCAAAAACGTGGAAAAAATGAATGTACAAGGAAAAGAATCAAAAGGGAGGTGGTAAATAGGTAAAGAACAAATGGACTTTTAGACGTTTTTGTTAGTCATATGTGTTCTGAATCATAAAAACAGTGTGTACGCGAAAGAGGAAAGTTGTTTTGAGTGCAAAAACGTGAAAAAAATGAATGTATAAGGAAAAGAAACAAAAGGGAGGTATTGGTTTAAATGGTCTTTTAGAGGTTTTCTCAGTCAGATCGGTTCGAAATAATAAAAACGGAGTGTACGCGAAGGAGGAAAGTTGTTTTGAGTGCAAAAACGTGGAAAAAATGAATGTATACGGAAAAGAAACAAAAGGGAGGTATTGGTTTAAATGGTCTTTTAGACGGTTTTCTGAGTCAGATGACTTAGGAGTCATAAAAAGGTGTGTACGCGAAGGAGGAAAGTTGTTTTGAGTGCAAAAACGTATAAAAAATGAAGGTATAAGGAAAAGAAACAAAAGGGAGGTATTGGTTTAAATGGTCTTTTAGACGGTTTTGTGAGTCAGATCGGTTTATAATCATAAAAACAGTGTGTACGCGAAAGAGGAAAGTAGTTTTGAGTGCAAATACGTGGAAAAAATGAATGTATAAGGAAAAGAATCAAAAGGGAGGTATTGGTTTAAATGGACTTTTAGACGTTTTTGCGAGTCAGATCGGTTCGAAATCATAAAAACAGTATGTACGCGAAGGATGAAAGTAGTTTTGAGTGCAAAAACGTGGAAAAAATGAATGTACAAGGAAGGAAGGAATCAAAATGGAGGTATTGGTTTAAATGGTCTTTTAGACGGTTTTCTCAGTCAGATGACTTCGGAATCATAAAAAGGTGTGTACGCGAAGGAGGAAAGTTGTTTTGAGTGCAAAAACGTGGAAAAAATGAATGTATAAGGAAAAGAAACAAAAGGGAGGTATTAGTTTAAATGGTCTTTTAGACGGTTTTCTGAGTCAGATGAGTTCGGAATCATAAAAACGGTGTGTACGCGAAGGAGGAATGTTGTTTTGAGTGCAAAAACGTGGAAAAAATGAAGGTATAAGGAAAAGAAACAAAAGGGAGGTATTGGGTTAAATGGTCTTTTAGACGGTTTTGTTAGTCATATGTGTTCTGAAGCATAAAAACAGTGTGTACGCGAACGAGGAAAGTTGTTTTGAGTGCAAAAACGTGGAAAAAATGAATGTATAAGGAAAAGAAACAAAAGGGAGGTATTGGTTTAAATGGTCTTTTAGACGGTTTTCTGAGTCAGATGAGTTCGGAATCATAAAAACGGTGTGTACGCGAAGGTGGAAAGTTGTTTTGACTGCAAAAACGTGGAAAAAATGAAGGTATAAGGAAAAGAAACAAAAGGGAGGTATTGGTTTAAATGGTCTTTTAGACGGTTTTGTGAGTCAGATCGGTTCATAATCATAAAAACAGTGTGTACGCGAAAGAGGAAAGTAGTTTTGAGTACAAAAACGGGGAAAAAATGAATGTATGAGGAAAAGAAACAAAAGGGAGGTATTGGTTTAAATGGTCTTTTAGACGGTTTTCTGAGTCAGATGAGTTCGGAATCCTAAAAACGGTGTGTACGCGAAGGAGGAAAGTTGTTTTGAGTGCAAAAACGTGGAAAAAATGAATGTATGAGGAAAAGAAACAAAAGGGAGGTATTGGTTTAAATGGGTCTTTTAGACGGTTTTCTGAGTCAGATCGGTTCATAATCATAAAAACAGTGTGTACGCGAAAGAGGAAAGTAGTTTTGAGTGCAAATACCTGGAAAAAATGAATGTATAAGGAAAAGAATAAAAATGGAGGTATTGGTTTAAATGGACTTTTAGACGTTTTTGCGAGTCAGATCGGTTCGAAATCATAAAAACAGTGTGTACGCGAAAGAGGAAAGTTGTTTTGAGTGCAAAAACGTGAAAAAAATGAATGTATAAGGAAAAGAAACAAAAGGGAGGTAATTGTTTAAATGGTCTTTTAGAGGTTTTCTGAGTCAGATCGGTTCGAAATAATAAAAACGGTGTGTACGCGAAGGAAGAAAGTTGTTTTGAGTGCAAAAACATGGAAAAAATGAACGTATACGGAAAAGAAACAAAAGGGAGGTACTGGTTTAAATGGTCGTTTAGACGGTTTTCTGAGTCAGATGAGTTCGGAATCATAAAAACGGTGTGTACGCGAAAAAGAAATGTTGTTTTGAGTGCAAAAACGTGGAAAAAATGAATGTATGAGGAAAAGAAACAAAAGGGAGGTATTGGCTTAAATGTTCTTTTAGACGGTTTTGTGAGTCAGATCGGTTCATAATCACAAAAACAGTGTGTACGCGAAAGAGGAAAGTAGTTTTGAGTGCAAATACGTGGAAAAAATGAATGTATAAGGAAAAGAATCAAAAGGGAGGTATTGGGTTAAATGGTCTTTTAGACGGTTTTGTTAGTCATATGTGTTCCGAATCATAAAAACAGTGTGTACGCGAAGGAGGAAAGTAGTTTTGAGTACAAAAACGGGGAAAAAATGAATATATGAGGAAAAGAAACAAAAGGGAGGTATTGGTTTAAATGGTTTTGTGAGTTAGATGAGTTCGGAATCATAAAAACGGTGTGTACGCGAAGGAGGAAAGTTGTTTTGAGTGCAAAAACGTAGAAAAAATGAATGTATGAGGAAAAGAAAAAAAGGGAGGTATTGGTTTAAATGGTCTTTTAGACGGTTTTCTGAGTCAGATGAGTTCGGAATCATAAAAACGGTGTGTACGCGAAGGAGGAATGTTGTTTTGAGTGCAAAAACGTGGAAAAAATGAAGGTATAAGGAAAAGAAACAAAAGGGAGGTATTGGTTAAATGGTCTTTTAGAAGGTTTTGTGAGTCAGATCGGTTTATAATCATAAAAACAGTGTGAATAAAAATATGTGTATCGGTTCATACACATAAAAACAGTGTGTACGCGAAGGAGGAAAGTTGTTTTGAGTGCAAAAACGTGGAAAAAATGAATGTATAAGAAAAAGAAACAAAAGGGAGGTATTGGTTTAAATGGTCTTTTGGACGGTTTTGTTAGTCATATGTGTTCTGAATCATAAAAACAGTGTGTACGCGAAGGAAGAAAGTAGTTTTGAGTACAAAAACAGGGAAAAAATGAATGTATGAGGAAAAGAAACAAAAGGGGGGTATTGGTTTAAATGGTCTTTTAGACGGTTTTCTGAGTCAGATGAGTTCGGAATCATAAAAACGGAGTGTACGCGAAGGAGGAAAGTTGTTTTGAGTGCAAAAACGTGGAAAAAATGAATGTATAAGGAAAAGAAACAAAAGGGAGGTATTGGGTTAAATGGTCTTTTAGACGGTTTTGTTAGTCATATGTGTTCTGAATCATAAAAACAGTGTGTACGCGAAGGAGGAAAGTTGTTTTGAGTGCAAAAACGTGGAAAAAATGAATGTATAAGGAAAAAAATCAAAAGGGAGGTATTGGGTTAAACGGTCTTTTAGACGGTTTTGTTAGTCATATGTGTTCCGAATCATAAAAACAGTATGTACGCGAAGGATGAAAGTAGTTTTGAGTGCAAAAACGTGGAAAAAATGAATATATGAGGAAAAGAAACAAAAGGGAGGTATTGGTTTAAATGGTCTTTTAGACGGTTTTCTGAGTCATATGTGTTCTGAATCATAAAAACAGTGTGTACGCAAAGGAGGAAAGTTGTTTTGAGTGCAAAAACGTGGAAAAAATGAATGTATAAGGAAAAGAAACAAAAGGGAGGTATTGGTTTAAACGGTATTTTGGACGGTTTTGTTAGTCATATGTGTTCCGAATCATAAAAACAGTGTGTACGCGAAGGAGGAAAGTAGTTTTGAGTACAAAAACGGGGAAAAAATGAATATATGAGGAAAAGAAACCAAAGGGAAGTATTGGTTTAAATAGTCTTTTACACGGTTTTCTGAGTCAGATGAGTTCGGAATCATAAAAACGGAGTGTACGCGAAGGAGGAAAGTTGTTTTGAGTGCAAAAACGTGGAAAAAATGAATGTACAAGGAAAAGAATCAAAAGGGAGGTGGTGAATAGGTAAAGAACAAATGGACTTTTAGTCGTTTTTGTTAGTCATATGTGTTCTGAATCATAAAAACAGTGTGTACGCGAAAGAGGAAAGTTGTTTTGAGTGCAAAAACGTGAAAAAAATGAATGTATAAGGAAAAGAAACAAAAGGGAGGTATTGGTTTAAATGGTCTTTTAGAGGTTTTCTCAGTCAGATCGGTTCGAAATAATAAAAACGGAGTGTACGCGAAGGAGGAAAGTTGTTTTGAGTGCAAAAACGTGGAAAAAATGAATGTATACGGAAAAGAAACAAAAGGGAGGTATTGGTTTAAATGGTCTTTTAGACGGTTTTCTGAGTCAGATGACTTAGGTGTCATAAAAAGGTGTGTACGCGAAGGAGGAAAGTTGTTTTGAGTGCAAAAACGTGGAAAAAATGAAGGTATAAGGAAAAGAAACAAAAGGGAGGTATTGGTTTAAATGGTCTTTTAGACGGTTTTGTGAGTCAGATCGGTTCATAATCATAAAAACAGTGTGTACGCGAAAGAGGAAAGTAGTTTTGAGTGCAAATACGTGGAAAAAATGAATGTATAAGGAAAAGAATCAAAAGGGAGGTATTGGTTTAAATGGACTTTTAGACGTTTTTGCGAGTCAGATCGGTTCGAAATCATAAAAACAGTATGTACGCGTAGGATGAAAGTAGTTTTGAGTGCAAAAACGTGGAAAAAATGAATGTACAAGGAAGGAAGGAATCAAAAGGGAGGTATTGGTTTAAATGGTCTTTTAGACGGTTTTCTGAGTCAGATGAGTTCGGAATCATAAAAACGGTGTGTACGCGAAAAAGAAATGTTGTTTTGAGTGCAAAAACGTGGAAAAAATGAATGTATGAGGAAAAGAAACAAAAGGGAGGTATTGGGTTAAATGGTCTTTTAGACGGTTTTGTTAGTCATATGTGTTCTGAATCATAAAAACAGTGTGTACGCGAACGAGGAAAGTTGTTTTGAGTGCAAAAACGTGGAAAAAATGAATGTATAAGGAAAAGAAACAAAAGGGAGGTATTGGGTTAAATGGTCTTTTAGACGGTTTTGTTAGTCATATGTGTTCTGAATCATAAAAACAGTGTGTACGCGAAGGAGGAAAGTTGTTTTGAGTGCAAAAACGTGGAAAAAATGAATGTATAAGGAAAAAAATCAAAAGGGAGGTATTGGGTTAAACGGTCTTTTAGACGGTTTTGTTAGTCATGTGTGTTCCGAATCATAAAAACAGTATGTACGCGAAGGATGAAAGTAGTTTTGAGTGCAAAAACGTGGAAAAAATGAATATATGAGGAAAAGAAACAAAAGGGAGGTATTGGTTTAAATGGTCTTTTAGACGGTTTTCTGAGTCATATGTGTTCTGAATCATAAAAACAGTGTGTACGCAAAGGAGGAAAGTTGTTTTGAGTGCAAAAACGTGGAAAAAATGAATGTATAAGGAAAAGAAACAAAAGGGAGGTATTGGTTTAAACGGTATTTTGGACGGTTTTGTTAGTCATATGTGTTCCGAATCATAAAAACAGTGTGTACGCGAAGGAGGAAAGTAGTTTTGAGTACAAAAACGGGGAAAAAATGAATATATGAGGAAAAGAAACCAAAGGGAAGTATTGGTTTAAATAGTCTTTTACACGGTTTTCTGAGTCAGATGAGTTCGGAATCATAAAAACGGAGTGTACGCGAAGGAGGAAAGTTGTTTTGAGTGCAAAAACGTGGAAAAAATGAATGTACAAGGAAAAGAATCAAAAGGGAGGTGGTGAATAGGTAAAGAACAAATGGACTTTTAGACGTTTTTGTTAGTCATATGTGTTCTGAATCATAAAAACAGTGTGTACGCGAAAGAGGAAAGTTGTTTTGAGTGCAAAAACGTGAAAAAAATGAATGTATAAGGAAAAGAAACAAAAGGGAGGTATTGGTTTAAATGGTCTTTTAGAGGTTTTCTCAGTCAGATCGGTTCGAAATAATAAAAACGGAGTGTACGCGAAGGAGGAAAGTTGTTTTGAGTGCAAAAACGTGGAAAAAATGAATGTATACGGAAAAGAAACAAAAGGGAGGTATTGGTTTAAATGGTCTTTTAGACGGTTTTCTGAGTCAGATGACTTAGGTGTCATAAAAAGGTGTGTACGCGAAGGAGGAAAGTTGTTTTGAGTGCAAAAACGTGGAAAAAATGAAGGTATAAGGAAAAGAAACAAAAGGGAGGTATTGGTTTAAATGGTCTTTTAGACGGTTTTGTGAGTCAGATCGGTTCATAATCATAAAAACAGTGTGTACGCGAAAGAGGAAAGTAGTTTTGAGTGCAAATACGTGGAAAAAATGAATGTATAAGGAAAAGAATCAAAAGGGAGGTATTGGTTTAAATGGACTTTTAGACGTTTTTGCGAGTCAGATCGGTTCGAAATCATAAAAACAGTATGTACGCGTAGGATGAAAGTAGTTTTGAGTGCAAAAACGTGGAAAAAATGAATGTACAAGGACGGAAGGAATCAAAAGGGAGGTATTGGTTTAAATGGTCTTTTAGACGGTTTTCTGAGTCAGATGAGTTCGGAATCATAAAAACGGTGTGTACGCGAAAAAGAAATGTTGTTTTGAGTGCAAAAACGTGGAAAAAATGAATGTATGAGGAAAAGAAACAAAAGGGAGGTATTGGCTTAAATGTTCTTTTAGACGGTTTTGTGAGTCAGATCGGTTCATAATCACAAAAACAGTGTGTACGCGAAAGAGGAAAGTAGTTTTGAGTGCAAATACGTGGAAAAAATGAATGTATAAGGAAAAGAATCAAAAGGGAGGTATTGGGTTAAATGGTCTTTTAGACGGTTTTGTTAGTCATATGTGTTCCGAATCATAAAAACAGTGTGTACGCGAAGGAGGAAAGTAGTTTTGAGTACAAAAACGGGGAAAAAATGAATATATGGGGAAAAGAAACAAAAGGGAGGTATTGGTTTAAATGGTTTTGTGAGTCAGATGAGTTCGGAATCATAAAAACGGTGTGTACGCGAAGGAGGAAAGTTGTTTTGAGTGCAAAAACGTAGAAAAAATGAATGTATGAGGAAAAGAAAAAAAGGGAGGTATTGGTTTAAATGGTCTTTTAGACGGTTTTCTGAGTCAGATGAGTTCGGAATCATAAAAACGGTGTGTACGCGAAGGAGGAATGTTGTTTTGAGTGCAAAAACGTGGAAAAAATGAAGGTATAAGGAAAAGAAACAAAAGGGAGGTATTGGTTTAAATGGTCTTTTAGAAGGTTTTGTGAGTCAGATCGGTTCATAATCATAAAAACAGTGTGTACGCGAAAGAGGAAAGTAGTTTTGAGTGCAAATACGTGGAAAAAATGAATGTATAAGGAAAAGAATCAAAACTGAGGTATTGGGTTAAATGGTCTTTTAGACGGTTTTGTTAGTCATATGTGTTCTGAATCATAAAAACAGTGTGTACGCGAAGGAGGAAAGTTGTTTTGAGTGCAAAAACGTGGAAAAAATGAATGTATAAAAAAAAGAAACAAAAGGGAGGTATTGGTTTAAATGGTCTTTTGGACGGTTTTGTTAGTCATATGTGTTCTGAATCATAAAAACAGTGTGTACGCAAAGGAAGAAAGTAGTTTTGAGTACAAAAACAGGGAAAAAATGAATGTATGAGGAAAAGAAACAAAAGGGAGGTATTGGGTTAAATGGTCTTTTAGACGGTTTTGTTAGTCATATGTGTTCTGAATCATAAAAACAGTGTGTACGCGAAGGAGGAAAGTTGTTTTGAGTGCAAAAACGTGGAAAAAATGAATGTATAAGGAAAAAAATCAAAAGGGAGGTATTGGGTTAAACGGTCTTTTAGACGGTTTTGTTAGTCATATGTGTTCCGAATCATAAAAACAGTATGTACGCGAAGGATGAAAGTAGTTTTGAGTGCAAAAACGTGGAAAAAATGAATATATGAGGAAAAGAAACAAAAGGGAGGTATTGGTTTAAATGGTCTTTTAGACGGTTTTCTGAGTCATATGTGTTCTGAATCATAAAAACAGTGTGTACGCAAAGGAGGAAAGTTGTTTTGAGTGCAAAAACGTGGAAAAAATGAATGTATAAGGAAAAGAAACAAAAGGGAGGTATTGGTTTAAACGGTATTTTGGACGGTTTTGTTAGTCATATGTGTTCCGAATCATAAAAACAGTGTGTACGCGAAGGAGGAAAGTAGTTTTGAGTACAAAAACGGGGAAAAAATGAATATATGAGGAAAAGAAACCAAAGGGAAGTATTGGTTTAAATAGTCTTTTACACGGTTTTCTGAGTCAGATGAGTTCGGAATCATAAAAACGGAGTGTACGCGAAGGAGGAAAGTTGTTTTGAGTGCAAAAACGTGGAAAAAATGAATGTACAAGGAAAAGAATCAAAAGGGAGGTGGTGAATAGGTAAAGAACAAATGGACTTTTAGACGTTTTTGTTAGTCATATGTGTTCTGAATCATAAAAACAGTGTGTACGCGAAAGAGGAAAGTTGTTTTGAGTGCAAAAACGTGAAAAAAATGAATGTATAAGGAAAAGAAACAAAAGGGAGGTATTGGTTTAAATGGTCTTTTAGAGGTTTTCTCAGTCAGATCGGTTCGAAATAATAAAAACGGAGTGTACGCGAAGGAGGAAAGTTGTTTTGAGTGCAAAAACGTGGAAAAAATGAATGTATACGGAAAAGAAACAAAAGGGAGGTATTGGTTTAAATGGTCTTTTAGACGGTTTTCTGAGTCAGATGACTTAGGTGTCATAAAAAGGTGTGTACGCGAAGGAGGAAAGTTGTTTTGAGTGCAAAAACGTGGAAAAAATGAAGGTATAAGGAAAAGAAACAAAAGGGAGGTATTGGTTTAAATGGTCTTTTAGACGGTTTTGTGAGTCAGATCGGTTCATAATCATAAAAACAGTGTGTACGCGAAAGAGGAAAGTAGTTTTGAGTGCAAATACGTGGAAAAAATGAATGTATAAGGAAAAGAATCAAAAGGGAGGTATTGGTTTAAATGGACTTTTAGACGTTTTTGCGAGTCAGATCGGTTCGAAATCATAAAAACAGTATGTACGCGTAGGATGAAAGTAGTTTTGAGTGCAAAAACGTGGAAAAAATGAATGTACAAGGAAGGAAGGAATCAAAAGGGAGGTATTGGTTTAAATGGTCTTTTAGACGGTTTTCTGAGTCAGATGAGTTCGGAATCATAAAAACGGTGTGTACGCGAAAAAGAAATGTTGTTTTGAGTGCAAAAACGTGGAAAAAATGAATGTATGAGGAAAAGAAACAAAAGGGAGGTATTGGGTTAAATGGTCTTTTAGACGGTTTTGTTAGTCATATGTGTTCTGAATCATAAAAACAGTGTGTACGCGAACGAGGAAAGTTGTTTTGAGTGCAAAAACGTGGAAAAAATGAATGTATAAGGAAAAGAAACAAAAGGGAGGTATTGGGTTAAATGGTCTTTTAGACGGTTTTGTTAGTCATATGTGTTCTGAATCATAAAAACAGTGTGTACGCGAAGGAGGAAAGTTGTTTTGAGTGCAAAAACGTGGAAAAAATGAATGTATAAGGAAAAAAATCAAAAGGGAGGTGTTGGGTTAAACGGTCTTTTAGACGGTTTTGTTAGTCATGTGTGTTCCGAATCATAAAAACAGTATGTACGCGAAGGATGAAAGTAGTTTTGAGTGCAAAAACGTGGAAAAAATGAATATATGAGGAAACGAAACAAAAGGGAGGTATTGGTTTAAATGGTCTTTTAGACGGTTTTCTGAGTCATATGTGTTCTGAATCATAAAAACAGTGTGTACGCAAAGGAGGAAAGTTGTTTTGAGTGCAAAAACGTGGAAAAAATGAATGTATAAGGAAAAGAAACAAAAGGGAGGTATTGGTTTAAACGGTATTTTGGACGGTTTTGTTAGTCATATGTGTTCCGAATCATAAAAACAGTGTGTACGCGAAGGAGGAAAGTTGTTTTGAGTGCAAAAACGTGAAAAAAATGAATGTATAAGGAAAAGAAACAAAAGGGAGGTATTGGTTTAAATGGTCTTTTAGAGGTTTTCTCAGTCAGATCGGTTCGAAATAATAAAAACGGAGTGTACGCGAAGGAGGAAAGTTGTTTTGAGTGCAAAAACGTGGAAAAAATGAATGTATACGGAAAAGAAACAAAAGGGAGGTGGTGAATAGGTAAAGAACAAATGGACTTTTAGACGTTTTTGTTAGTCATATGTGTTCTGAATCATAAAAACAGTGTGTACGCGAAAGAGGAAAGTTGTTTTGAGTGCAAAAACGTGAAAAAAATGAATGTATAAGGAAAAGAAACAAAAGGGAGGTATTGGTTTAAATGGTCTTTTAGAGGTTTTCTCAGTCAGATCGGTTCGAAATAATAAAAACGGAGTGTACGCAAAGGAGGAAAGTTGTTTTGAGTGCAAAAACGTGGAAAAAATGAATGTATACGGAAAAGAAACAAAAGGGAGGTATTGGTTTAAATGGTCTTTTAGACGGTTTTCTGAGTCAGATGACTTAGGTGTCATAAAAAGGTGTGTACGCGAAGGAGGAAAGTTGTTTTGAGTGCAAAAACGTGGAAAAAATGAAGGTATAAGGAAAAGAAACAAAAGGGAGGTATTGGTTTAAATGGTCTTTTAGACGGTTTTGTGAGTCAGATCGGTTCATAATCATAAAAACAGTGTGTACGCGAAAGAGGAAAGTAGTTTTGAGTGCAAATACGTGGAAAAAATGAATGTATAAGGAAAAGAATCAAAAGGGAGGTATTGGTTTAAATGGACTTTTAGACGTTTTTGCGAGTCAGATCGGTTCGAAATCATAAAAACAGTATGTACGCGTAGGATGAAAGTAGTTTTGAGTGCAAAAACGTGGAAAAAATGAATGTACAAGGACGGAAGGAATCAAAAGGGAGGTATTGGTTTAAATGGTCTTTTAGACGGTTTTCTGAGTCAGATGAGTTCGGAATCATAAAAACGGTGTGTACGCGAAAAAGAAATGTTGTTTTGAGTGCAAAAACGTGGAAAAAATGAATGTATGAGGAAAAGAAACAAAAGGGAGGTATTGGCTTAAATGTTCTTTTAGACGGTTTTGTGAGTCAGATCGGTTCATAATCACAAAAACAGTGTGTACGCGAAAGAGGAAAGTAGTTTTGAGTGCAAATACGTGGAAAAAATGAATGTATAAGGAAAAGAATCAAAAGGGAGGTATTGGGTTAAATGGTCTTTTAGACGGTTTTGTTAGTCATATGTGTTCCGAATCATAAAAACAGTGTGTACGCGAAGGAGGAAAGTAGTTTTGAGTACAAAAACGGGGAAAAAATGAATATATGGGGAAAAGAAACAAAAGGGAGGTATTGGTTTAAATGGTTTTGTGAGTCAGATGAGTTCGGAATCATAAAAACGGTGTGTACGCGAAGGAGGAAAGTTGTTTTGAGTGCAAAAACGTAGAAAAAATGAATGTATGAGGAAAAGAAAAAAAGGGAGGTATTGGTTTAAATGGTCTTTTAGAAGGTTTTGTGAGTCAGATCGGTTCATAATCATAAAAACAGTGTGTACGCGAAAGAGGAAAGTAGTTTTGAGTGCAAATACGTGGAAAAAATGAATGTATAAGGAAAAGAATCAAAACTGAGGTATTGGGTTAAATGGTCTTTTAGACGGTTTTGTTAGTCATATGTGTTCTGAATCATAAAAACAGTGTGTACGCGAAGGAGGAAAGTTGTTTTGAGTGCAAAAACGTGGAAAAAATGAATGTATAAAAAAAAGAAACAAAAGGGAGGTATTGGTTTAAATGGTCTTTTGGACGGTTTTGTTAGTCATATGTGTTCTGAATCAT
The DNA here is from genome assembly GCA_963930645.1 of Salticus scenicus. Classification (NCBI taxonomy): domain Eukaryota; kingdom Metazoa; phylum Arthropoda; class Arachnida; order Araneae; family Salticidae; genus Salticus; species Salticus scenicus. The sequence goes on from CAWVNO010001961.1 coordinate 639,452, forward strand.
AAAAACAGTGTGTACGCAAAGGAAGAAAGTAGTTTTGAGTACAAAAACAGGGAAAAAATGAATGTATGAGGAAAAGAAACAAAAGGGGGGTATTGGTTTAAATGGTCTTTTAGACGGTTTTCTGAGTCAGATGAGTTCGGAATCATAAAAACGGTGTGTACGCGAAGGAGGAAAGTTGTTTTGACTGCAAAAACGTGGAAAAAATGAAGGTATAAGGAAAAGAAACAAAAGGGAGGTATTGGTTTAAATGGTCTTTTAGACGGTTTTGTGAGTCAGATCAACCGATCTCATAATCATAAAAACAGTGTGTACGCGAAAGAGGAAAGTAGTTTTGAGTGCATATACGTGGAAAAAATGAATTATAAGGAAAATAATCAATAGGGAGGTATTAGTTTAAATGGACTTTTAGACGTTTTTGCGAGTCAGATCGGTTCGAAATCATAAAAACAGTATGTACGCGAAGGATGAAAGTAGATTTGAGTGCAAAAACGTGAAAAAAATGAATGTATAAGGAAAAGAAACAAAAGGGAGGTATTGGTTTAAACGGTCTTTTGGACGGTTTTGTTAGTCAGATGACTTAGGAATCATAAAAAGGTGTGTACGCGAAGGAGGAAAGTTGTTTTGAGTGCAAAAACGTGGAAAAAATGAATGTATAAGGAAAAGAAACAAAAGGGAGGTATTGGTTTAAATGGTCTTTTAGACGGTTTTGAGAGTCAGATGAGTTCATAATCATAAAAACAGTGTGTACGCGAAAGAGGAAAGTAGTTTTGAGTGCAAATACGTGGAAAAAATGAATGTATAAGGAAAAGAATCAAAAGGGAGGTATTGGGTTAAATGGTCTTTTAGACGGTTTTGTTAGTCATATGTGTTCTGAATCATAAAAACAGTGTGTACGCAAAGGAGGAAAGTTGTTTTGAGTGCAAAAACGTGGAAAAAATGAATGTATAAGGAAAAGAAACAAAAGGGAGGTATTGGTTTAAACGGTCTTTTGGACGGTTTTGTTAGTCATATGTGTTCCGAATCATAAAAACAGTGTGTACGCGAAGGAGGAAAGTAGTTTTGAGTACAAAAACGGGGAAAAAATGAATATATGAGGAAAAGAAACAAAAGGGAGGTATTGGTTTAAATGGTCTTTTAGACGGTTTTATGAGTCAGATGAGTTCGGAATCATAAAAACGGAGTGTACGCGAAGGAGGAAAGTTGTTTTGAGTGCAAAAACGTGGAAAAAATGAATGTACAAGGAAAAGAATCAAAAGGGAGGTGGTAAATAGGTAAAGAACAAATGGACTTTTAGACGTTTTTGTTAGTCATATGTGTTCTGAATCATAAAAACAGTGTGTACGCGAAAGAGGAAAGTTGTTTTGAGTGCAAAAACGTGAAAAAAATGAATGTATAAGGAAAAGAAACAAAAGGGAGGTATTGGTTTAAATGGTCTTTTAGAGGTTTTCTCAGTCAGATCGGTTCGAAATAATAAAAACGGAGTGTACGCGAAGGAGGAAAGTTGTTTTGAGTGCAAAAACGTGGAAAAAATGAATGTATACGGAAAAGAAACAAAAGGGAGGTATTGGTTTAAATGGTCTTTTAGACGGTTTTCTGAGTCAGATGACTTAGGAGTCATAAAAAGGTGTGTACGCGAAGGAGGAAAGTTGTTTTGAGTGCAAAAACGTGGAAAAAATGAATGTATAAGGAAAAGAAACAAAAGGGAGGTATTAGTTTAAATGGTCTTTTAGACGGTTTTCTGAGTCAGATGAGTTCGGAATCATAAAAACGGTGTGTACGCGAAGGAGGAATGTTGTTTTGAGTGCAAAAACGTGGAAAAAATGAAGGTATAAGGAAAAGAAACAAAAGGGAGGTATTGGTTTAAATGGTCTTTTAGACGGTTTAGTGAGTCAGATCGGTTTATAATCATAAAAACAGTGTGTACGCGAAAGAGGAAAGTAGTTTTGAGTGCAAATACGTGGAAAAAATGAATGTATAAGGAAAAGAATCAAAAGGGAGGTATTGGTTTAAATGGACTTTTAGACGTTTTTGCGAGTCAGATCGGTTCGAAATCATAAAAACAGTATGTACGCGAAGGATGAAAGTAGTTTTGAGTGCAAAAACGTGGAAAAAATGAATGTATAAGGAAGGAAGGAATCAAAATGGAGGTATTGGTTTAAATGGTCTTTTAGACGGTTTTCTGAGTCAGATGACTTCGGAATCATAAAAAGGTGTGTACGCGAAGGAGGAAAGTTGTTTTGAGTGCAAAAACGTGGAAAAAATGAATGTATAAGGAAAAGAAACAAAAGGGAGGTATTAGTTTAAATGGTCTTTTAGACGGTTTTCTGAGTCAGATGAGTTCGGAATCATAAAAACGGTGTGTACGCGAAGGAGGAATGTTGTTTTGAGTGCAAAAACCTGGAAAAAATGAAGGTATAAGGAAAAGAAACAAAAGGGAGGTATTGGTTTAAATGGTCTTTTAGACGGTTTTGTGAGTCAGATGAGTTCGGAATCATAAAAACGGTGTGTACGCGAAGGAGGAAAGTTGTTTTGACTGCAAAAACGTGGAAAAAATGAAGGTATAAGGAAAAGAAACAAAAGGGAGGTATTGGTTTAAATGGTCTTTTAGACGGTTTTCTGAGTCAGATGAGTTCGGAATCATAAAAACGGTGTGTACGCGAAGGAGGAAAGTTGTTTTGAGTGCAAAAACGTGGAAAAAATGAAGGTATAAGGAAAAGAAACAAAAGGGAGGTATTAGTTTAAATGGTCTTTTAGACGGTTTTGTGAGTCAGATCATCCGATCTCATAATCATAAAAACAGTGTGTACGCGAAAGAGGAAAGTAGTTTTGAGTGCATATACGTGGAAAAAATGAATTATAAGGAAAATAATCAATAGGGAGGTATTGGTTTAAATGGACTTTTAGACGTTTTTGCGAGTCAGATCGGTTCGAAATCATAAAAACAGTATGTACGCGAAGGATGAAAGTAGATTTGAGTGCAAAAGCGTGGAAAAAATGAATGTACAAGGAAAAGAATCAAAAGGGAGGTGGTGAATAGGTAAAGAACAAATGGACTTTTAGACGTTTTTGTTAGTCATATGTGTTCTGAATCATATAAACAGTGTATACGCGAAAGAGGAAAGTTGTTTTGAGTGCAAAAACGTGAAAAAAATGAATGTATAAGGAAAAGAAACAAAAGGGAGGTAATGGTTTAAATGGTCTTTTAGAGGTTTTTCTGAGTCAGATCGGTTCGAAATAATAAAAACGGTGTGTACGCGAAGGAGGAAAGTTGTTTTGAGTGCAAAAACGTGGAAAAAATATATGTATACGGAAAAGAAACAAAAGGGAGGTATTGGTTTAAATGGTCTTTTAGACGGTTTTCTGAGTCAGATGACTTAGGAATCATAAAAAGGTGTGTACGCGAAGGAGGAAAGTTGTTTTGAGTGCAAAAACGTGGAAAAAATGAATGTATAAGGAAAAGAAACAAAAGGGAGGTATTGGTTTAAATGGTTTTTTAGACGGTTTTGAGAGTCAGATGAGTTCATAATCATAAAAACAGTGTGTACGCGAACGAGGAAAGTTGTTTTGAGTGCAAAAACGTGGAAAAAATGAATGTATAATGAAAAGAAACAAAAGGGAGGTATTGGTTTAAATGGTCTTTTAGACGGTTTTCTGAGTCAGATGAGTTCGGAATCATAAAAACGGTGTGTACGCGAAGGAGGAAAGTTGTTTTGACTGCAAAAACGTGGAAAAAATGAAGGTATAAGGAAAAGAAACAAAAGGGAGGTATTGGTTTAAATGGTCTTTTAGACGGTTTTGTGAGTCAGATCGGTTCATAATCATAAAAACAGTGTGTACGCGAAAGAAGAAAGTAGTTTTGAGTACAAAAACGGGGAAAAAATGAATGTATGAGGAAAAGAAACAAAAGGTAGGTATTGTTTTAAATGGTCTTTTAGACGGTTTTCTGAGTCAGATGAGTTCGGAATCATAAAAACGGTGTGTACGCGAAGGAGGAAAGTTCTTTTGAGTGCAAAAACGTGGAAAAAATGAAGGTATAAGGAAAAGAAACAAAAGGGAGGTATTAGTTTAAATGGTCTTTTAGACGGTTTTGTGAGTCAGATCATCCGATCTCATAATCATAAAAACAGTGTGTACGCGAAGGAGGAAAGTTGTTTTGAGTGCAAAAACGTGGAAAAAATGAATGTATAAGGAAAAGAAACAAAAGGGAGGTATTGGTTTAAATGGTCTTTTAGACGGTTTTGAGAGTCAGATGAGTTCATAATCATAAAAACAGTGTGTACGCGAAAGAGGAAAGTAGTTTTGAGTGCAAATACGTGGAAAAAATGAATGTATAAGGAAAAGAATCAAAAGGGAGGTATTGGGTTAAATGGTCTTTTAGACGGTTTTGTTAGTCATATGTGTTCTGAATCATAAAAACAGTGTGTACGCAAAGGAGGAAAGTTGTTTTGAGTGCAAAAACGTGGAAAAAATGAATGTATAAGGAAAAGAAACAAAAGGGAGGTATTGGTTTAAACGGTCTTTTGGACGGTTTTGTTAGTCATATGTGTTCCGAATCATAAAAACAGTGTGTACGCGAAGGAGGAAAGTAGTTTTGAGTACAAAAACGGGGAAAAAATGAATATATGAGGAAAAGAAACAAAAGGGAGGTATTGGTTTAAATGGTCTTTTAGACGGTTTTCTGAGTCAGATGAGTTCGGAATCATAAAAACGGAGTGTACGCGAAGGAGGAAATTTTTTTTGAGTGCAAAAACGTGGAAAAAATGAATGTACAAGGAAAAGAATCAAAAGGGAGGTGGTAAATAGGTAAAGAACAAATGGACTTTTAGACGTTTTTGTTAGTCATATGTGTTCTGAATCATAAAAACAGTGTGTACGCGAAGGAGGAAAGTAGTTTTGAGTACAAAAACGTGAAAAAAATGAATGTATAAGGAAAAGAAACAAAAGGGAGGTATTGGTTTAAATGGTCTTTTAGAGGTTTTCTCAGTCAGATCGGTTCGAAATAATAAAAACGGAGTGTACGCGAAGGAGGAAAGTTGTTTTGAGTGCAAAAACGTGGAAAAAATGAATGTATACGGAAAAGAAACAAAAGGGAGGTATTGGTTTAAATGGTCTTTTAGACGGTTTTCTGAGTCAGATGACTTAGGAGTCATAAAAAGGTGTGTACGCGAAGGAGGAAAGTTGTTTTGAGTGCAAAAACGTGGAAAAAATGAAGGTATAAGGAAAAGAAACAAAAGGGAGGTATTGGTTTAAATGGTCTTTTAGACGGTTTTGTGAGTCAGATCGGTTTATAATCATAAAAACAGTGTGTACGCGAAAGAGGAAAGTAGTTTTGAGTGCAAATACGTGGAAAAAATGAATGTATAAGGAAAAGAATCAAAAGGGAGGTATTGGTTTAAATGGACTTTTAGACGTTTTTGCGAGTCAGATCGGTTCGAAATCATAAAAACAGTATGTACGCGAAGGATGAAAGTAGTTTTGAGTGCAAAAACGTGGAAAAAATGAATGTACAAGGAAGGAAGGAATCAAAATGGAGGTATTGGTTTAAATGGTCTTTTAGACGGTTTTCTGAGTCAGATGAGTTCGGAATCATAAAAACGGTGTGTACGCGAAGGAGGAATGTTGTTTTGAGTGCAAAAACGTGGAAAAAATGAAGGTATAAGGAAAAGAAACAAAAGGGAGGTATTGGTTTAAATGGTCTTTTAGACGGTTTTGTGATTCAGATCGGTTCATAATCATAAAAAGGTGTGTACGCGAAGGAGGAAAGTTGTTTTGAGTGCAAAAACGTGGAAAAAATGAATGTATAAGGAAAAGAAACAAAAGGGAGGTATTAGTTTAAATGGTCTTTTAGACGGTTTTCTAAGTCAGATGAGTTCGGAATCATAAAAACGGTGTGTACGCGAAGGAGGAATGTTGTTTTGAGTGCAAAAACGTGGAAAAAATGAAGGTATAAGGAAAAGAAACAAAAGGGAGGTATTGGGTTAAATGGTCTTTTAGACGGTTTTGTTAGTCATATGTGTTCTGAATCATAAAAACAGTGTGTACGCGAACGAGAAAAGTTGTTTTGAGTGCAAAAACGTGAAAAAAATGAATGTATAAGGAAAAGAAACAAAAGGGAGGTATTGGTTTAAATGGTCTTTTAGAGGTTTTCTCAGTCAGATCGGTTCGAAATAATAAAAACGGAGTGTACGCGAAGGAGGAAAGTTGTTTTGAGTGCAAAAACGTGGAAAAAATGAATGTATACGGAAAAGAAACAAAAGGGAGGTAATGGTTTAAATGGTCTTTTAGAGGTTTTTCTGAGTCAGATCGGTTCGAAATAATAAAAACGGTGTGTACGCGAAGGAGGAAAGTTGTTTTGAGTGCAAAAACGTGGAAAAAATGAATGTATACGGAAAAGAAACAAAAGGGAGGTATTGGTTTAAATGGTCTTTTAGACGGTTTTCTGAGTCAGATGACTTAGGAATCATAAAAAGGTGTGTACGCGAAGGAGGAAAGTTGTTTTGAGTGCAAAAACGTGGAAAAAATGAATGTATAAGGAAAAGAAACAAAAGGGAGGTATTGGGTTAAATGGTCTTTTAGACGGTTTTGTTAGTCATATGTGTTCTGAATCATAAAAACAGTGTGTACGCAAAGGAGGAAAGTTGTTTTGAGTGCAAAAACGTGGAAAAAATGAATGTATAAGGAAAAGAAACAAAAGGGAGGTATTGGGTTAAATGGTCTTTTAGACGGTTTTGTTAGTCATATGTGTTCTGAATCATAAAAACAGTGTGTACGCAAAGGAGGAAAGTTGTTTTGAGTGCAAAAACGTGGAAAAAATGAATGTATAAGGAAAAGAAACAAAAGGGAGGTATTGGTTTAAACGGTCTTTTGGACGGTTTTGTTAGTCATATGTGTTCCGAATCATAAAAACAGTGTGTACGCGAAGGAGGAAAGTAGTTTTGAGTACAAAAACGGGGAAAAAATGAATATATGAGGAAAAGAAACAAAAGGGAGGTATTGGTTTAAATGGTCTTTTAGACGGTTTTCTGAGTCAGATGAGTTCGGAATCATAAAAACGGAGTGTACGCGAAGGAGGAAAGTTGTTTTGAGTGCAAAAACGTGGAAAAAATGAATGTACAATTAAAAGAATCAAAAGGGAGGTGGTAAATAGGTAAAGAACAAATGGACTTTTAGACGTTTTTGTTAGTCATATGTGTTCTGAATCATAAAAACAGTGTGTACGCGAAAGAGGAAAGTTGTTTTGAGTGCAAAAACGTGAAAAAAATGAATGTATAAGGAAAAGAAACAAAAGGGAGGTATTGGTTTAAATGGTCTTTTAGAGGTTTTCTCAGTCAGATCGGATCGAAATAATAAAAACGGAGTGTACGCGAAGGAGGAAAGTTGTTTTGAGTGCAAAAACGTGGAAAAAATGAATGTATACGGAAAAGAAACAAAAGGGAGGTATTGGTTTAAATGGTCTTTTAGACGGTTTTCTGAGTCAGATGACTTAGGAGTCATAAAAAGGTGTGTACGCGAAGGAGGAAAGTTGTTTTGAGTGCAAAAACGTGGAAAAAATGAAGGTATAAGGAAAAGAAACAAAAGGGAGGTATTGGTTTAAATGGTCTTTTAGACGGTTTTGTGAGTCAGATCGGTTTATAATCATAAAAACAGTGTGTACGCGAAAGAGGAAAGTAGTTCTGAGTGCAAATACGTGGAAAAAATGAATGTATAAGGAAAAGAATCAAAAGGGAGGTATTGGTTTAAATGGACTTTTAGACGTTTTTGCGAGTCAGATCGGTTCGAAATCATAAAAACAGTATGTACGCGAAGGATGAAAGTAGTTTTGAGTGCAAAAACGTGGAAAAAATGAATGTACAAGGAAGGAAGGAATCAAAATGGAGGTATTGGTTTAAATGGTCTTTTAGACGGTTTTCTGAGTCAGATGACTTCGGAATCATAAAAAGGTGTGTACGCGAAGGATGAAAGTAGTTTTGAGTGCAAAAACGTGGAAAAAATGAATGTACAAGGAAGGAAGGAATCAAAATGGAGGTATTGGTTTAAATGGTCTTTTAGACGGTTTTCTGAGTCAGATGAGTTCGGAATCATAAAAACGGTGTGTACGCGAAGGAGGAATGTTGTTTTGAGTGCAAAAACGTGGAAAAAATGAAGGTATAAGGAAAAGAAACAAAAGGGAGGTATTGGTTTAAATGGTCTTTTAGACGGTTTTGTGATTCAGATCGGTTCATAATCATAAAAAGGTGTGTACGCGAAGGAGGAAAGTTGTTTTGAGTGCAAAAACGTGGAAAAAATGAATGTATAAGGAAAAGAAACAAAAGGGAGGTATTAGTTTAAATGGTCTTTTAGACGGTTTTCTAAGTCAGATGAGTTCGGAATCATAAAAACGGTGTGTACGCGAAGGAGGAATGTTGTTTTGAGTGCAAAAACGTGGAAAAAATGAAGGTATAAGGAAAAGAAACAAAAGGGAGGTATTGGGTTAAATGGTCTTTTAGACGGTTTTGTTAGTCATATGTGTTCTGAATCATAAAAACAGTGTGTACGCGAACGAGGAAAGTTGTTTTGAGTGCAAAAACGTGGAAAAAATGAATGTATAATGAAAAGAAACAAAAGGGAGGTATTGGTTTAAATGGTCTTTTAGACGGTTTTCTGAGTCAGATGAGTTCGGAATCATAAAAACGGTGTGTACGCGAAGGAGGAAAGTTGTTTTGACTGCAAAAACGTGGAAAAAATGAAGGTATAAGGAAAAGAAACAAAAGGGAGGTATTGGTTTAAATGGTCTTTTAGACGGTTTTGTGATTCAGATCGGTTCATAATCATAAAAAGGTGTGTACGCGAAGGAGGAAAGTTGTTTTGATTGCAAAAACGTGGAAAAAATGAATGTATAAGGAAAAGAAACAAAAGGGAGGTATTAGTTTAAATGGTCTTTTAGACGGTTTTCTAAGTCAGATGAGTTCGGAATCATAAAAACGGTGTGTACGCGAAGGAGGAATGTTGTTTTGAGTGCAAAAACGTGGAAAAAATGAAGGTATAAGGAAAAGAAACAAAAGGGAGGTATTGGGTTAAATGGTCTTTTAGACGGTTTTGTTAGTCATATGTGTTCTGAATCATAAAAACAGTGTGTACGCGAACGAGGAAAGTTGTTTTGAGTGCAAAAACGTGGAAAAAATGAATGTATAATGAAAAGAAACAAAAGGGAGGTATTGGTTTAAATGGTCTTTTAGACGGTTTTCTGAGTCAGATGAGTTCGGAATCATAAAAAAGGTGTGTACGCGAAGGAGGAAAGTTGTTTTGACTGCAAAAACGTGGAAAAAATGAAGGTATAAGGAAAAGAAACAAAAGGGAGGTATTGGTTTAAATGGTCTTTTAGACGGTTTTGTGATTCAGATCGGTTCATAATCATAAAAAGGTGTGTACGCGAAGGAGGAAAGTTGTTTTGATTGCAAAAACGTGGAAAAAATGAATGTATAAGGAAAAGAAACAAAAGGGAGGTATTAGTTTAAATGGTCTTTTAGACGGTTTTCTAAGTCAGATGAGTTCGGAATCATAAAAACGGTGTGTACGCGAAGGAGGAATGTTGTTTTGAGTGCAAAAACGTGGAAAAAATGAAGGTATAAGGAAAAGAAACAAAAGGGAGGTATTGGGTTAAATGGTCTTTTAGACGGTTTTGTTAGTCATATGTGTTCTGAATCATAAAAACAGTGTGTACGCGAACGAGGAAAGTTGTTTTGAGTGCAAAAACGTGGAAAAAATGAATGTATAATGAAAAGAAACAAAAGGGAGGTATTGGTTTAAATGGTCTTTTAGACGGTTTTCTGAGTCAGATGAGTTCGGAATCATAAAAACGGTGTGTACGCGAAGGAGGAAAGTTGTTTTGACTGCAAAAACGTGGAAAAAATGAAGGTATAAGGAAAAGAAACAAAAGGGAGGTATTGGTTTAAATGGTCTTTTAGACGGTTTTGTGAGTCAGATCGGTTCATAATCATAAAAACAGTGTGTACGCGAAAGAGGAAAGTAGTTTTGAGTACAAAAACGGGGAAAAAATGAATGAATGAGGAAAAGAAATAAAAGGGAGGTATTGGTTTAAATGGTCTTTTAGACGGTTTTCTGAGTCAGATGAGTTCGGAATCATAAAAACGGTGTGTACGCGAAGGAGGAAAGTTGTTTTGAGTGCAAAAACGTGGAAAAAATGAAGGTATAAGGAAAAGAAACAAAAGGGAGGTATTAGTTTAAATGGTCTTTTAGACGGTTTTCTGTGTCAGATGAGTTCGGAATCATAAAAACGGTTTGTACGCGAAGGAGGAAAGTTGTTTTGAGTGCAAAAACGTGGAAAAAATGAATGTATGAGGAAAAGAAACAAAAGGGAGGTAATGGCTTAAATGGTCTTTTAGACGGTTTTGCGAGTCAGATCGGTTCGAAATCATAAAAACAGTATGTACGCGAAGGATGAAAGTAGTTTTGAGTGCAAAAACGTGGAAAAAATGAATGTACAAGGAAGGAAGGAATCAAAATGGAGGTATTGGTTTAAATGGTCTTTTAGACGGTTTTCTGAGTCAGATGACTTAGGAGTCATAAAAAGGTGTGTACGCGAAGGAGGAAAGTTGTTTTGAGTGCAAAAACGTGGAAAAAATGAAGGTATAAGGAAAAGAAACAAAAGGGAGGTATTAGTTTAAATGGTCTTTTAGACGGTTTTCTAAGTCAGATGAGTTCGGAATCATAAAAACGGTGTGTACGCGAAGGAGGAATGTTGTTTTGAGTGCAAAAACGTGGAAAAAATGAAGGTATAAGGAAAAGAAACAAAAGGGAGGTATTGGGTTAAATGGTCTTTTAGACGGTTTTGTTAGTCATATGTGTTCTGAATCATAAAAACAGTGTGTACGCGAACGAGGAAAGTTGTTTTGAGTGCAAAAACGTGGAAAAAATGAATGTATAATGAAAAGAAACAAAAGGGAGGTATTGGTTTAAATGGTCTTTTAGACGGTTTTCTGAGTCAGATGAGTTCGGAATCATAAAAACGGTGTGTACGCGAAGGAGGAAAGTTGTTTTGACTGCAAAAACGTGGAAAAAATGAAGGTATAAGGAAAAGAAACAAAAGGGAGGTATTGGTTTAAATGGTCTTTTAGACGGTTTTGTGATTCAGATCGGTTCATAATCATAAAAAGGTGTGTACGCGAAGGAGGAAAGTTGTTTTGATTGCAAAAACGTGGAAAAAATGAATGTATAAGGAAAAGAAACAAAAGGGAGGTATTAGTTTAAATGGTCTTTTAGACGGTTTTCTAAGTCAGATGAGTTCGGAATCATAAAAACGGTGTGTACGCGAAGGAGGAATGTTGTTTTGAGTGCAAAAACGTGGAAAAAATGAAGGTATAAGGAAAAGAAACAAAAGGGAGGTATTGGGTTAAATGGTCTTTTAGACGGTTTTGTTAGTCATATGTGTTCTGAATCATAAAAACAGTGTGTACGCGAACGAGGAAAGTTGTTTTGAGTGCAAAAACGTGGAAAAAATGAATGTATAATGAAAAGAAACAAAAGGGAGGTATTGGTTTAAATGGTCTTTTAGACGGTTTTCTGAGTCAGATGAGTTCGGAATCATAAAAACGGTGTGTACGCGAAGGAGGAAAGTTGTTTTGACTGCAAAAACGTGGAAAAAATGAAGGTATAAGGAAAAGAAACAAAAGGGAGGTATTGGTTTAAATGGTCTTTTAGACGGTTTTGTGAGTCAGATCGGTTCATAATCATAAAAACAGTGTGTACGCGAAAGAGGAAAGTAGTTTTGAGTACAAAAACGGGGAAAAAATGAATGTATGAGGAAAAGAAACAAAAGGGAGGTATTGGTTTAAATGGTCTTTTAGACGGTTTTCTGAGTCAGATGAGTTCGGAATCATAAAAACGGTGTGTACGCGAAGGAGGAAAGTTGTTTTGAGTGCAAAAACGTGGAAAAAATGAAGGTATAAGGAAAAGAAACAAAAGGGAGGTATTAGTTTAAATGGTCTTTTAGACGGTTTTCTGTGTCAGATGAGTTCGGAATCATAAAAACGGTTTGTACGCGAAGGAGGAAAGTTGTTTTGAGTGCAAAAACGTGGAAAAAATGAATGTATGAGGAAAAGAAACAAAAGGGAGGTAATGGCTTAAATGGTCTTTTAGACGGTTTTGCGAGTCAGATCGGTTCGAAATCATAAAAACAGTATGTACGCGAAGGATGAAAGTAGTTTTGAGTGCAAAAACGTGGAAAAAATGAATGTACAAGGAAGGAAGGAATCAAAATGGAGGTATTGGTTTAAATGGTCTTTTAGACGGTTTTCTGAGTCAGATGACTTAGGAGTCATAAAAAGGTGTGTACGCGAAGGAGGAAAGTTGTTTTGAGTGCAAAAACGTGGAAAAAATGAAGGTATAAGGAAAAGAAACAAAAGGGAGGTATTGGTTTAAATGGTCTTTTAGACGGTTTTGTGAGTCAGATCGGTTTATAATCATAAAAACAGTGTGTACGCGAAAGAGGAAAGTAGTTTTGAGTGCAAATACGTGGAAAAAATGAATGTATAAGGAAATGAATCAAAAGGGAGGTATTGGTTTAAATGGACTTTTAGACGTTTTTGCGAGTCAGATCGGTTCGAAATCATAAAAACAGTATGTACGCGAAGGATGAAAGTAGTTTTGAGTGCAAAAACGTGGAAAAAATGAATGTACAAGGAAGGAAGGAATCAAAATGGAGGTATTGGTTTAAATGGTCTTTTAGACGGTTTTCTGAGTCAGATGACTTCGGAATCATAAAAAGGTGTGTACGCGAAGGAGGAAAGTTGTTTTGAGTGCAAAAACGTGGAAAAAATGAATGTATAAGGAAAAGAAACAAAAGGGAGGTATTAGTTTAAATGGTCTTTTAGACGGTTTTCTGAGTCAGATGAGTTCGGAATCATAAAAACGGTGTGTACGCGAAGGAGGAATGTTGTTTTGAGTGCAAAAACGTGGAAAAAATGAAGGTATAAGGAAAAGAAACAAAAAGGAGGTATTGGTTTAAATGGTCTTTTAGACGGTTTTGTGATTCAGATCGGTTCATAATCATAAAAAGGTGTGTACGCGAAGGAGGAAAGTTGTTTTGAGTGCAAAAACGTGGAAAAAATGAATGTATAAGGAAAAGAAACAAAAGGGAGGTATTAGTTTAAATGGTCTTTTAGACGGTTTTCTAAGTCAGATGAGTTCGGAATCATAAAAACGGTGTGTACGCGAAGGAGGAATGTTGTTTTGAGTGCAAAAACGTGGAAAAAATGAATGTATAATGAAAAGAAACAAAAGGGAGGTATTGGTTTAAATGGACTTTTAGACGGTTTTCTGAGTCAGATGAGTTCGGAATCATAAAAACGGTGTGTACGCGAAGGAGGAAAGTAGTTTTGAGTACAAAAACGGGGAAAAAATGAATGTATGAGGAAAAGAAACAAAAGGGAGGTATTGGTTTAAATGGTCTTTTAGACGGTTTTCTGAGTCAGATGAGTTCGGAATCATAAAAACGGTGTGTACGCGAAGGAGGAAAGTTGTTTTGAGTGCAAAAACGTGGAAAAAATGAAGGTATAAGGAAAAGAAACAAAAGGGAGGTATTAGTTTAAATGGTCTTTTAGACGGTTTTCTGAGTCAGATGAGTTCGGAATCATAAAAACGGTTTGTACGCGAAGGAGGAAAGTTGTTTTGAGTGCAAAAACGTGGAAAAAATGAATGTATGAGGAAAAGAAACAAAAGGGAGGTATTAGTTTAAATGGTCTTTTAGACGGTTTTCTGAGTCAGATGAGTTCGGAATCATAAAAACGGTTTGTACGCGAAGGAGGAAAGTTGTTTTGAGTGCAAAAACGTGGAAAAAATGAATGTATGAGGAAAAGAAACAAAAGGGAGGTAATGGCTTAAATGGTCTTTTAGACGGTTTTGCGAGTCAGATCGGTTCGAAATCATAAAAACAGTATGTACGCGAAGGATGAAAGTAGTTTTGAGTGCAAAAACGTGGAAAAAATGAATATATGAGGAAAAGAAACAAAAGGGAGGTATTGGTTTAAATGGTCTTTTAGACGGTTTTCTGAGTCAGATGAGTTCGGAATCATAAAAACGGTGTGTACGCGAAGGAGGAAAGTTGTTTTGAGTGCAAAAACGTGGAAAAAATGAAGGTATAAGGAAAAGAAACAAAAGGGAGGTATTGGTTTAAATGGTCTTTTAGACGGTTTTGTGAGTCAGATCGGTTCATAATCATAAAAACAGTGTGTACGCGAAAGAGGAAAGTAGTTTTGAGTACAAAAACGGGGAAAAAATGAATGTATGAGGAAAAGAAACAAAAGGGAGGTATTGGTTTAAATGGTCTTTTAGACGGTTTTCTGAGTCAGATGAGTTCGGAATCATAAAAACGGTGTGTACGCGAAGGAGGAAAGTTGTTTTGAGTGCAAAAACGTGGAAAAAATGAAGGTATAAGGAAAAGAAACAAAAGTGAGGTATTAGTTTAAATGGTCTTTTAGACGGTTTTCTGAGTCAGATGAGTTCGGAATCATAAAAACGGTTTGTACGCGAAGGAGGAAAGTTGTTTTGAGTGCAAAAACGTGGAAAAAATGAATGTATGAGGAAAAGAAACAAAAGGGAGGTATTAGTTTAAATGGTCTTTTAGACGGTTTTCTGAGTCAGATGAGTTCGGAATCATAAAAACGGTTTGTACGCGAAGGAGGAAAGTTGTTTTGAGTGCAAAAACGTGGAAAAAATGAATGTATGAGGAAAAGAAACAAAAGGGAGGTAATGGCTTAAATGGTCTTTTAGACGGTTTTGCGAGTCAGATCGGTTCGAAATCATAAAAACAGTATGTACGCGAAGGATGAAAGTAGTTTTGAGTGCAAAAACGTGGAAAAAATGAATATATGAGGAAAAGAAACAAAAGGGAGGTATTGGTTTAAATGGTCTTTTAGACGGTTTTCTGAGTCAGATGAGTTCGGAATCATAAAAACGGTGTGTACGCGAAGGAGGAAAGTTGTTTTGAGTGCAAAAACGTGGAAAAAATGAAGGTATAAGGAAAAGAAACAAAAGGGAGGTATTGGTTTAAATGGTCTTTTAGACGGTTTTGTGAGTCAGATCGGTTCATAATCATAAAAACAGTGTGTACGCGAAAGAGGAAAGTAGTTTTGAGTACAAAAACGGGGAAAAAATGAATGTATGAGGAAAAGAAACAAAAGGGAGGTATTGGTTTAAATGGTCTTTTAGACGGTTTTCTGAGTCAGATGAGTTCGGAATCATAAAAACGGTGTGTACGCGAAGGAGGAAAGTTGTTTTGAGTGCAAAAACGTGGAAAAAATGAAGGTATAAGGAAAAGAAACAAAAGGGAGGTATTAGTTTAAATGGTCTTTTAGACGGTTTTCTGAGTCAGATGAGTTCGGAATCATAAAAACGGTTTGTACGCGAAGGAGGAAAGTTGTTTTGAGTGCAAAAACGTGGAAAAAATGAATGTATGAGGAAAAGAAACAAAAGGGAGGTATTAGTTTAAATGGTCTTTTAGACGGTTTTCTGAGTCAGATGAGTTCGGAATCATAAAAACGGTTTGTACGCGAAGGAGGAAAGTTGTTTTGAGTGCAAAAACGTGGAAAAAATGAATGTATGAGGAAAAGAAACAAAAGGGAGGTAATGGCTTAAATGGTCTTTTAGACGGTTTTGCGAGTCAGATCGGTTCGAAATCATAAAAACAGTATGTACGCGAAGGATGAAAGTAGTTTTGAGTGCAAAAACGTGGAAAAAATGAATATATGAGGAAAAGAAACAAAAGGGAGGTATTGGTTTAAATGGTCTTTTAGACGGTTTTCTGAGTCAGATGAGTTCGGAATCATAAAAACGGTGTGTACGCGAAGGAGGAAAGTTGTTTTGAGTGCAAAAACGTGGAAAAAATGAAGGTATAAGGAAAAGAAACAAAAGGGAGGTATTGGTTTAAATGGTCTTTTAGACGGTTTTGTGAGTCAGATCGGTTCATAATCATAAAAACAGTGTGTACGCGAAAGAGGAAAGTAGTTTTGAGTACAAAAACGGGGAAAAAATGAATGTATGAGGAAAAGAAACAAAAGGGAGGTATTGGTTTAAATTGTCTTTTAGACGGTTTTCTGAGTCAGATGAGTTCGGAATCATAAAAACGGTGTGTACGCGAAGGAGGAAAGTTGTTTTGAGTGCAAAAACGTGGAAAAAATGAAGGTATAAGGAAAAGAAACAAAAGTGAGGTATTAGTTTAAATGGTCTTTTAGACGGTTTTCTGAGTCAGATGAGTTCGGAATCATAAAAACGGTTTGTACGCGAAGGAGGAAAGTTGTTTTGAGTGCAAAAACGTGGAAAAAATGAATGTATGAGGAAAAGAAACAAAAGGGAGGTATTAGTTTAAATGGTCTTTTAGACGGTTTTCTGAGTCAGATGAGTTCGGAATCATAAAAACGGTTTGTACGCGAAGGAGGAAAGTTGTTTTGAGTGCAAAAACGTGGAAAAAATGAATGTATGAGGAAAAGAAACAAAAGGGAGGTAATGGCTTAAATGGTCTTTTAGACGGTTTTGCGAGTCAGATCGGTTCGAAATCATAAAAACAGTATGTACGCGAAGGATGAAAGTAGTTTTGAGTGCAAAAACGTGGAAAAAATGAATATATGAGGAAAAGAAACAAAAGGGAGGTATTGGTTTAAATGGTCTTTTAGACGGTTTTCTGAGTCAGATGAGTTCAGAATCATAAAAACGGTGTGTACGCGAAGGAGGAAAGTTGTTTTGAGTGCAAAAACGTGGAAAAAATGAAGGTATAAGGAAAAGAAACAAAAGGGAGGTATTGGTTTAAATGGTCTTTTAGACGGTTTTGTGAGTCAGATCGGTTCATAATCATAAAAACAGTGTGTACGCGAAAGAGGAAAGTAGTTTTGAGTACAAAAACGGGGAAAAATGAATGTATGAGGAAAAGAAACAAAAGGGAGGTATTGGTTTAAATGGTCTTTTAGACGGTTTTCTGAGTCAGATGAGTTCGGAATCATAAAAACGGTGTGTACGCGAAGGAGGAAAGTTGTTTTGAGTGCAAAAACGTGGAAAAAATGAAGGTATAAGGAAAAGAAACAAAAGGGAGGTATTAGTTTAAATGGTCTTTTAGACGGTTTTCTGAGTCAGATGAGTTCGGAATCATAAAAACGGTTTGTACGCGAAGGAGGAAAGTTGTTTTGAGTGCAAAAACGTGGAAAAAATGAATGTATGAGGAAAAGAAACAAAAGGGAGGTATTAGTTTAAATGGTCTTTTAGACGGTTTTCTGAGTCAGATGAGTTCGGAATCATAAAAACGGTTTGTACGCGAAGGAGGAAAGTTGTTTTGAGTGCAAAAACGTGGAAAAAATGAATGTATGAGGAAAAGAAACAAAAGGGAGGTAATGGCTTAAATGGTCTTTTAGACGGTTTTGCGAGTCAGATCGGTTCGAAATCATAAAAACAGTATGTACGCGAAGGATGAAAGTAGTTTTGAGTGCAAAAACGTGGAAAAAATGAATATATGAGGAAAAGAAACAAAAGGGAGGTATTGGTTTAAATGGTCTTTTAGACGGTTTTCTGAGTCAGATGAGTTCGGAATCATAAAAACGGAGTGTACGCGAAGAAGGAAAGTTGTTTTGAGTGCAAAAACGTGGAAAAAATGAATGTATAAGGAAAAGAAACAAAAGGGAGGTATTGGGTTAAATGGTCTTTTAGACGGTTTTGTTAGTCATATGTGTTCTGAATCATAAAAACAGTGTGTACGCAAAGGAGGAAAGTTGTTTTGAGTGCAAAAACGTGGAAAAAATGAATGTATAAGGAAAATAATCAAAAGGGAGGTATTGGGTTAAATGGTCTTTTAGACGGTTTTGTTAGTCATATGTGTTCTGAATCATAAAAACAGTGTGTACGCAAAGGAGGAAAGTTGTTTTGAGTGCAAAAACGTGGAAAAAATGAATGTATAAGGAAAAGAAACAAAAGGGAGGTATTGGTTTAAACGGTCTTTTGGACGGTTTTGTTAGTCATATGTGTTCCGAATCATAAAAACAGTGTGTACGCGAAGGAGGAAAGTAGTTTTGAGTACAAAAACGGGGAAAAAATGAATATATGAGGAAAAGAAACAAAAGGGAGGTATTGGTTTAAATGGTCTTTTAGACGGTTTTCTGAGTCAGATGAGTTCGGAATCATAAACACGGAGTGTACGCGAAGGAGGAAAGTTGTTTTGAGTGCAAAAACGTGGAAAAAATGAAGGTATAAGGAAAAGAAACAAAAGGGAGGTATTAGTTTAAATGGTCTTTTAGACGGTTTTCTGAGTCAGATGAGTTCGGAATCATAAAAACGGTTTGTACGCGAAGGAGGAAAGTTGTTTTCAGTGCAAAAACGTGGAAAAAATGAATGTATGAGGAAAAGAAACAAAAGGGAGGTATTAGTTTAAATGGTCTTTTAGACGGTTTTCTGAGTCAGATGAGTTCGGAATCATAAAAACGGTTTGTACGCGAAGGAGGAGAGTTGTTTTGAGTGCAAAAACGTGGAAAAAATGAATGTATGAGGAAAAGAAACAAAAGGGAGGTAATGGCTTAAATGGTCTTTTAGACGGTTTTGCGAGTCAGATCGGTTCGAAATCATAAAAACAGTATGTACGCGAAGGATGAAAGTAGTTTTGAGTGCAAAAACGTGGAAAAAATGAATATATGAGGAAAAGAAACAAAAGGGAGGTATTGGTTTAAATGGTCTTTTAGACGGTTTTCTGAGTCAGATGAGTTCGGAATCATAAAAACGGTGTGTACGCGAAGGAGGAAAGTTGTTTTGAGTGCAAAAACGTGGAAAAAATGAAGGTATAAGGAAAAGAAACAAAAGGGAGGTATTGGTTTAAATGGTCTTTTAGACGGTTTTGTGAGTCAGATCGGTTCATAATCATAAAAACAGTGTGTACGCGAAAGAGGAAAGTAGTTTTGAGTACAAAAACGGGGAAAAAATGAATGTATGAGGAAAAGAAACAAAAGGGAGGTATTGGTTTAAATTGTCTTTTAGACGGTTTTCTGAGTCAGATGAGTTCGGAATCATAAAAACGGTGTGTACGCGAAGGAGGAAAGTTGTTTTGAGTGCAAAAACGTGGAAAAAATGAAGGTATAAGGAAAAGAAACAAAAGTGAGGTATTAGTTTAAATGGTCTTTTAGACGGTTTTCTGAGTCAGATGAGTTCGGAATCATAAAAACGGTTTGTACGCGAAGGAGGAAAGTTGTTTTGAGTGCAAAAACGTGGAAAAAATGAATGTATGAGGAAAAGAAACAAAAGGGAGGTATTAGTTTAAATGGTCTTTTAGACGGTTTTCTGAGTCAGATGAGTTCGGAATCATAAAAACGGTTTGTACGCGAAGGAGGAAAGTTGTTTTGAGTGCAAAAACGTGGAAAAAATGAATGTATGAGGAAAAGAAACAAAAGGGAGGTAATGGCTTAAATGGTCTTTTAGACGGTTTTGCGAGTCAGATCGGTTCGAAATCATAAAAACAGTATGTACGCGAAGGATGAAAGTAGTTTTGAGTGCAAAAACGTGGAAAAAATGAATATATGAGGAAAAGAAACAAAAGGGAGGTATTGGTTTAAATGGTCTTTTAGACGGTTTTCTGAGTCAGATGAGTTCGGAATCATAAAAACGGTGTGTACGCGAAGGAGGAAAGTTGTTTTGAGTGCAAAAACGTGGAAAAAATGAAGGTATAAGGAAAAGAAACAAAAGGGAGGTATTGGTTTAAATGGTCTTTTAGACGGTTTTGTGAGTCAGATCGGTTCATAATCATAAAAACAGTGTGTACGCGAAAGAGGAAAGTAGTTTTGAGTACAAAAACGGGGAAAAAATGAATGTATGAGGAAAAGAAACAAAAGGGAGGTATTGGTTTAAATGGTCTTTTAGACGGTTTTCTGAGTCAGATGAGTTCGGAATCATAAAAACGGTGTGTACGCGAAGGAGGAAAGTTGTTTTGAGTGCAAAAACGTGGAAAAAATGAAGGTATAAGGAAAAGAAACAAAAGGGAGGTATTAGTTTAAATGGTCTTTTAGACGGTTTTCTGAGTCAGATGAGTTCGGAATCATAAAAACGGTTTGTACGCGAAGGAGGAAAGTTGTTTTGAGTGCAAAAACGTGGAAAAAATGAATGTATGAGGAAAAGAAACAAAAGGGAGGTATTAGTTTAAATGGTCTTTTAGACGGTTTTCTGAGTCAGATGAGTTCGGAATCATAAAAACGGTTTGTACGCGAAGGAGGAAAGTTGTTTTGAGTGCAAAAACGTGGAAAAAATGAATGTATGAGGAAAAGAAACAAAAGGGAGGTAATGGCTTAAATGGTCTTTTAGACGGTTTTGCGAGTCAGATCGGTTCGAAATCATAAAAACAGTATGTACGCGAAGGATGAAAGTAGTTTTGAGTGCAAAAACGTGGAAAAAATGAATATATGAGGAAAAGAAACAAAAGGGAGGTATTGGTTTAAATGGTCTTTTAGACGGTTTTCTGAGTCAGATGAGTTCGGAATCATAAAAACGGAGTGTACGCGAAGAAGGAAAGTTGTTTTGAGTGCAAAAACGTGGAAAAAATGAATGTATAAGGAAAAGAAACAAAAGGGAGGTATTGGGTTAAATGGTCTTTTAGACGGTTTTGTTAGTCATATGTGTTCTGAATCATAAAAACAGTGTGTACGCAAAGGAGGAAAGTTGTTTTGAGTGCAAAAACGTGGAAAAAATGAATGTATAAGGAAAATAATCAAAAGGGAGGTATTGGGTTAAATGGTCTTTTAGACGGTTTTGTTAGTCATATGTGTTCTGAATCATAAAAACAGTGTGTACGCAAAGGAGGAAAGTTGTTTTGAGTGCAAAAACGTGGAAAAAATGAATGTATAAGGAAAAGAAACAAAAGGGAGGTATTGGTTTAAACGGTCTTTTGGACGGTTTTGTTAGTCATATGTGTTCCGAATCATAAAAACAGTGTGTACGCGAAGGAGGAAAGTAGTTTTGAGTACAAAAACGGGGAAAAAATGAATATATGAGGAAAAGAAACAAAAGGGAGGTATTGGTTTAAATGGTCTTTTAGACGGTTTTCTGAGTCAGATGAGTTCGGAATCATAAACACGGAGTGTACGCGAAGGAGGAAAGTTGTTTTGAGTGCAAAAACGTGGAAAAAATGAATGTACAAGGAAAAGAATCAAAAGGGAGGTGGTGAATAGGTAAAGAACAAATGGACTTTTAGACGTTTTTGTTAGTCATATGTGTTCTGAATCATAAAAACAGTGTGTACGCGAAAGAGGAAAGTTGTTTTGAGTGCAAAAACGGGGAAAAAATGAATATATGAGGAAAAGAAACAAAAGGGAGGTATTGGTTTAAATGGTCTTTTAGACGGTTTTCTGAGTCAGATGAGTTCGGAATCATAAAAAAGGAGTGTACGCGAAGGAGGAAAGTTGTTTTGAGTGCAAAAACGTGGAAAAAATGAATGTACAAGGAAAAGAATGAAAAGGGAGGTGGTAAATAGGTAAAGAACAAATGGACTTTTAGACGTTTTTGTTAGTCATATGTGTTCTGAATCATAAAAACAGTGTTTACGCGAAAGAGGAAAGTTGTTTTGAGTGCAAAAACGTGAAAAAAATGAATGTATAAGGAAAAGAAACAAAAGGGAGGTATTGGTTTAAATGGTCTTTTAGAGGTTTTCTCAGTCAGATCGGTTCGAAATAATAAAAACGGAGTGTACGCGAAGGAGGAAAGTTGTTTTGAGTGCAAAAACGTGGAAAAAATGAATGTATACGGAAAAGAAACAAAAGGGAGGTATTGGTTTAAATGGTCTTTTAGACGGTTTTCTGAGTCAGATGACTTAGGAGTCATAAAAAGGTGTGTACGCAAAGGAGGAAAGTTGTTTTGAGTGCAAAAACGTAGAAAAAATGAAGGTATAAGGAAAAGAAACAAAAGGGAGGTATTGGTTTAAATGGTCTTTTAGACGGTTTTGTGAGTCAGATCGGTTTATAATCATAAAAACAGTGTGTACGCGAAAGAGGAAAGTAGTTTTGAGTGCAAATACGTGGAAAAAATGAATGTATAAGGAAAAGAATCAAAAGGGAGGTATTGGTTTAAATGGACATTTAGACGTTTTTGCGAGTCAGATCGGTTCGAAATCATAAAAACAGTATGTACGCGAAGGATGAAAGTAGTTTTGAGTGCAAAAACGTGGAAAAAATGAATGTACAAGGAAGGAAGGAATCAAAATGGAGGTATTGGTTTAAATGGTCTTTTAGACGGTTTTCTGAGTCAGATGACTTCGGAATCATAAAAAGGTGTGTACGCGAAGGAGGAAAGTTGTTTTGAGTGCAAAAACGTGGAAAAAATGAATGTATAAGGAAAAGAAACAAAAGGGAGGTATTAGTTTAAATGGTCTTTTAGACGGTTTTCTGAGTCAGATGAGTTCGGAATCATAAAAACGGTGTGTACGCGAAGGAGGAATGTTGTTTTGAGTGCAAAAACGTGGAAAAAATGAAGGTATAAGGAAAAGAAACAAAAGGGAGGTATTGGGTTAAATGGTCTTTTAGACGGTTTTGTTAGTCATATGTGTTCTGAATCATAAAAACAGTGTGTACGCGAACGAGGAAAGTTGTTTTGAGTGCAAAAACGTGGAAAAAATGAATGTATAAGGAAAAGAAACAAAAGGGAGGTATTGGTTTAAATGGACTTTTAGACGGTTTTCTGAGTCAGATGAGTTCGGAATCATAAAAACGGTGTGTACGCGAAGGAGGAAAGTTGTTTTGACTGCAAAAACGTGGAAAAAATGAAGGTATAAGGAAAAGAAACAAAAGGGAGGTATTGGTTTAAATGGTCTTTTAGACGGTTTTGTGAGTCAGATCGGTTCATAATCATAAAAACAGTGTGTACGCGAAAGAGGAAAGTAGTTTTGAGTACAAAAACGGGGAAAAAATGAATGTATGAGGAAAAGAAACAAAAGGGAGGTATTGGTTTAAATGGTCTTTTAGACGGTTTTCTGAGTCATATGTGTTCTGAATCATAAAAACAGTGTGTACGCGAAAGAGGAAAGTAGTTTTGAGTACAAAAACGGGGAAAAATGAATGTATGAGGAAAAGAAACAAAAGGGAGGTATTGGTTTAAATGGTCTTTTAGACGGTTTTCTGAGTCAGATGAGTTCGGAATCATAAAAACGGTGTGTACGCGAAGGAGGAAAGTTGTTTTGAGTGCAAAAACGTGGAAAAAATGAAGGTATAAGGAAAAGAAACAAAAGGGAGGTATTAGTTTAAATGGTCTTTTAGACGGTTTTCTGAGTCAGATGAGTTCGGAATCATAAAAACGGTTTGTACGCGAAGGAGGAAAGTTGTTTTGAGTGCAAAAACGTGGAAAAAATGAATGTATGAGGAAAAGAAACAAAAGGGAGGTATTAGTTTAAATGGTCTTTTAGACGGTTTTCTGAGTCAGATGAGTTCGGAATCATAAAAACGGTTTGTACGCGAAGGAGGAAAGTTGTTTTGAGTGCAAAAACGTGGAAAAAATGAATGTATGAGGAAAAGAAACAAAAGGGAGGTAATGGCTTAAATGGTCTTTTAGACGGTTTTGCGAGTCAGATCGGTTCGAAATCATAAAAACAGTATGTACGCGAAGGATGAAAGTAGTTTTGAGTGCAAAAACGTGGAAAAAATGAATATATGAGGAAAAGAAACAAAAGGGAGGTATTGGTTTAAATGGTCTTTTAGACGGTTTTCTGAGTCAGATGAGTTCGGAATCATAAAAACGGAGTGTACGCGAAGAAGGAAAGTTGTTTTGAGTGCAAAAACGTGGAAAAAATGAATGTATAAGGAAAAGAAACAAAAGGGAGGTATTGGGTTAAATGGTCTTTTAGACGGTTTTGTTAGTCATATGTGTTCTGAATCATAAAAACAGTGTGTACGCAAAGGAGGAAAGTTGTTTTGAGTGCAAAAACGTGGAAAAAATGAATGTATAAGGAAAATAATCAAAAGGGAGGTATTGGGTTAAATGGTCTTTTAGACGGTTTTGTTAGTCATATGTGTTCTGAATCATAAAAACAGTGTGTACGCAAAGGAGGAAAGTTGTTTTGAGTGCAAAAACGTGGAAAAAATGAATGTATAAGGAAAAGAAACAAAAGGGAGGTATTGGTTTAAACGGTCTTTTGGACGGTTTTGTTAGTCATATGTGTTCCGAATCATAAAAACAGTGTGTACGCGAAGGAGGAAAGTAGTTTTGAGTACAAAAACGGGGAAAAAATGAATATATGAGGAAAAGAAACAAAAGGGAGGTATTGGTTTAAATGGTCTTTTAGACGGTTTTCTGAGTCAGATGAGTTCGGAATCATAAACACGGAGTGTACGCGAAGGAGGAAAGTTGTTTTGAGTGCAAAAACGTGGAAAAAATGAAGGTATAAGGAAAAGAAACAAAAGGGAGGTATTAGTTTAAATGGTCTTTTAGACGGTTTTCTGAGTCAGATGAGTTCGGAATCATAAAAACGGTTTGTACGCGAAGGAGGAAAGTTGTTTTCAGTGCAAAAACGTGGAAAAAATGAATGTATGAGGAAAAGAAACAAAAGGGAGGTATTAGTTTAAATGGTCTTTTAGACGGTTTTCTGAGTCAGATGAGTTCGGAATCATAAAAACGGTTTGTACGCGAAGGAGGAGAGTTGTTTTGAGTGCAAAAACGTGGAAAAAATGAATGTATGAGGAAAAGAAACAAAAGGGAGGTAATGGCTTAAATGGTCTTTTAGACGGTTTTGCGAGTCAGATCGGTTCGAAATCATAAAAACAGTATGTACGCGAAGGATGAAAGTAGTTTTGAGTGCAAAAACGTGGAAAAAATGAATATATGAGGAAAAGAAACAAAAGGGAGGTATTGGTTTAAATGGTCTTTTAGACGGTTTTCTGAGTCAGATGAGTTCGGAATCATAAAAACGGTGTGTACGCGAAGGAGGAAAGTTGTTTTGAGTGCAAAAACGTGGAAAAAATGAAGGTATAAGGAAAAGAAACAAAAGGGAGGTATTGGTTTAAATGGTCTTTTAGACGGTTTTGTGAGTCAGATCGGTTCATAATCATAAAAACAGTGTGTACGCGAAAGAGGAAAGTAGTTTTGAGTACAAAAACGGGGAAAAAATGAATGTATGAGGAAAAGAAACAAAAGGGAGGTATTGGTTTAAATTGTCTTTTAGACGGTTTTCTGAGTCAGATGAGTTCGGAATCATAAAAACGGTGTGTACGCGAAGGAGGAAAGTTGTTTTGAGTGCAAAAACGTGGAAAAAATGAAGGTATAAGGAAAAGAAACAAAAGTGAGGTATTAGTTTAAATGGTCTTTTAGACGGTTTTCTGAGTCAGATGAGTTCGGAATCATAAAAACGGTTTGTACGCGAAGGAGGAAAGTTGTTTTGAGTGCAAAAACGTGGAAAAAATGAATGTATGAGGAAAAGAAACAAAAGGGAGGTATTAGTTTAAATGGTCTTTTAGACGGTTTTCTGAGTCAGATGAGTTCGGAATCATAAAAACGGTTTGTACGCGAAGGAGGAAAGTTGTTTTGAGTGCAAAAACGTGGAAAAAATGAATGTATGAGGAAAAGAAACAAAAGGGAGGTAATGGCTTAAATGGTCTTTTAGACGGTTTTGCGAGTCAGATCGGTTCGAAATCATAAAAACAGTATGTACGCGAAGGATGAAAGTAGTTTTGAGTGCAAAAACGTGGAAAAAATGAATATATGAGGAAAAGAAACAAAAGGGAGGTATTGGTTTAAATGGTCTTTTAGACGGTTTTCTGAGTCAGATGAGTTCGGAATCATAAAAACGGTGTGTACGCGAAGGAGGAAAGTTGTTTTGAGTGCAAAAACGTGGAAAAAATGAAGGTATAAGGAAAAGAAACAAAAGGGAGGTATTGGTTTAAATGGTCTTTTAGACGGTTTTGTGAGTCAGATCGGTTCATAATCATAAAAACAGTGTGTACGCGAAAGAGGAAAGTAGTTTTGAGTACAAAAACGGGGAAAAAATGAATGTATGAGGAAAAGAAACAAAAGGGAGGTATTGGTTTAAATGGTCTTTTAGACGGTTTTCTGAGTCAGATGAGTTCGGAATCATAAAAACGGTGTGTACGCGAAGGAGGAAAGTTG
The DNA here is from genome assembly GCA_963930645.1 of Salticus scenicus. Lineage (NCBI taxonomy): Eukaryota > Metazoa > Arthropoda > Arachnida > Araneae > Salticidae > Salticus > Salticus scenicus. Next base: position 665,543 of record CAWVNO010001961.1, read on the forward strand.
TTTTGAGTGCAAAAACGTGGAAAAAATGAAGGTATAAGGAAAAGAAACAAAAGGGAGGTATTAGTTTAAATGGTCTTTTAGACGGTTTTCTGAGTCAGATGAGTTCGGAATCATAAAAACGGTTTGTACGCGAAGGAGGAAAGTTGTTTTGAGTGCAAAAACGTGGAAAAAATGAATGTATGAGGAAAAGAAACAAAAGGGAGGTATTAGTTTAAATGGTCTTTTAGACGGTTTTCTGAGTCAGATGAGTTCGGAATCATAAAAACGGTTTGTACGCGAAGGAGGAAAGTTGTTTTGAGTGCAAAAACGTGGAAAAAATGAATGTATGAGGAAAAGAAACAAAAGGGAGGTAATGGCTTAAATGGTCTTTTAGACGGTTTTGCGAGTCAGATCGGTTCGAAATCATAAAAACAGTATGTACGCGAAGGATGAAAGTAGTTTTGAGTGCAAAAACGTGGAAAAAATGAATATATGAGGAAAAGAAACAAAAGGGAGGTATTGGTTTAAATGGTCTTTTAGACGGTTTTCTGAGTCAGATGAGTTCGGAATCATAAAAACGGAGTGTACGCGAAGAAGGAAAGTTGTTTTGAGTGCAAAAACGTGGAAAAAATGAATGTATAAGGAAAAGAAACAAAAGGGAGGTATTGGGTTAAATGGTCTTTTAGACGGTTTTGTTAGTCATATGTGTTCTGAATCATAAAAACAGTGTGTACGCAAAGGAGGAAAGTTGTTTTGAGTGCAAAAACGTGGAAAAAATGAATGTATAAGGAAAATAATCAAAAGGGAGGTATTGGGTTAAATGGTCTTTTAGACGGTTTTGTTAGTCATATGTGTTCTGAATCATAAAAACAGTGTGTACGCAAAGGAGGAAAGTTGTTTTGAGTGCAAAAACGTGGAAAAAATGAATGTATAAGGAAAAGAAACAAAAGGGAGGTATTGGTTTAAACGGTCTTTTGGACGGTTTTGTTAGTCATATGTGTTCCGAATCATAAAAACAGTGTGTACGCGAAGGAGGAAAGTAGTTTTGAGTACAAAAACGGGGAAAAAATGAATATATGAGGAAAAGAAACAAAAGGGAGGTATTGGTTTAAATGGTCTTTTAGACGGTTTTCTGAGTCAGATGAGTTCGGAATCATAAACACGGAGTGTACGCGAAGGAGGAAAGTTGTTTTGAGTGCAAAAACGTGGAAAAAATGAATGTACAAGGAAAAGAATCAAAAGGGAGGTGGTGAATAGGTAAAGAACAAATGGACTTTTAGACGTTTTTGTTAGTCATATGTGTTCTGAATCATAAAAACAGTGTGTACGCGAAAGAGGAAAGTTGTTTTGAGTGCAAAAACGGGGAAAAAATGAATATATGAGGAAAAGAAACAAAAGGGAGGTATTGGTTTAAATGGTCTTTTAGACGGTTTTCTGAGTCAGATGAGTTCGGAATCATAAAAAAGGAGTGTACGCGAAGGAGGAAAGTTGTTTTGAGTGCAAAAACGTGGAAAAAATGAATGTACAAGGAAAAGAATGAAAAGGGAGGTGGTAAATAGGTAAAGAACAAATGGACTTTTAGACGTTTTTGTTAGTCATATGTGTTCTGAATCATAAAAACAGTGTTTACGCGAAAGAGGAAAGTTGTTTTGAGTGCAAAAACGTGAAAAAAATGAATGTATAAGGAAAAGAAACAAAAGGGAGGTATTGGTTTAAATGGTCTTTTAGAGGTTTTCTCAGTCAGATCGGTTCGAAATAATAAAAACGGAGTGTACGCGAAGGAGGAAAGTTGTTTTGAGTGCAAAAACGTGGAAAAAATGAATGTATACGGAAAAGAAACAAAAGGGAGGTATTGGTTTAAATGGTCTTTTAGACGGTTTTCTGAGTCAGATGACTTAGGAGTCATAAAAAGGTGTGTACGCAAAGGAGGAAAGTTGTTTTGAGTGCAAAAACGTAGAAAAAATGAAGGTATAAGGAAAAGAAACAAAAGGGAGGTATTGGTTTAAATGGTCTTTTAGACGGTTTTGTGAGTCAGATCGGTTTATAATCATAAAAACAGTGTGTACGCGAAAGAGGAAAGTAGTTTTGAGTGCAAATACGTGGAAAAAATGAATGTATAAGGAAAAGAATCAAAAGGGAGGTATTGGTTTAAATGGACATTTAGACGTTTTTGCGAGTCAGATCGGTTCGAAATCATAAAAACAGTATGTACGCGAAGGATGAAAGTAGTTTTGAGTGCAAAAACGTGGAAAAAATGAATGTACAAGGAAGGAAGGAATCAAAATGGAGGTATTGGTTTAAATGGTCTTTTAGACGGTTTTCTGAGTCAGATGACTTCGGAATCATAAAAAGGTGTGTACGCGAAGGAGGAAAGTTGTTTTGAGTGCAAAAACGTGGAAAAAATGAATGTATAAGGAAAAGAAACAAAAGGGAGGTATTAGTTTAAATGGTCTTTTAGACGGTTTTCTGAGTCAGATGAGTTCGGAATCATAAAAACGGTGTGTACGCGAAGGAGGAATGTTGTTTTGAGTGCAAAAACGTGGAAAAAATGAAGGTATAAGGAAAAGAAACAAAAGGGAGGTATTGGGTTAAATGGTCTTTTAGACGGTTTTGTTAGTCATATGTGTTCTGAATCATAAAAACAGTGTGTACGCGAACGAGGAAAGTTGTTTTGAGTGCAAAAACGTGGAAAAAATGAATGTATAAGGAAAAGAAACAAAAGGGAGGTATTGGTTTAAATGGACTTTTAGACGGTTTTCTGAGTCAGATGAGTTCGGAATCATAAAAACGGTGTGTACGCGAAGGAGGAAAGTTGTTTTGACTGCAAAAACGTGGAAAAAATGAAGGTATAAGGAAAAGAAACAAAAGGGAGGTATTGGTTTAAATGGTCTTTTAGACGGTTTTGTGAGTCAGATCGGTTCATAATCATAAAAACAGTGTGTACGCGAAAGAGGAAAGTAGTTTTGAGTACAAAAACGGGGAAAAAATGAATGTATGAGGAAAAGAAACAAAAGGGAGGTATTGGTTTAAATGGTCTTTTAGACGGTTTTCTGAGTCATATGTGTTCTGAATCATAAAAACAGTGTTTACGCGAAAGAGGAAAGTTGTTTTGAGTGCAAAAACGTGAAAAAAATGAATGTATAAGGAAAAGAAACAAAAGGGAGGTATTGGTTTAAATGGTCTTTTAGAGGTTTTCTCAGTCAGATCGGTTCGAAATAATAAAAACGGAGTGTACGCGAAGGAGGAAAGTTGTTTTGAGTGCAAAAACGTGGAAAAAATGAATGTATACGGAAAAGAAACAAAAGGGAGGTATTGGTTTAAATGGTCTTTTAGACGGTTTTCTGAGTCAGATGACTTAGGAGTCATAAAAAGGTGTGTACGCAAAGGAGGAAAGTTGTTTTGAGTGCAAAAACGTAGAAAAAATGAAGGTATAAGGAAAAGAAACAAAAGGGAGGTATTGGTTTAAATGGTCTTTTAGACGGTTTTGTGAGTCAGATCGGTTTATAATCATAAAAACAGTGTGTACGCGAAAGAGGAAAGTAGTTTTGAGTGCAAATACGTGGAAAAAATGAATGTATAAGGAAAAGAATCAAAAGGGAGGTATTGGTTTAAATGGACTTTTAGACGTTTTTGCGAGTCAGATCGGTTCGAAATCATAAAAACAGTATGTACGCGAAGGATGAAAGTAGTTTTGAGTGCAAAAACGTGGAAAAAATGAATGTACAAGGAAGGAAGGAATCAAAATGGAGGTATTGGTTTAAATGGTCTTTTAGACGGTTTTCTGAGTCAGATGACTTCGGAATCATAAAAAGGTGTGTACGCGAAGGAGGAAAGTTGTTTTGAGTGCAAAAACGTGGAAAAAATGAATGTATAAGGAAAAGAAACAAAAGGGAGGTATTAGTTTAAATGGTCTTTTAGACGGTTTTCTGAGTCAGATGAGTTCGGAATCATAAAAACGGTGTGTACGCGAAGGAGGAATGTTGTTTTGAGTGCAAAAACGTGGAAAAAATGAAGGTATAAGGAAAAGAAACAAAAGGGAGGTATTGGGTTAAATGGTCTTTTAGACGGTTTTGTTAGTCATATGTGTTCTGAATCATAAAAACAGTGTGTACGCGAACGAGGAAAGTTGTTTTGAGTGCAAAAACGTGGAAAAAATGAATGTATAAGGAAAAGAAACAAAAGGGAGGTATTGGTTTAAATGGACTTTTAGACGGTTTTCTGAGTCAGATGAGTTCGGAATCATAAAAACGGTGTGTACGCGAAGGAGGAAAGTTGTTTTGACTGCAAAAACGTGGAAAAAATGAAGGTATAAGGAAAAGAAACAAAAGGGAGGTATTGGTTTAAATGGTCTTTTAGACGGTTTTGTGAGTCAGATCGGTTCATAATCATAAAAACAGTGTGTACGCGAAAGAGGAAAGTAGTTTTGAGTACAAAAACGGGGAAAAAATGAATGTATGAGGAAAAGAAACAAAAGGGAGGTATTGGTTTAAATGGTCTTTTAGACGGTTTTCTGAGTCAGATGAGTTCGGAATCATAAAAACGGTGTGTACGCGAAGGAGGAAAGTTGTTTTGACTGCAAAAACGTGGAAAAAATGAATGTATAAGGAAAAGAATCAAAAGGGAGGTATTGGTTTAAATGGTCTTTTAGACGGTTTTGTGAGTCAGATCGGTTCATAATCATAAAAACAGTGTGTACGCGAAAGAGGAAAGTAGTTTTGAGTGCAAAAACGTGGAAAAAATGAATGTACAAGGAAAAGAATCAAAAGGGAGGTGGTGAATAGGTAAAGAACAAATGGACTTTTAGACGTTTTTGTTAGTCATATGTGTTCTGGATCATAAAAACAGTGTGTACGCAAAAGAGGAAAGTTGTTTTGAGTGCAAAAACGTGAAAAAAATGAATGTATAAGGAAAAGAAACAAAAGGGAGGTAATTGTTTAAATGGTCTTTTAGAGGTTTTCTGAGTCAGATCGGTTCGAAATAATAAAAACGGTGTGTACGCGAAGGAAGAAAGTTGTTTTGAGTGCAAAAACATGGAAAAAATGAACGTATACGGAAAAGAAACAAAAGGGAGGTACTGGTTTAAATGGTCGTTTAGACGGTTTTCTGAGTCAGATGACTTAGGAGTCATAAAAAGGTGTGTACGCGAAGGAGGAAAGTTGTTTTGAGTGCAAAAACGTAGAAAAAATGAAGGTATAAGGAAAAGAAACAAAAGGGAGGTATTGGTTTAAATGGTCTTTTAGACGGTTTTGTGAGTCAGATCGGTTTATAATCATAAAAACAGTGTGTACGCGAAAGAGGAAAGTAGTTTTGAGTGCAAATACGTGGAAAAAATGAATGTATAAGGAAAAGAATCAAAAGGGAGGTATTGGTTTAAATGGACTTTTAGACGTTTTTGCGAGTCAGATCGGTTCGAAATCATAAAAACAGTATGTACGCGAAGGATGAAAGTAGTTTTGAGTGCAAAAACGTGGAAAAAATGAATGTACAAGGAAGGAAGGAATCAAAATGGAGGTATTGGTTTAAATGGTCTTTTAGACGGTTTTCTGAGTCAGATGACTTCGGAATCATAAAAAGATGTGTACGCGAAGGAGGAAAGTTGTTTTGAGTGCAAAAACGTGGAAAAAATGAATGTATAAGGAAAAGAAACAAAAGGGAGGTATTAGTTTAAATGGTCTTTTAGACGGTTTTCTGAGTCAGATGAGTTCGGAATCATAAAAACGGTGTGTACGCGAAGGAGGAATGTTGTTTTGAGTGCAAAAACGTGGAAAAAATGAAGGTATAAGGAAAAGAAACAAAAGGGAGGTATTGGGTTAAATGGTCTTTTAGACGGTTTTGTTAGTCATATGTGTTCTGAATCATAAAAACAGTGTGTACGCGAACGAGGAAAGTTGTTTTGAGTGCAAAAACGTGGAAAAAATGAATGTATAAGGAAAAGAAACAAAAGGGAGGTATTGGTTTAAATGGTCTTTTAGACGGTTTTCTGAGTCAGATGAGTTCGGAATCATAAAAACGGTGTGTACGCGAAGGAGGAAAGTTGTTTTGACTGCAAAAACGTGGAAAAAATGAAGGTATAAGGAAAAGAAACAAAAGGGAGGTATTGGTTTAAATGGTCTTTTAGACGGTTTTGTGAGTCAGATCGGTTCATAATCATAAAAACAGTGTGTACGCGAAAGAGGAAAGTAGTTTTGAGTACAAAAACGGGGAAAAAATGAATGTATGAGGAAAAGAAACAAAAGGGAGGTATTGGTTTAAATGGTCTTTTAGACGGTTTTCTGAGTCAGATGAGTTCGGAATCATAAAAACGGTGTGTACGCGAAGGAGGAAAGTTGTTTTGACTGCAAAAACGTGGAAAAAATGAATGTATAAGGAAAAGAATCAAAATGGAGGTATTGGTTTAAATGGACTTTTAGACGTTTTTGCGAGTCAGATCGGTTCGAAATCATAAAAACAGTATGTACGCGAAGGATGAAAGTAGTTTTGAGTGCAAAAACGTGGAAAAAATGAATGTACAAGGAAAAGAATCAAAAGGGAGGTGGTGAATAGGTAAAGAACAAATGGACTTTTAGACGTTTTTGTTAGTCATATGTGTTCTGGATCATAAAAACAGTGTGTACGCGAAAGAGGAAAGTTGTTTTGAGTGCAAAAACGTGAAAAAAATGAATGTATAAGGAAAAGAAACAAAAGGGAGGTAATTGTTTAAATGGTCTTTTAGAGGTTTTCTGAGTCAGATCGGTTCGAAATAATAAAAACGGTGTGTACGCGAAGGAAGAAAGTTGTTTTGAGTGCAAAAACATGGAAAAAATGAACGTATACGGAAAAGAAACAAAAGGGAGGTACTGGTTTAAATGGTCGTTTAGACGGTTTTCTGAGTCAGATGACGTCGGAATCATAAAAAGGTGTGTACGCGAAAGAGGAAAGTTGTTTTCAGTGCAAAAACGTGGAAAAAATGAATGTATAAGGAAAAGAAACAAAAGGGAGATATTGGTTTAAATCGTCTTTTAGACGGTTTTGTGAGTCAGATGAGTTCGGAATCATAAAAACGGTGTGTACGCGAAGGAGGAAAGTTGTTTTGAGTGCAAAAACGTGGAAAAAATGAATGTATGAGGAAAAGAAACAAAAGGGAGGTATTGGTTTAAATGGTCTTTTAGACGGTTTTGTGAGTCAGATCGGTTCATAATCATAAAAACAGTGTGTACGCGAAAGAGGAAAGTAGTTTTGAGTTTAAAAACGGGGAAAAAATGAATGTATGAGGAAAAGAAACAAAAGGGAGGTATTGGTTTAAATGGTCTTTTAGACGGTTTTCTGAGTCAGATGAGTTCGGAATCATAAAAACGGTGTGTACGCGAAGGAGGAAAGTTGTTTTGACTGCAAAAACGTGGAAAAAATGAAGGTATAAGGAAAAGAAACAAAAGGTAGGTATTGGTTTAAATGGTCTTTTAGACGGTTTTCTGAGTCAGATGACTTAGGAATCATAAAAAGGTGTGTACGCGAAGGAGGGAAGTTGTTTTGAGTGCAAAAACGTGGAAAAAATGAATGTATAAGGAAAAGAAACAAAAGGGAGGTATTGGTTTAAATGGTCTTTTAGACGGTTTTGTGAGTCAGATGAGTTCAAAATCATAAAAACGGTGCGTACGCGAAGGAGGAAAGTTGTTTTGAGTGCAAAAACGTGGAAAAAATGAATGTATGAGGAAAAGAAACAAAAGGGAGGTAATGGCTTAAATGGTCTTTTAGACGGTTTTGTGAGCCAGATCGGTTCATAATCATAAAAACAGTGTGTACGCGAAAGAGGAAAGTAGTTTTGAGTACAAAAACGGGGAAAAAATGAATATATGAGGAAAAGAAACAAAAGGGAGGTATTGGTTTAAATGGTCTTTTAGACGGTTTTCTGAGTCAGATGAGTTCGGAATCATAAAAATGGAGTGTACGCAAAGGAGGAAAGTTGTTTTGAGTGCAAAAACGTGGAAAAAATGAATGTACAAGGAAAAGAATCAAAAGGGAGGTGGTGAATAGGTAAAGAACAAATGGACTTTTAGACGTTTTTGTTAGTCATATGTGTTCTGAATCATAAAAACAGTGTGTACGCGAAAGAGGAAAGTTGTTTTGAGTGCAAAAACGTGAAAAAAATGAATGTATAAGGAAAAGAAACAAAAGGGAGGTATTGGTTTAAATGGTCTTTTAGAGGTTTTCTCAGTCAGATCGGTTCGAAATAATAAAAACGGAGTGTACGCGAAGGAGGAAAGTTGTTTTGAGTGCAAAAACGTGGAAAAAATGAATGTATACGGAAAAGAAACAAAAGGGAGGTATTGGTTTAAATGGTCTTTTAGACAGTTTTCTGAGTCAGATGACTTAGGAGTCATAAAAAGGTGTGTACGCGAAGGAGGAAAGTTGTTTTGAGTGCAAAAACGTGGAAAAAATGAAGGTATAAGGAAAAGAAACAAAAGGGAGGTATTGGTTTAAATGGTCTTTTAGACGGTTTTGTGAGTCAGATCGGTTCATAATCATAAAAACAGTGTGTACGCGAAAGAGGAAAGTAGTTTTGAGTGCAAATACGTGGAAAAAATGAATGTATAAGGAAAAGAATCAAAAGGGAGGTATTGGTTTAAATGGACTTTTAGACGTTTTTGCGAGTCAGATCGGTTCGAAATCATAAAAACAGTATGTACGCGAAGGATGAAAGTAGTTTTGAGTGCAAAAACGTGGAAAAAATGAATGTACAAGGAAGGAAGGAATCAAAAGGGAGGTATTGGTTTAAATGGTCTTTTAGACGGTTTTCTGAGTCAGATGAGTTCGGAATCATAAAAACGGTGTGTACGCGAAGGAGGAAAGTAATTTTGAGTACAAAGACGGGGAAAAAATGAATGTATGAGGAAAAGAAACAAAAGGGAGGTATTGGTTTAAATGGTCTTTTAGACGGTTTTCTGAGTCAGATGAGTTCGGAATCATAAAAACGGAGTGTACGCGAAGGAGGAAAGTTGTTTTGAGTGCAAAAACGTGGAAAAAATGAATGTATAAGGAAAAGAAACAAAAGGGAGGTATTGGTTTAAACGGTCTTTTGGACGTTTTTGTTAGTCATATGTGTTCTGAATCATAAAAACAGTGTGTCCGCGAAAGAGGAAAGTTGTTTTGAGTGCAAAAACGTGGAAAAAATGAATGTATAAGGAAAAGAAACAAAAGGGAGGTATTGGTTTAAATGGTCTTTTAGACGGTTTTCTGAGTCAGATGAGTTCGGAATCATAAAAACGGTGTGTACGCGAAGGAGGAAAGTTGTTTTGACTGCAAAAACGTGGAAAAAATGAAGGTATAAGGAAAAGAAACAAAAGGGAGGTATTGGTTTAAATGGTCTTTTAGACGGTTTTGTGAGTCAGATCGGTTCATAATCATAAAAACAGTGTGTACGCGAAAGAGGAAAGTAGTTTTGAGTACAAAAACGGGGAAAAAATGAATGTATGAGGAAAAGAAACAAAAGGGAGGTATTGGTTTAAATGGTCTTTTAGACGGTTTTCTGAGTCAGATGAGTTCGGAATCATAAAAACGGTGTGTACGCGAAGGAGGAAAGTTGTTTTGACTGCAAAAACGTGGAAAAAATGAATGTATAAGGAAAAGAATCAAAATGGAGGTATTGGTTTAAATGGACTTTTAGACGTTTTTGCGAGTCAGATCGGTTCGAAATCATAAAAACAGTATGTACGCGAAGGATGAAAGTAGTTTTGAGTGCAAAAACGTGGAAAAAATGAATGTACAAGGAAAAGAATCAAAAGGGAGGTGGTGAATAGGTAAAGAACAAATGGACTTTTAGACGTTTTTGTTAGTCATATGTGTTCTGGATCATAAAAACAGTGTGTACGCGAAAGAGGAAAGTTGTTTTGAGTGCAAAAACGTGAAAAAAATGAATGTATACGGAAAAGAAACAAAAGGGAGGTAATGGTTTAAATGGTCTTTTAGACGGTTTTCTGAGTCAGATCGGTTCGAAATAATAAAAACGGTGTGTACGCGAAGGAGGAAAGTTGTTTTGAGTGCAAAAACGTGGAAAAAATGAATGTATAAGGAAAAGAATCAAAAGGGAGGTATTGGGTTAAGTGGTCTTTTGGACGGTTTTGTTAGTCATATGTGTTCTGAATCATAAAAACAGTGTGTACGCAAAGGAGGAAAGTTGTTTTGAGTGCAAAAACGTGGAAAAAATGAATGTATAAGGAAAAGAAACAAAAGGGAGGTATTGGTTTAAACGGTCTTTTGGACGGTTTTGTTAGTCATATGTGTTCCGAATCATAAAAACAGTGTGTACGCGAAGGAGGAAAGTAATTTTGAGTACAAAGACGGGGAAAAAATGAATGTATGCGGAAAAGAAACAAAAGGGAGGTAATGGTTTAAATGGTCTTTTAGACGGTTTTCTGAGTCAGATCGGTTCGAAATAATAAAAACGGTGTGTACGCGAAGGAGGAAAGTTGTTTTGAGTGCAAAAACGTGGAAAAAATGAATGTATAAGGAAAAGAAACAAAAGGGAGGTATTAGTTTAAATGGTCTTTTAGACGGTTTTCTGAGTCAGATGAGTTCGGAATCATAAAAACGGTGTGTACGCGAAGGAGGAATGTTGTTTTGAGTGCAAAAACGTGGAAAAAATGAAGGTATAAGGAAAAGAAACAAAAGGGAGGTATTGGGTTAAATGGTCTTTTAGACGGTTTTGTTAGTCATATGTGTTCTGAATCATAAAAACAGTGTGTACGCGAACGAGGAAAGTTGTTTTGAGTGCAAAAACGTGGAAAAAATGAATGTATAAGGAAAAGAAACAAAAGGGAGGTATTGGTTTAAATGGTCTTTTAGACGGTTTTCTGAGTCAGATGAGTTCGGAATCATAAAAACGGTGTGTACGCGAAGGAGGAAAGTTGTTTTGACTGCAAAAACGTGGAAAAAATGAAGGTATAAGGAAAAGAAACAAAAGGGAGGTATTGGTTTAAATGGTCTTTTAGACGGTTTTGTGAGTCAGATCGGTTCATAATCATAAAAACAGTGTGTACGCGAAAGAGGAAAGTAGTTTTGAGTACAAAAACGGGGAAAAAATGAATGTATGAGGAAAAGAAACAAAAGGGAGGTATTGGTTTAAATGGTCTTTTAGACGGTTTTCTGAGTCAGATGAGTTCGGAATCATAAAAACGGTGTGTACGCGAAGGAGGAAAGTTGTTTTGACTGCAAAAACGTGGAAAAAATGAATGTATAAGGAAAAGAATCAAAATGGAGGTATTGGTTTAAATGGACTTTTAGACGTTTTTGCGAGTCAGATCGGTTCGAAATCATAAAAACAGTGTGTACGCGAAAGAGGAAAGTTGTTTTGAGTGCAAAAACGTGGAAAAAATGAATGTATAAGGAAAAGAAACAAAAGGGAGGTATTGGTTTAAACGGTCTTTTGGACGGTTTTGTTAGTCATATGTGTTCCGAATCATAAAAACAGTGTGTACGCGAAGGAGGAAAGTAATTTTGAGTACAAAGACGGGGAAAAAATGAATGTATGAGGAAAAGAAACAAAAGGGAGGTATTGGTTTAAATGGTCTTTTAGACGGTTTTCTGAGTCAGATGAGTTCGGAATCACAAAAACGGAGTGTACGCGAAGGAGGAAAGTTGTTTTGAGTGCAAAAACGTGGAAAAAATGAATGTATAAGGAAAAGAAACAAAAGGGAGGTATTGGTTTAAACGGTCTTTTGGACGTTTTTGTTAGTCATATGTGTTCTGAATCATAAAAACAGTGTGTACGCGAAAGAGGAAAGTTGTTTTGAGTGCAAAAACGTGAAAAAAATGAATGTATAAGGAAAAGAAACAAAAGGGAGGTATTGGTTTAAACGGTCTTTTGGACGTTTTTGTTAGTCATATGTGTTCTGAATCATAAAAACAGTGTGTACGCGAAAGAAGAAAGTTGTTTTGAGTGCAAAAACGTGAAAAAAATGAATGTATGCGGAAAAGAAACAAAAGGGAGGTAATGGTTTAAATGGTCTTTTAGACGGTTTTCTGAGTCAGATCGGTTCGAAATAATAAAAACGGTGTGTACGCGAAGGAGGAAAGTTGTTTTGAGTGCAAAAACGTGGAAAAAATGAATGTATACGAAAAAGAAACAAAAGGGAGGTATTGGTTTAAATGGTCTTTTAGACGGTTTTCTGAGTCAGATGACTTCGGAATCATAAAAAGGTGTGTACGCGAAGGAGGAAAGTTGTTTTGAGTGCAAAAACGTGGAAAAAATGAATGTATAAGGAAAAGAAACAAAAGGGAGGTATTAGTTTAAATGGTCTTTTAGACGGTTTTCTGAGTCAGATGAGTTCGGAATCATAAAAACGGTGTGTACGCGAAGGAGGAATGTTGTTTTGAGTGCAAAAACGTGGAAAAAATGAAGGTATAAGGAAAAGAAACAAAAGGGAGGTATTGGTTTAAATGGTCTTTTAGACGGTTTTGTGATTCAGATCGGTTCATAATCATAAAAAGGTGTGTACGCGAAGGAGGAAAGCTGTTTTGAGTGCAAAAACGTGGAAAAAATGAATGTATAAGGAAAAGAAACAAAAGGGAGGTATTAGTTTAAATGGTCTTTTAGACGGTTTTCTGAGTCAGATGAGTTCGGAATCATAAAAACGGTGTGTACGCGAAGGAGGAATGTTGTTTTGAGTGCAAAAACGTGGAAAAAATGAAGGTATAAGGAAAAGAAACAAAAGGGAGGTATTGGGTTAAATGGTCTTTTAGACGGTTTTCTGAGTCAGATGAGTTCGGAATCATAAAAACGGTGTGTACGCGAAGGAGGAAAGTTGTTTTGACTGCAAAAACGTGGAAAAAATGAAGGTATAAGGAAAAGAAACAAAAGGGAGGTATTGGTTTAAATGGTCTTTTAGACGGTTTTGTGAGTCAGATCGGTTCATAATCATAAAAACAGTGTGTACGCGAAAGAGGAAAGTAGTTTTGAGTACAAAAACGGGGAAAAAATGAATGTATGAGGAAAAGAAACAAAAGGGAGGTATTGGTTTAAATGGTCTTTTAGACAGTTTTCTGAGTCAGATGACTTAGGAGTCATAAAAAGGTGTGTACGCGAAGGAGGAAAGTTGTTTTGAGTGCAAAAACTTGGAAAAAATGAAGGTATAAGGAAAAGAAACAAAAGGGAGGTATTGGTTTAAATGGTCTTTTAGACGGTTTTGTGAGTCAGATCGGTTCATAATCATAAAAACAGTGTGTACGCGAAAGAGGAAAGTAGTTTTGAGTGCAAATACGTGGAAAAAATGAATGTATAAGGAAAAGAATCAAAAGGGAGGTATTGGTTTAAATGGACTTTTAGACGTTTTTGCGAGTCAGATCGGTTCGAAATCATAAAAACAGTATGTACGCGAAGGATGAAAGTAGTTTTGAGTGCAAAAACGTGGAAAAAATGAATGTACAAGGAAGGAAGGAATCAAAAGGGAGGTATTGGTTTAAATGGTCTTTTAGACGGTTTTCTGAGTCAGATGAGTTCGGAATCATAAAAACGGTGTGTACGCGAAGGAGGAAAGTAATTTTGAGTACAAAGACGGGGAAAAAATGAATGTATGAGGAAAAGAAACAAAAGGGAGGTATTGGTTTAAATGGTCTTTTAGACGGTTTTCTGAGTCAGATGAGTTCGGAATCATAAAAACGGAGTGTACGCGAAGGAGGAAAGTTGTTTTGAGTGCAAAAACGTGGAAAAAATGAATGTATAAGGAAAAGAAACAAAAGGGAGGTATTGGTTTAAACGGTCTTTTGGACGTTTTTGTTAGTCATATGTGTTCTGAATCATAAAAACAGTGTGTCCGCGAAAGAGGAAAGTTGTTTTGAGTGCAAAAACGTGAAAAAAATGAATGTATAAGGAAAAGAAACAAAAGGGAGGTATTGGTTTAAACGGTCTTTTGGACGTTTTTGTTAGTCATATGTGTTCTGAATCATAAAAACAGTGTGTACGCGAAAGAAGAAAGTTGTTTTGAGTGCAAAAACGTGAAAAAAATGAATGTATGCGGAAAAGAAACAAAAGGGAGGTAATGGTTTAAATGGTCTTTTAGACGGTTTTCTGAGTCAGATCGGTTCGAAATAATAAAAACGGTGTGTACGCGAAGGAGGAAAGTTGTTTTGAGTGCAAAAACGTGGAAAAAATGAATGTATAAGGAAAAGAAACAAAAGGGAGGTATTAGTTTAAATGGTCTTTTAGACGGTTTTCTGAGTCAGATGAGTTCGGAATCATAAAAACGGTGTGTACGCGAAGGAGGAATGTTGTTTCGAGTGCAAAAACGTGGAAAAAATGAAGGTATAAGGAAAAGAAACAAAAGGGAGGTATTGGGTTAAATGGTCTTTTAGACGGTTTTGTTAGTCATATGTGTTCTGAATCATAAAAACAGTGTGTACGCGAACGAGGAAAGTTGTTTTGAGTGCAAAAACGTGGAAAAAATGAATGTATAAGGAAAAGAAACAAAAGGGAGGTATTGGTTTAAATGGTCTTTTAGACGGTTTTCTGAGTCAGATGAGTTCGGAATCATAAAAACGGTGTGTACGCGAAGGAGGAAAGTTGTTTTGACTGCAAAAACGTGGAAAAAATGAAGGTATAAGGAAAAGAAACAAAAGGGAGGTATTGGTTTAAATGGTCTTTTAGACGGTTTTGTGAGTCAGATCGGTTCATAATCATAAAAACAGTGTGTACGCGAAAGAGGAAAGTAGTTTTGAGTACAAAAACGGGGAAAAAATGAATGTATGAGGAAAAGAAACAAAAGGGAGGTATTGGTTTAAATGGTCTTTTAGACGGTTTTCTGAGTCAGATGAGTTCGGAATCATAAAAACGGTGTGTACGCGAAGGAGGAAAGTTGTTTTGACTGCAAAAACGTGAAAAAAATGAATGTATAAGGAAAAGAAACAAAAGGGAGGTATTGGTTTAAACGGTCTTTTGGACGTTTTTGTTAGTCATATGTGTTCTGAATCATAAAAACAGTGTGTACGCGAAAGAAGAAAGTTGTTTTGAGTGCAAAAACGTGAAAAAAATGAATGTATGCGGAAAAGAAACAAAAGGGAGGTAATGGTTTAAATGGTCTTTTAGACGGTTTTCTGAGTCAGATCGGTTCGAAATAATAAAAACGGTGTGTACGCGAAGGAGGAAAGTTGTTTTGAGTGCAAAAACGTGGAAAAAATGAATGTATACGAAAAAGAAACAAAAGGGAGGTATTGGTTTAAATGGTCTTTTAGACGGTTTTCTGAGTCAGATGACTTCGGAATCATAAAAAGGTGTGTACGCGAAGGAGGAAAGTTGTTTTGAGTGCAAAAACGTGGAAAAAATGAATGTATAAGGAAAAGAAACAAAAGGGAGGTATTAGTTTAAATGGTCTTTTAGACGGTTTTCTGAGTCAGATGAGTTCGGAATCATAAAAACGGTGTGTACGCGAAGGAGGAATGTTGTTTTGAGTGCAAAAACGTGGAAAAAATGAAGGTATAAGGAAAAGAAACAAAAGGGAGGTATTGGTTTAAATGGTCTTTTAGACGGTTTTGTGATTCAGATCGGTTCATAATCATAAAAAGGTGTGTACGCGAAGGAGGAAAGCTGTTTTGAGTGCAAAAACGTGGAAAAAATGAATGTATAAGGAAAAGAAACAAAAGGGAGGTATTAGTTTAAATGGTCTTTTAGACGGTTTTCTGAGTCAGATGAGTTCGGAATCATAAAAACGGTGTGTACGCGAAGGAGGAATGTTGTTTTGAGTGCAAAAACGTGGAAAAAATGAAGGTATAAGGAAAAGAAACAAAAGGGAGGTATTGGGTTAAATGGTCTTTTAGACGGTTTTCTGAGTCAGATGAGTTCGGAATCATAAAAACGGTGTGTACGCGAAGGAGGAAAGTTGTTTTGACTGCAAAAACGTGGAAAAAATGAAGGTATAAGGAAAAGAAACAAAAGGGAGGTATTGGTTTAAATGGTCTTTTAGACGGTTTTGTGAGTCAGATCGGTTCATAATCATAAAAACAGTGTGTACGCGAAAGAGGAAAGTAGTTTTGAGTACAAAAACGGGGAAAAAATGAATGTATGAGGAAAAGAAACAAAAGGGAGGTATTGGTTTAAATGGTCTTTTAGACAGTTTTCTGAGTCAGATGACTTAGGAGTCATAAAAAGGTGTGTACGCGAAGGAGGAAAGTTGTTTTGAGTGCAAAAACTTGGAAAAAATGAAGGTATAAGGAAAAGAAACAAAAGGGAGGTATTGGTTTAAATGGTCTTTTAGACGGTTTTGTGAGTCAGATCGGTTCATAATCATAAAAACAGTGTGTACGCGAAAGAGGAAAGTAGTTTTGAGTGCAAATACGTGGAAAAAATGAATGTATAAGGAAAAGAATCAAAAGGGAGGTATTGGTTTAAATGGACTTTTAGACGTTTTTGCGAGTCAGATCGGTTCGAAATCATAAAAACAGTATGTACGCGAAGGATGAAAGTAGTTTTGAGTGCAAAAACGTGGAAAAAATGAATGTACAAGGAAGGAAGGAATCAAAAGGGAGGTATTGGTTTAAATGGTCTTTTAGACGGTTTTCTGAGTCAGATGAGTTCGGAATCATAAAAACGGTGTGTACGCGAAGGAGGAAAGTAATTTTGAGTACAAAGACGGGGAAAAAATGAATGTATGAGGAAAAGAAACAAAAGGGAGGTATTGGTTTAAATGGTCTTTTAGACGGTTTTCTGAGTCAGATGAGTTCGGAATCATAAAAACGGAGTGTACGCGAAGGAGGAAAGTTGTTTTGAGTGCAAAAACGTGGAAAAAATGAATGTATAAGGAAAAGAAACAAAAGGGAGGTATTGGTTTAAACGGTCTTTTGGACGTTTTTGTTAGTCATATGTGTTCTGAATCATAAAAACAGTGTGTCCGCGAAAGAGGAAAGTTGTTTTGAGTGCAAAAACGTGAAAAAAATGAATGTATAAGGAAAAGAAACAAAAGGGAGGTATTGGTTTAAACGGTCTTTTGGACGTTTTTGTTAGTCATATGTGTTCTGAATCATAAAAACAGTGTGTACGCGAAAGAAGAAAGTTGTTTTGAGTGCAAAAACGTGAAAAAAATGAATGTATGCGGAAAAGAAACAAAAGGGAGGTAATGGTTTAAATGGTCTTTTAGACGGTTTTCTGAGTCAGATCGGTTCGAAATAATAAAAACGGTGTGTACGCGAAGGAGGAAAGTTGTTTTGAGTGCAAAAACGTGGAAAAAATGAATGTATAAGGAAAAGAAACAAAAGGGAGGTATTAGTTTAAATGGTCTTTTAGACGGTTTTCTGAGTCAGATGAGTTCGGAATCATAAAAACGGTGTGTACGCGAAGGAGGAATGTTGTTTCGAGTGCAAAAACGTGGAAAAAATGAAGGTATAAGGAAAAGAAACAAAAGGGAGGTATTGGGTTAAATGGTCTTTTAGACGGTTTTGTTAGTCATATGTGTTCTGAATCATAAAAACAGTGTGTACGCGAACGAGGAAAGTTGTTTTGAGTGCAAAAACGTGGAAAAAATGAATGTATAAGGAAAAGAAACAAAAGGGAGGTATTGGTTTAAATGGTCTTTTAGACGGTTTTCTGAGTCAGATGAGTTCGGAATCATAAAAACGGTGTGTACGCGAAGGAGGAAAGTTGTTTTGACTGCAAAAACGTGGAAAAAATGAAGGTATAAGGAAAAGAAACAAAAGGGAGGTATTGGTTTAAATGGTCTTTTAGACGGTTTTGTGAGTCAGATCGGTTCATAATCATAAAAACAGTGTGTACGCGAAAGAGGAAAGTAGTTTTGAGTACAAAAACGGGGAAAAAATGAATGTATGAGGAAAAGAAACAAAAGGGAGGTATTGGTTTAAATGGTCTTTTAGACGGTTTTCTGAGTCAGATGAGTTCGGAATCATAAAAACGGTGTGTACGCGAAGGAGGAAAGTTGTTTTGACTGCAAAAACGTGGAAAAAATGAATGTATAAGGAAAAGAATCAAAATGGAGGTATTGGTTTAAATGGACTTTTAGACGTTTTTGCGAGTCAGATCGGTTCGAAATCATAAAAACAGTATGTACGCGAAGGATGAAAGTAGTTTTGAGTGCAAAAACGTGGAAAAAATGAATGTACAAGGAAAAGAATCAAAAGGGAGGTGGTGAATAGGTAAAGAACAAATGGACTTTTAGACGTTTTTGTTAGTCATATGTGTTCTGGATCATAAAAACAGTGTGTACGCGAAAGAGGAAAGTTGTTTTGAGTGCAAAAACGTGAAAAAAATGAATGTATACGGAAAAGAAACAAAAGGGAGGTAATGGTTTAAATGGTCTTTTAGACGGTTTTCTGAGTCAGATCGGTTCGAAATAATAAAAACGGTGTGTACGCGAAGGAGGAAAGTTGTTTTGAGTGCAAAAACGTGGAAAAAATGAATGTATAAGGAAAAGAATCAAAAGGGAGGTATTGGGTTAAGTGGTCTTTTGGACGGTTTTGTTAGTCATATGTGTTCTGAATCATAAAAACAGTGTGTACGCAAAGGAGGAAAGTTGTTTTGAGTGCAAAAACGTGGAAAAAATGAATGTATAAGGAAAAGAAACAAAAGGGAGGTATTGGTTTAAACGGTCTTTTGGACGGTTTTGTTAGTCATATGTGTTCCGAATCATAAAAACAGTGTGTACGCGAAGGAGGAAAGTAATTTTGAGTACAAAGACGGGGAAAAAATGAATGTATGCGGAAAAGAAACAAAAGGGAGGTAATGGTTTAAATGGTCTTTTAGACGGTTTTCTGAGTCAGATCGGTTCGAAATAATAAAAACGGTGTGTACGCGAAGGAGGAAAGTTGTTTTGAGTGCAAAAACGTGGAAAAAATGAATGTATAAGGAAAAGAAACAAAAGGGAGGTATTAGTTTAAATGGTCTTTTAGACGGTTTTCTGAGTCAGATGAGTTCGGAATCATAAAAACGGTGTGTACGCGAAGGAGGAATGTTGTTTTGAGTGCAAAAACGTGGAAAAAATGAAGGTATAAGGAAAAGAAACAAAAGGGAGGTATTGGGTTAAATGGTCTTTTAGACGGTTTTGTTAGTCATATGTGTTCTGAATCATAAAAACAGTGTGTACGCGAACGAGGAAAGTTGTTTTGAGTGCAAAAACGTGGAAAAAATGAATGTATAAGGAAAAGAAACAAAAGGGAGGTATTGGTTTAAATGGTCTTTTAGACGGTTTTCTGAGTCAGATGAGTTCGGAATCATAAAAACGGTGTGTACGCGAAGGAGGAAAGTTGTTTTGACTGCAAAAACGTGGAAAAAATGAAGGTATAAGGAAAAGAAACAAAAGGGAGGTATTGGTTTAAATGGTCTTTTAGACGGTTTTGTGAGTCAGATCGGTTCATAATCATAAAAACAGTGTGTACGCGAAAGAGGAAAGTAGTTTTGAGTACAAAAACGGGGAAAAAATGAATGTATGAGGAAAAGAAACAAAAGGGAGGTATTGGTTTAAATGGTCTTTTAGACGGTTTTCTGAGTCAGATGAGTTCGGAATCATAAAAACGGTGTGTACGCGAAGGAGGAAAGTTGTTTTGACTGCAAAAACGTGGAAAAAATGAATGTATAAGGAAAAGAATCAAAATGGAGGTATTGGTTTAAATGGACTTTTAGACGTTTTTGCGAGTCAGATCGGTTCGAAATCATAAAAACAGTGTGTACGCGAAAGAGGAAAGTTGTTTTGAGTGCAAAAACGTGGAAAAAATGAATGTATAAGGAAAAGAAACAAAAGGGAGGTATTGGTTTAAACGGTCTTTTGGACGGTTTTGTTAGTCATATGTGTTCCGAATCATAAAAACAGTGTGTACGCGAAGGAGGAAAGTAATTTTGAGTACAAAGACGGGGAAAAAATGAATGTATGAGGAAAAGAAACAAAAGGGAGGTATTGGTTTAAATGGTCTTTTAGACGGTTTTCTGAGTCAGATGAGTTCGGAATCACAAAAACGGAGTGTACGCGAAGGAGGAAAGTTGTTTTGAGTGCAAAAACGTGGAAAAAATGAATGTATAAGGAAAAGAAACAAAAGGGAGGTATTGGTTTAAACGGTCTTTTGGACGTTTTTGTTAGTCATATGTGTTCTGAATCATAAAAACAGTGTGTACGCGAAAGAGGAAAGTTGTTTTGAGTGCAAAAACGTGAAAAAAATGAATGTATAAGGAAAAGAAACAAAAGGGAGGTATTGGTTTAAACGGTCTTTTGGACGTTTTTGTTAGTCATATGTGTTCTGAATCATAAAAACAGTGTGTACGCGAAAGAAGAAAGTTGTTTTGAGTGCAAAAACGTGAAAAAAATGAATGTATGCGGAAAAGAAACAAAAGGGAGGTAATGGTTTAAATGGTCTTTTAGACGGTTTTCTGAGTCAGATCGGTTCGAAATAATAAAAACGGTGTGTACGCGAAGGAGGAAAGTTGTTTTGAGTGCAAAAACGTGGAAAAAATGAATGTATACGAAAAAGAAACAAAAGGGAGGTATTGGTTTAAATGGTCTTTTAGACGGTTTTCTGAGTCAGATGACTTCGGAATCATAAAAAGGTGTGTACGCGAAGGAGGAAAGTTGTTTTGAGTGCAAAAACGTGGAAAAAATGAATGTATAAGGAAAAGAAACAAAAGGGAGGTATTAGTTTAAATGGTCTTTTAGACGGTTTTCTGAGTCAGATGAGTTCGGAATCATAAAAACGGTGTGTACGCGAAGGAGGAATGTTGTTTTGAGTGCAAAAACGTGGAAAAAATGAAGGTATAAGGAAAAGAAACAAAAGGGAGGTATTGGTTTAAATGGTCTTTTAGACGGTTTTGTGATTCAGATCGGTTCATAATCATAAAAAGGTGTGTACGCGAAGGAGGAAAGCTGTTTTGAGTGCAAAAACGTGGAAAAAATGAATGTATAAAGAAAAGAAACAAAAGGGAGGTATTAGTTTAAATGGTCTTTTAGACGGTTTTCTGAGTCAGATGAGTTCGGAATCATAAAAACGGTGTGTACGCGAAGGAGGAATGTTGTTTTGAGTGCAAAAACGTGGAAAAAATGAAGGTATAAGGAAAAGAAACAAAAGGGAGGTATTGGGTTAAATGGTCTTTTAGACGGTTTTGTTAGTCATATGTGTTCTGAATCATAAAAACAGTGTGTACGCGAAGGAGGAAAGTTGTTTTGAGTGCAAAAACGTGGAAAAAATGAATGTATATGGAAAAGAAACAAAAGGGAGGTATTGGTTTAAATGGTCTTTTGGACGGTTTTGTTAGTCATATGTGTTCTGAATCATAAAAACAGTGTGTACGCGAAGGAGGAAAGTAGTTTTGAGTACAAAAACGGGGAAAAAATGAATGTATGAGGAAAAGAAACAAAAGGGAGGTATTGGTTTAAATGGTCTTTTAGACGGTTTTCTGAGTCAGATGAGTTCGAAATCATAAAAACAGTATGTACGCGAAGGATGAAAGTAGTTTTGAGTGCAAAAACGTGGAAAAAATGAATGTACAAGGAAAAGAATCAAAAGGGAGGTGGTGAATAGGTAAAGAACAAATGGACTTTTAGACGTTTTTGTTAGTCATATGTGTTCTGGATCATAAAAACAGTGTGTACGCGAAAGAGGAAAGTTGTTTTGAGTGCAAAAACGTGAAAAAAATGAATGTATAAGGAAAAGAAACAAAAGGGAGGTAATTGTTTAAATGGTCTTTTAGAGGTTTTCTGAGTCAGATCGGTTCGAAATAATAAAAACGGTGTGTACGCGAAGGAAGAAAGTTGTTTTGAGTGCAAAAACATGGAAAAAATGAACGTATACGGAAAAGAAACAAAAGGGAGGTACTGGTTTAAATGGTCTTTTAGACGGTTTTCTGAGTCAGATGAGTTCGGAATCATAAAAACGGTGTGTACGCGAAGGAGGAATGTTGTTTTGAGTGCAAAAACGTGGAAAAAATGAAGGTATAAGGAAAAGAAACAAAAGGGAGGTATTGGTTTAAATGGTCTTTTAGACGGTTTTCTGAGTCAGATCGGTTCATAATCATAAAAACAGTGTGTACGCGAAAGAGGAAAGTAGTTTTAAGTACAAAAACGGGGAAAAAATGAATGTATGAGGAAAAGAAACAAAAGGGAGGTATTGGTTTAAATGGTCTTTTAGACGGTTTTCTGAGTCAGATGAGTTCGGAATCATAAAAACGGTGTGTACGCGAAGGAGGAAAGTTGTTTTGACTGCAAAAACGTGGAAAAAATGAAGGTATAAGGAAAAGAAACAAAAGGGAGGTATTGGTTTAAATGGTCTTTTAGACGGTTTTCTGAGTCAGATGACTTAGGAATCATAAAAAGGTGTGTACGCGAAAGTGGAAAGTTGTTTTGAGTGCAAAAACGTGGAAAAAATGAATGTATAAGGAAAAGAAACAAAAGGGAGGTATTGGTTTAAATGGACTTTTAGACGTTTTTGCGAGTCAGATCGGTTCGAAATCATAAAAACAGTATGTACGCGAAGGATGAAAGTAGTTTTGAGTGCAAAAACGTGGAAAAAATGAATGTACAAGGAAAAGAATCAAAAGGGAGGTGGTGAATAGGTAAAGAACAAATGGACTTTTAGACGTTTTTGTTAGTCATATGTGTTCTGAATCATAAAAACAGTGTGTACGCGAAAGAGGAAAGTTGTTTTGAGTGCAAAAACGGGGAAAAAATGAATATATGAGGAAAAGAAACAAAAGGGAGGTATTGGTTTAAATGGTCTTTTAGACGGTTTTCTGAGTCAGATGAGTTCGGAATCATAAACACGGAGTGTACGCGAAGGAGGAAAGTTGTTTTGAGTGCAAAAACGTGGAAAAAATGAATGTACAAGGAAAAGAATCAAAAGGGAGGTGGTAAATAGGTAAAGAACAAATGGACTTTTAGACGTTTTTGTTAGTCATAAGTGTTCTGAATCATAAAAACAGTGTGTACGCGAAAGAGGAAAGTTGTTTTGAGTGCAAAAACGTGAAAAAAATGAATGTATAAGGAAAAGAAACAAAAGGGAGGTATTGGTTTAAATGGTCTTTTAGAGGTTTTCTCAGTCAGATCGGTTCGAAATAATAAATACGGAGTGTACGCGAAGGAGGAAAGTTGTTTTGAGTGCAAAAACGTGGAAAAAATGAATGTATACGGAAAAGAAACAAAAGGGAGGTATTGGTTTAAATGGTCTTTTAGACGGTTTTCTGAGTCAGATGACTTAGGAGTCATAAAAAGGTGTGTACGCGAAGGAGGAAAGTTGTTTTGAGTGCAAAAACGTATAAAAAATGAAGGTATAAGGAAAAGAAACAAAAGGGAGGTATTGGTTTAAATGGTCTTTTAGACGGTTTTGTGAGTCAGATCGGTTTATAATCATAAAAACAGTGTGTACGCGAAAGAGGAAAGTAGTTTTGAGTGCAAATACGTGGAAAAAATGAATGTATAAGGAAAAGAATCAAAAGGGAGGTATTGGTTTAAATGGACTTTTAGACGTTTTTGCGAGTCAGATCGGTTCGAAATCATAAAAACAGTATGTACGCGAAGGATGAAAGTAGTTTTGAGTGCAAAAACGTGGAAAAAATGAATGTACAAGGAAGGAAGGAATCAAAATGGAGGTATTGGTTTAAATGGTCTTTTAGACGGTTTTCTGAGTCAGATGACTTCGGAATCATAAAAAGGTGTGTACGCGAAGGAGGAAAGTTGTTTTGAGTGCAAAAACGTGGAAAAAATGAATGTATAAGGAAAAGAAACAAAAGGGAGGTATTAGTTTAAATGGTCTTTTAGACGGTTTTCTGAGTCAGATGAGTTCGGAATCATAAAAACGGTGTGTACGCGAAGGAGGAATGTTGTTTTGAGTGCAAAAACGTGGAAAAAATGAAGGTATAAGGAAAAGAAACAAAAGGGAGGTATTGGGTTAAATGGTCTTTTAGACGGTTTTGTTAGTCATATGTGTTCTGAATCATAAAAACAGTGTGTACGCGAACGAGGAAAGTTGTTTTGAGTGCAAAAACGTGGAAAAAATGAATGTATGAGGAAAAGAAACAAAAGGGAGGTATTGGTTTAAATGGGTCTTTTAGACGGTTTTCTGAGTCAGATCGGTTCATAATCATAAAAACAGTGTGTACGCGAAAGAGGAAAGTAGTTTTGAGTGCAAATACCTGGAAAAAATGAATGTATAAGGAAAAGAATCAAAATGGAGGTATTGGTTTAAATGGACTTTTAGACGTTTTTGCGAGTCAGATCGGTTCGAAATCATAAAAACAGTATGTACGCGAAGGATGAAAGTAGTTTTGAGTGCAAAAACGTGGAAAAAATGAATGTACAAGGAAAAGAATCAAAAGGGAGGTGGTGAATAGGTAAAGAACAAATGGACTTTTAGACGTTTTTGTTAGTCATATGTGTTCTGGATCATAAAAACAGTGTGTACGCGAAAGAGGAAAGTTGTTTTGAGTGCAAAAACGTGAAAAAAATGAATGTATAAGGAAAAGAAACAAAAGGGAGGTAATTGTTTAAATGGTCTTTTAGAGGTTTTCTGAGTCAGATCGGTTCGAAATAATAAAAACGGTGTGTACGCGAAGGAAGAAAGTTGTTTTGAGTGCAAAAACATGGAAAAAATGAACGTATACGGAAAAGAAACAAAAGGGAGGTACTGGTTTAAATGGTCGTTTAGACGGTTTTCTGAGTCAGATGACGTCGGAATCATAAAAAGGTGTGTACGCGAAAGAGGAAAGTTGTTTTCAGTGCAAAAACGTGGAAAAAATGAATGTATAAGGAAAAGAAACAAAAGGGAGATATTGGTTTAAATCGTCTTTTAGACGGTTTTGTGAGTCAGATGAGTTCGGAATCATAAAAACGGTGTGTACGCGAAGGAGGAAAGTTGTTTTGAGTGCAAAAACGTGGAAAAAATGAATGTATGAGGAAAAGAAACAAAAGGGAGGTATTGGTTTAAATGGGTCTTTTAGACGGTTTTCTGAGTCAGATGAGTTCGGAATCATAAAAACGGTGTGTACGCGAAGGAGGAATGTTGTTTTGAGTGCAAAAACGTGGAAAAAATGAAGGTATAAGGAAAAGAAACAAAAGGGAGGTATTGGTTTAAATGGTCTTTTAGACGGTTTTGTGAGTCAGATCGGTTCATAATCATAAAAACAGTGTGTACGCGAAAGAGGAAAGTAGTTTTGAGTACAAAAACGGGGAAAAAATGAATGTATGAGGAAAAGAAACAAAAGGGAGGTATTGGTTTAAATGGTCTTTTAGACGGTTTTCTGAGTCAGATGAGTTCGGAATCATAAAAACGGTGTGTACGCGAAGGAGGAAAGTTGTTTTGACTGCAAAAACGTGGAAAAAATGAAGGTATAAGGAAAAGAAACAAAAGGTAGGTATTGGTTTAAATAATCTTTTAGACGGTTTTCTGAGTCAGATGAGTTCGGAATCATAAAAACGGTGTGTACGCGAAGGAGGAATGTTGTTTTGAGTGCAAAAACGTGGAAAAAATGAAGGTATAAGGAAAAGAAACAAAAGGGAGGTATTGGTTTAAATGGTCTTTTAGACGGTTTTGTGAGTCAGATGAGTTCGGAATCATAAAAACGGTGTGTACGCGAAGGAGGAAAGTTGTTTTGAGTGCAAAAACGTGGAAAAAATGAATGTATGAGGAAAAGAAACAAAAGGGAGGTATTGGTTTAAATGGGTCTTTTAGACGGTTTTCTGAGTCAGATGAGTTCGGAATCATAAAAACGGTGTGTACGCGAAGGAGGAATGTTGTTTTGAGTGCAAAAACGTGGAAAAAATGAAGGTATAAGGAAAAGAAACAAAAGGGAGGTATTGGTTTAAATGGTCTTTTAGACGGTTTTGTGAGTCAGATCGGTTCATAATCATAAAAACAGTGTGTACGCGAAAGAGGAAAGTAGTTTTGAGTACAAAAACGGGGAAAAAATGAATGTATGAGGAAAAGAAACAAAAGGGAGGTATTGGTTTAAATGGTCTTTTAGACGGTTTTCTGAGTCAGATGAGTTCGGAATCATAAAAACGGTGTGTACGCGAAGGAGGAAAGTTGTTTTGACTGCAAAAACGTGGAAAAAATGAAGGTATAAGGAAAAGAAACAAAAGGTAGGTATTGGTTTAAATAATCTTTTAGACGGTTTTCTGAGTCAGATGAGTTCGGAATCATAAAAACGGTGTGTACGCGAAGGAGGAATGTTGTTTTGAGTGCAAAAACGTGGAAAAAATGAAGGTATAAGGAAAAGAAACAAAAGGGAGGTATTGGTTTAAATGGTCTTTTAGACGGTTTTCTGAGTCAGATCGGTTCATAATCATAAAAACGGTGTGTACGCGAAGGATGAAAGTAGTTTTGAGTGCAAAAACGTGGAAAAAATGAATGTACAAGGAAAAGAATCAAAAGGGAGGTGGTGAATAGGTAAAGAACAAATGGACTTTTAGACGTTTTTGTTAGTCATATGTGTTCTGAATCATAAAAACAGTGTGTACGCGAAAGAGGAAAGTTGTTTTGAGTGCAAAAACGGGGAAAAAATGAATATATGAGGAAAAGAAACAAAAGGGAGGTACTGGTTTAAATGGTCTTTTAGACGGTTTTCTGAGTCAGATGAGTTCGGAATCATAAAAACGGTGTGTACGCGAAGGAGGAAAGTTGTTTTGAGTGCAAAAACGTGGAAAAAATGAATGTATGAGGAAAAGAAACAAAAGGGAGGTATTGGTTTAAATATGTCTTTTAGACGGTTTTCTGAGTCAGATGAGTTCGGAATCATAAAAACGGTGTGTACGCGAAGGAGGAATGTTGTTTTGAGTGCAAAAACGTGGAAAAAATGAAGGTATAAGGAAAAGAAACAAAAGGGAGGTATTGGTTTAAATGGTCTTTTAGACGGTTTTCTGAGTCAGATCGGTTCATAATCATAAAAACAGTGTGTACGCGAAAGAGGAAAGTAGTTTTAAGTACAAAAACGGGGAAAAAATGAATGTATGAGGAAAAGAAACAAAAGGGAGGTATTGGTTTAAATGGTCTTTTAGACGGTTTTCTGAGTCAGATGACTTAGGAATCATAAAAAGGTGTGTACGCGAAAGTGGAAAGTTGTTTTGAGTGCAAAAACGTGGAAAAAATGAATGTATAAGGAAAAGAAACAAAAGGGAGGTATTGGTTTAATTGGACTTTTAGACGTTTTTGCGAGTCAGATCGGTTCGAAATCATAAAAACAGTATGTACGCGAAGGATGAAAGTAGTTTTGAGTGCAAAAACGTGGAAAAAATGAATGTACAAGGAAAAGAATCAAAAGGGAGGTGGTGAATAGGTAAAGAACAAATGGACTTTTAGACGTTTTTGTTAGTCATATGTGTTCTGAATCATAAAAACAGTGTGTACGCGAAAGAGGAAAGTTGTTTTGAGTGCAAAAACGGGGAAAAAATGAATATATGAGGAAAAGAAACAAAAGGGAGGTACTGGTTTAAATGGTCTTTTAGACGGTTTTCTGAGTCAGATGAGTTCGGAATCATAAAAACGGTGTGTACGCGAAGGAGGAAAGTTGTTTTGAGTGCAAAAACGTGGAAAAAATGAATGTATGAGGAAAAGAAACAAAAGGGAGGTATTGGTTTAAATATGTCTTTTAGACGGTTTTCTGAGTCAGATGAGTTCGGAATCATAAAAACGGTGTGTACGCGAAGGAGGAATGTTGTTTTGAGTGCAAAAACGTGGAAAAAATGAAGGTATAAGGAAAAGAAACAAAAGGGAGGTATTGGTTTAAATGGTCTTTTAGACGGTTTTCTGAGTCAGATCGGTTCATAATCATAAAAACAGTGTGTACGCGAAAGAGGAAAGTAGTTTTAAGTACAAAAACGGGGAAAAAATGAATGTATGAGGAAAAGAAACAAAAGGGAGGTATTGGTTTAAATGGTCTTTTAGACGGTTTTCTGAGTCAGATGACTTAGGAATCATAAAAAGGTGTGTACGCGAAAGTGGAAAGTTGTTTTGAGTGCAAAAACGTGGAAAAAATGAATGTATAAGGAAAAGAAACAAAAGGGAGGTATTGGTTTAAATGGACTTTTAGACGTTTTTGCGAGTCAGATCGGTTCGAAATCATAAAAACAGTATGTACGCGAAGGATGAAAGAAGTTTTGAGTGCAAAAACGTGGAAAAAATGAATGTACAAGGAAAAGAATCAAAAGGGAGGTGGTGAATAGGTAAAGAACAAATGGACTTTTAGACGTTTTTGTTAGTCATATGTGTTCTGAATCATAAAAACAGTGTGTACGCGAAAGAGGAAAGTTGTTTTGAGTGCAAAAACGGGGAAAAAATGAATATATGAGGAAAAGAAACAAAAGGGAGGTATTGGTTTAAATGGTCTTTTAGAGGTTTTCTCAGTCAGATCGGTTCGAAATAATAAAAACGGAGTGTACGCGAAGGAGGAAAGTTGTTTTGAGTGCAAAAACGTGGAAAAAATGAATGTATACGGAAAAGAAACAAAAGGGAGGTATTGGTTTAAATGGTCTTTTAGACGGTTTTCTGAGTCAGATGACTTAGGAGTCATAAAAAGGTGTGTACGCGAAGGAGGAAAGTTGTTTTGAGTGCAAAAACGTATAAAAAATGAAGGTATAAGGAAAAGAAACAAAAGGGAGGTATTGGTTTAAATGGTCTTTTAGACGGTTTTGTGAGTCAGATCGGTTTATAATCATAAAAACAGTGTGTACGCGAAAGAGGAAAGTAGTTTTGAGTGCAAATACGTGGAAAAAATGAATGTATAAGGAAAAGAATCAAAAGGGTTTAAATGGACTTTTAGACGTTTTTGCGAGTCAGATCGGTTCGAAATCATAAAAACAGTATGTACGCGAAGGATGAAAGTAGTTTTGAGTGCAAAAACGTGGAAAAAATGAATGTACAAGGAAGGAAGGAATCAAAATGGAGGTATTGGTTTAAATGGTCTTTTAGACGGTTTTCTGAGTCAGATGACTTCGGAATCATAAAAAGGTGTGTACGCGAAGGAGGAAAGTTGTTTTGAGTGCAAAAACGTGGAAAAAATGAATGTATAAGGAAAAGAAACAAAAGGGAGGTATTAGTTTAAATGGTCTTTTAGACGGTTTTCTGAGTCAGATGAGTTCGGAATCATAAAAACGGTGTGTACGCGAAGGAGGAATGTTGTTTTGAGTGCAAAAACGTGGAAAAAATGAAGGTATAAGGAAAAGAAACAAAAGGGAGGTATTGGGTTAAATGGTCTTTTAGACGGTTTTGTTAGTCATATGTGTTCTGAATCATAAAAACAGTGTGTACGCGAACGAGGAAAGTTGTTTTGAGTGCAAAAACGTGGAAAAAATGAATGTATAAGGAAAAGAAACAAAAGGGAGGTATTGGTTTAAATGGTCTTTTAGACGGTTTTCTGAGTCAGATGAGTTCGGAATCATAAAAACGGTGTGTACGCGAAGGTGGAAAGTTGTTTTGACTGCAAAAACGTGGAAAAAATGAAGGTATAAGGAAAAGAAACAAAAGGGAGGTATTGGTTTAAATGGTCTTTTAGACGGTTTTGTGAGTCAGATCGGTTCATAATCATAAAAACAGTGTGTACGCGAAAGAGGAAAGTAGTTTTGAGTACAAAAACGGGGAAAAAATGAATGTATGAGGAAAAGAAACAAAAGGGAGGTATTGGTTTAAATGGTCTTTTAGACGGTTTTCTGAGTCAGATGAGTTCGGAATCCTAAAAACGGTGTGTACGCGAAGGAGGAAAGTTGTTTTGAGTGCAAAAACGTGGAAAAAATGAATGTATGAGGAAAAGAAACAAAAGGGAGGTATTGGTTTAAATGGGTCTTTTAGACGGTTTTCTGAGTCAGATCGGTTCATAATCATAAAAACAGTGTGTACGCGAAAGAGGAAAGTAGTTTTGAGTGCAAATACCTGGAAAAAATGAATGTATAAGGAAAAGAATAAAAATGGAGGTATTGGTTTAAATGGACTTTTAGACGTTTTTGCGAGTCAGATCGGTTCGAAATCATAAAAACAGTATGTACGCGAAGGATGAAAGTAGTTTTGAGTGCAAAAACGTGGAAAAAATGAATGTACAAGGAAAAGAATCAAAAGGGAGGTGGTGAATAGGTAAAGAACAAATGGACTTTTAGACGTTTTTGTTAGTCATATGTGTTCTGGATCATAAAAACAGTGTGTACGCGAAAGAGGAAAGTTGTTTTGAGTGCAAAAACGTGAAAAAAATGAATGTATAAGGAAAAGAAACAAAAGGGAGGTAATTGTTTAAATGGTCTTTTAGAGGTTTTCTGAGTCAGATCGGTTCGAAATAATAAAAACGGTGTGTACGCGAAGGAAGAAAGTTGTTTTGAGTGCAAAAACATGGAAAAAATGAACGTATACGGAAAAGAAACAAAAGGGAGGTACTGGTTTAAATGGTCGTTTAGACGGTTTTCTGAGTCAGATGACGTCGGAATCATAAAAAGGTGTGTACGCGAAAGAGGAAAGTTGTTTTCAGTGCAAAAACGTGGAAAAAATGAATGTATAAGGAAAAGAAACAAAAGGGAGATATTGGTTTAAATCGTCTTTTAGACGGTTTTGTGAGTCAGATGAGTTCGGAATCATAAAAACGGTGTGTACGCGAAGGAGGAAAGTTGTTTTGAGTGCAAAAACGTGGAAAAAATGAATGTATGAGGAAAAGAAACAAAAGGGAGGTATTGGTTTAAATGGGTCTTTTAGACGGTTTTCTGAGTCAGATGAGTTCGGAATCATAAAAACGGTGTGTACGCGAAGGAGGAATGTTGTTTTGAGTGCAAAAACGTGGAAAAAATGAAGGTATAAGGAAAAGAAACAAAAGGGAGGTATTGGTTTAAATGGTCTTTTAGACGGTTTTGTGAGTCAGATCGGTTCATAATCATAAAAACAGTGTGTACGCGAAAGAGGAAAGTAGTTTTGAGTACAAAAACGGGTAAAAAATGAATGTATGAGGAAAAGAAACAAAAGGGAGGTATTGGTTTAAATGGTCTTTTAGACGGTTTTCTGAGTCAGATGAGTTCGGAATCATAAAAACGGTGTGTACGCGAAGGAGGAAAGTTGTTTTGACTGCAAAAACGTGGAAAAAATGAAGGTATAAGGAAAAGAAACAAAAGGTAGGTATTGGTTTAAATAATCTTTTAGACGGTTTTCTGAGTCAGATGAGTTCGGAATCATAAAAACGGTGTGTACGCGAAGGAGGAATGTTGTTTTGAGTGCAAAAACGTGGAAAAAATGAAGGTATAAGGAAAAGAAACAAAAGGGAGGTATTGGTTTAAATGGTCTTTTAGACGGTTTTCTGAGTCAGATCGGTTCATAATCATAAAAACGGTGTGTACGCGAAGGATGAAAGTAGTTTTGAGTGCAAAAACGTGGAAAAAATGAATGTACAAGGAAAAGAATCAAAAGGGAGGTGGTGAATAGGTAAAGAACAAATGGACTTTTAGACGTTTTTGTTAGTCATATGTGTTCTGAATCATAAAAACAGTGTGTACGCGAAAGAGGAAAGTTGTTTTGAGTGCAAAAACGGGGAAAAAATGAATATATGAGGAAAAGAAACAAAAGGGAGGTACTGGTTTAAATGGTCTTTTAGACGGTTTTCTGAGTCAGATGAGTTCGGAATCATAAAAACGGTGTGTACGCGAAGGAGGAAAGTTGTTTTGAGTGCAAAAACGTGGAAAAAATGAATGTATGAGGAAAAGAAACAAAAGGGAGGTATTGGTTTAAATATGTCTTTTAGACGGTTTTCTGAGTCAGATGAGTTCGGAATCATAAAAACGGTGTGTACGCGAAGGAGGAATGTTGTTTTGAGTGCAAAAACGTGGAAAAAATGAAGGTATAAGGAAAAGAAACAAAAGGGAGGTATTGGTTTAAATGGTCTTTTAGACGGTTTTCTGAGTCAGATCGGTTCATAATCATAAAAACAGTGTGTACGCGAAAGAGGAAAGTAGTTTTAAGTACAAAAACGGGGAAAAAATGAATGTATGAGGAAAAGAAACAAAAGGGAGGTATTGGTTTAAATGGTCTTTTAGACGGTTTTCTGAGTCAGATGAGTTCGGAATCATAAAAACGGTGTGTACGCGAAGGAGGAAAGTTGTTTTGACTGCAAAAACGTGGAAAAAATGAAGGTATAAGGAAAAGAAACAAAAGGGAGGTATTGGTTTAAATGGTCTTTTAGACGGTTTTCTGAGTCAGATGACTTAGGAATCATAAAAAGGTGTGTACGCGAAAGTGGAAAGTTGTTTTGAGTGCAAAAACGTGGAAAAAATGAATGTATAAGGAAAAGAAACAAAAGGGAGGTATTGGTTTAAATGGACTTTTAGACGTTTTTGCGAGTCAGATCGGTTCGAAATCATAAAAACAGTATGTACGCGAAGGATGAAAGTAGTTTTGAGTGCAAAAACGTGGAAAAAATGAATGTACAAGGAAAAGAATCAAAAGGGAGGTGGTGAATAGGTAAAGAACAAATGGACTTTTAGACGTTTTTGTTAGTCATATGTGTTCTGAATCATAAAAACAGTGTGTACGCGAAAGAGGAAAGTTGTTTTGAGTGCAAAAACGGGGAAAAAATGAATATATGAGGAAAAGAAACAAAAGGGAGGTATTGGTTTAAATGGTCTTTTAGACGGTTTTCTGAGTCAGATGAGTTCGGAATCATAAAAACGGAGTGTACGCGAAGGAGGAAAGTTGTTTTGAGTGCAAAAACGTGGAAAAAATGAATGTACAAGGAAAAGAATCAAAAGGGAGGTGGTAAATAGGTAAAGAACAAATGGACTTTTAGACGTTTTTGTTAGTCATATGTGTTCTGAATCATAAAAACAGTGTGTACGCGAAAGAGGAAAGTTGTTTTGAGTGCAAAAACGTGAAAAAAATGAATGTATAAGGAAAAGAAACAAAAGGGAGGTATTGGTTTAAATGGTCTTTTAGAGGTTTTCTCAGTCAGATCGGTTCGAAATAATAAAAACGGAGTGTACGCGAAGGAGGAAAGTTGTTTTGAGTGCAAAAACGTGGAAAAAATGAATGTATACGGAAAAGAAACAAAAGGGAGGTATTGGTTTAAATGGTCTTTTAGACGGTTTTCTGAGTCAGATGACTTAGGAGTCATAAAAAGGTGTGTACGCGAAGGAGGAAAGTTGTTTTGAGTGCAAAAACGTATAAAAAATGAAGGTATAAGGAAAAGAAACAAAAGGGAGGTATTGGTTTAAATGGTCTTTTAGACGGTTTTGTGAGTCAGATCGGTTTATAATCATAAAAACAGTGTGTACGCGAAAGAGGAAAGTAGTTTTGAGTGCAAATACGTGGAAAAAATGAATGTATAAGGAAAAGAATCAAAAGGGAGGTATTGGTTTAAATGGACTTTTAGACGTTTTTGCGAGTCAGATCGGTTCGAAATCATAAAAACAGTATGTACGCGAAGGATGAAAGTAGTTTTGAGTGCAAAAACGTGGAAAAAATGAATGTACAAGGAAGGAAGGAATCAAAATGGAGGTATTGGTTTAAATGGTCTTTTAGACGGTTTTCTGAGTCAGATGACTTCGGAATCATAAAAAGGTGTGTACGCGAAGGAGGAAAGTTGTTTTGAGTGCAAAAACGTGGAAAAAATGAATGTATAAGGAAAAGAAACAAAAGGGAGGTATTAGTTTAAATGGTCTTTTAGACGGTTTTCTGAGTCAGATGAGTTCGGAATCATAAAAACGGTGTGTACGCGAAGGAGGAATGTTGTTTTGAGTGCAAAAACGTGGAAAAAATGAAGGTATAAGGAAAAGAAACAAAAGGGAGGTATTGGGTTAAATGGTCTTTTAGACGGTTTTGTTAGTCATATGTGTTCTGAATCATAAAAACAGTGTGTACGCGAACGAGGAAAGTTGTTTTGAGTGCAAAAACGTGGAAAAAATGAATGTATAAGGAAAAGAAACAAAAGGGAGGTATTGGTTTAAATGGTCTTTTAGACGGTTTTCTGAGTCAGATGAGTTCGGAATCATAAAAACGGTGTGTACGCGAAGGTGGAAAGTTGTTTTGACTGCAAAAACGTGGAAAAAATGAAGGTATAAGGAAAAGAAACAAAAGGGAGGTATTGGTTTAAATGGTCTTTTAGACGGTTTTGTGAGTCAGATCGGTTCATAATCATAAAAACAGTGTGTACGCGAAAGAGGAAAGTAGTTTTGAGTACAAAAACGTGGAAAAAATGAATGTATGAGGAAAAGAAACAAAAGGGAGGTATTGGTTTAAATGGGTCTTTTAGACGGTTTTCTGAGTCAGATCGGTTCATAATCATAAAAACAGTGTGTACGCGAAAGAGGAAAGTAGTTTTGAGTGCAAATACCTGGAAAAAATGAATGTATAAGGAAAAGAATCAAAATGGAGGTATTGGTTTAAATGGACTTTTAGACGTTTTTGCGAGTCAGATCGGTTCGAAATCATAAAAACAGTATGTACGCGAAGGATGAAAGTAGTTTTGAGTGCAAAAACGTGGAAAAAATGAATGTACAAGGAAAAGAATCAAAAGGGAGGTGGTGAATAGGTAAAGAACAAATGGACTTTTAGACGTTTTTGTTAGTCATATGTGTTCTGGATCATAAAAACAGTGTGTACGCGAAAGAGGAAAGTTGTTTTGAGTGCAAAAACGTGAAAAAAATGAATGTATAAGAAGTATAAGAAAAGAAACAAAAGGGAGGTAATTGTTTAAATGGTCTTTTAGAGGTTTTCTGAGTCAGATCGGTTCGAAATAATAAAAACGGTGTGTACGCGAAGGAAGAAAGTTGTTTTGAGTGCAAAAACATGGAAAAAATGAACGTATACGGAAAAGAAACAAAAGGGAGGTACTGGTTTAAATGGTCGTTTAGACGGTTTTCTGAGTCAGATGACGTCGGAATCATAAAAAGGTGTGTACGCGAAAGAGGAAAGTTGTTTTCAGTGCAAAAACGTGGAAAAAATGAATGTATAAGGAAAAGAAACAAAAGGGAGATATTGGTTTAAATCGTCTTTTAGACGGTTTTGTGAGTCAGATGAGTTCGGAATCATAAAAACGGTGTGTACGCGAAGGAGGAAAGTTGTTTTGAGTGCAAAAACGTGGAAAAAATGAATGTATGAGGAAAAGAAACAAAAGGGAGGTATTGGTTTAAATGGGTCTTTTAGACGGTTTTCTGAGTCAGATGAGTTCGGAATCATAAAAACGGTGTGTACGCGAAGGAGGAATGTTGTTTTGAGTGCAAAAACGTGGAAAAAATGAAGGTATAAGGAAAAGAAACAAAAGGGAGGTATTGGTTTAAATGGTCTTTTAGACGGTTTTGTGAGTCAGATCGGTTCATAATCATTAAAACAGTGTGTACGCGAAAGAGGAAAGTAGTTTTGAGTACAAAAACGGGGAAAAAATGAATGTATGAGGAAAAGAAACAAAAGGGAGGTATTGGTTTAAATGGTCTTTTAGACGGTTTTCTGAGTCAGATGAGTTCGGAATCATAAACACGGTGTGTACGCGAAGGAGGAAAGTTGTTTTGACTGCAAAAACGTGGAAAAAATGAAGGTATAAGGAAAAGAAACAAAAGGTAGGTATTGGTTTAAATAACCTTTTATACGGTTTTCTGAGTCAGATGACTTAGGAATCATAAAAAGGTGTGTACGCGAAGGAGGAAAGTTGTTTTGAGTGCAAAAACGTGGAAAAAATGAATGTATAAGGAAAAGAAACAAAAGGGAGGTATTGGTTTAAATGGTCTTTTAGACGGTTTTGTGAGTCAGATGAGTTCAAAATCATAAAAACGGTGTGTACGCGAAGGAGGAAAGTTGTTTTGAGTGCAAAAACGTGGAAAAAATGAATGTATGAGGAAAAGAAACAAAAGGGAGGTAATGGCTTAAATGGTCTTTAAGACGGTTTTGTGAGCCAGATCGGTTCATAATCATAAAAACAGTGTGTACGCGAAAGAGGAAAGTAGTTTTGAGTACAAAAACGGGGAAAAAATGAATATATGAGGAAAAGAAACAAAAGGGAGGTATTGGTTTAAATGGTCTTTTAGACGGTTTTCTGAGTCAGATGACTTAGGAGTCATAAAAAGGTGTGTACGCGAAGGAGGAAAGTTGTTTTGAGTGCAAAAACGTGGAAAAAATGAAGGTATAAGGAAAAGAAACAAAAGGGAGGTATTGGTTTAAATGGTCTTTTAGACGGTTTTGTGAGTCAGATCGGTTCATAATCATAAAAACAGTGTGTACGCGAAAGAGGAAAGTAGTTTTGAGTGCAAATACGTGGAAAAAATGAATGTATAAGGAAAAGAATCAAAAGGGAGGTATTGGTTTAAATGGACTTTTAGACGTTTTTGCGAGTCAGATCGGTTCGAAATCATAAAAACAGTATGTACGCGAAGGATGAAAGTAGTTTTGAGTGCAAAAACGTGGAAAAAATGAATGTACAAGGAAGGAAAGAATCAAAAGGGAGGTATTGGTTTAAATGGTCTTTTAGACGGTTTTCTGAGTCAGATGAGTTCGGAATCATAAAAACGGTGTGTACGCGAAGGAGGAAAGTTGTTTTGAGTGCAAAAACGTGGAAAAAATGAATGCATGAGGAAAAGAAACAAAAGGGAGGTATTGGCTTAAATGTTCTTTTAGACGGTTTTGTGAGTCAGATCGGTTCATAATCACAAAAACAGTGTGTACGCGAAAGAGGAAAGTAGTTTTGAGTGCAAATACGTGGAAAAAATGAATGTATAAGGAAAAGAATCAAAAGGGAGGTATTGGGTTAAATGGTCTTTTAGACGGTTTTGTTAGTCATATGTGTTCTGAATCATAAAAACAGTGTGTACGCAAAGGAGGAAAGTTGTTTTGAGTGCAAAAACGTGGAAAAAATGAATGTATAAGGAAAAGAAACAAAAGGGAGGTATTGGTTTAAACGGTCTTTTGGACGGTTTTCTGAGTCAGATGACTTAGGAGTCATAAAAAGGTGTGTACGCGAAGGAGGAAAGTTGTTTTGAGTGCAAAAACGTATAAAAAATGAAGGTATAAGGAAAAGAAACAAAAGGGAGGTATTGGTTTAAATGGTCTTTTAGACGGTTTTGTGAGTCAGATCGGTTTATAATCATAAAAACAGTGTGTACGCGAAAGAGGAAAGTAGTTTTGAGTGCAAATACGTGGAAAAAATGAATGTATAAGGAAAAGAATCAAAAGGGTTTAAATGGACTTTTAGACGTTTTTGCGAGTCAGATCGGTTCGAAATCATAAAAACAGTATGTACGCGAAGGATGAAAGTAGTTTTGAGTGCAAAAACGTGGAAAAAATGAATGTACAAGGAAGGAAGGAATCAAAATGGAGGTATTGGTTTAAATGGTCTTTTAGACGGTTTTCTGAGTCAGATGACTTCGGAATCATAAAAAGGTGTGTACGCGAAGGAGGAAAGTTGTTTTGAGTGCAAAAACGTGGAAAAAATGAATGTATAAGGAAAAGAAACAAAAGGGAGGTATTAGTTTAAATGGTCTTTTAGACGGTTTTCTGAGTCAGATGAGTTCGGAATCATAAAAACGGTGTGTACGCGAAGGAGGAATGTTGTTTTGAGTGCAAAAACGTGGAAAAAATGAAGGTATAAGGAAAAGAAACAAAAGGGAGGTATTGGGTTAAATGGTCTTTTAGACGGTTTTGTTAGTCATATGTGTTCTGAATCATAAAAACAGTGTGTACGCGAACGAGGAAAGTTGTTTTGAGTGCAAAAACGTGGAAAAAATGAATGTATAAGGAAAAGAAACAAAAGGGAGGTATTGGTTTAAATGGTCTTTTAGACGGTTTTCTGAGTCAGATGAGTTCGGAATCATAAAAACGGTGTGTACGCGAAGGTGGAAAGTTGTTTTGACTGCAAAAACGTGGAAAAAATGAAGGTATAAGGAAAAGAAACAAAAGGGAGGTATTGGTTTAAATGGTCTTTTAGACGGTTTTGTGAGTCAGATCGGTTCATAATCATAAAAACAGTGTGTACGCGAAAGAGGAAAGTAGTTTTGAGTACAAAAACGGGGAAAAAATGAATGTATGAGGAAAAGAAACAAAAGGGAGGTATTGGTTTAAATGGTCTTTTAGACGGTTTTCTGAGTCAGATGAGTTCGGAATCCTAAAAACGGTGTGTACGCGAAGGAGGAAAGTTGTTTTGAGTGCAAAAACGTGGAAAAAATGAATGTATGAGGAAAAGAAACAAAAGGGAGGTATTGGTTTAAATGGGTCTTTTAGACGGTTTTCTGAGTCAGATCGGTTCATAATCATAAAAACAGTGTGTACGCGAAAGAGGAAAGTAGTTTTGAGTGCAAATACCTGGAAAAAATGAATGTATAAGGAAAAGAATAAAAATGGAGGTATTGGTTTAAATGGACTTTTAGACGTTTTTGCGAGTCAGATCGGTTCGAAATCATAAAAACAGTATGTTCGCGAAGGATGAAAGTAGTTTTGAGTGCAAAAACGTGGAAAAAATGAATGTACAAGGAAAAGAATCAAAAGGGAGGTGGTGAATAGGTAAAGAACAAATGGACTTTTAGACGTTTTTGTTAGTCATATGTGTTCTGGATCATAAAAACAGTGTGTACGCGAAAGAGGAAAGTTGTTTTGAGTGCAAAAACGTGAAAAAAATGAATGTATAAGGAAAAGAAACAAAAGGGAGGTAATTGTTTAAATGGTCTTTTAGAGGTTTTCTGAGTCAGATCGGTTCGAAATAATAAAAACGGTGTGTACGCGAAGGAAGAAAGTTGTTTTGAGTGCAAAAACATGGAAAAAATGAACGTATACGGAAAAGAAACAAAAGGGAGATATTGGTTTAAATCGTCTTTTAGACGGTTTTGTGAGTCAGATGAGTTCGGAATCATAAAAACGGTGTGTACGCGAAGGAGGAAAGTTGTTTTGAGTGCAAAAACGTGGAAAAAATGAATGTATGAGGAAAAGAAACAAAAGGGAGGTATTGGTTTAAATGGGTCTTTTAGACGGTTTTCTGAGTCAGATGAGTTCGGAATCATAAAAACGGTGTGTACGCGAAGGAGGAATGTTGTTTTGAGTGCAAAAACGTGGAAAAAATGAAGGTATAAGGAAAAGAAACAAAAGGGAGGTATTGGTTTAAATGGTCTTTTAGACGGTTTTGTGAGTCAGATCGGTTCATAATCATAAAAACAGTGTGTACGCGAAAGAGGAAAGTAGTTTTGAGTACAAAAACGGGTAAAAAATGAATGTATGAGGAAAAGAAACAAAAGGGAGGTATTGGTTTAAATGGTCTTTTAGACGGTTTTCTGAGTCAGATGAGTTCGGAATCATAAAAACGGTGTGTACGCGAAGGAGGAAAGTTGTTTTGACTGCAAAAACGTGGAAAAAATGAAGGTATAAGGAAAAGAAACAAAAGGTAGGTATTGGTTTAAATAATCTTTTAGACGGTTTTCTGAGTCAGATGAGTTCGGAATCATAAAAACGGTGTGTACGCGAAGGAGGAATGTTGTTTTGAGTGCAAAAACGTGGAAAAAATGAAGGTATAAGGAAAAGAAACAAAAGGGAGGTATTGGTTTAAATGGTCTTTTAGACGGTTTTCTGAGTCAGATCGGTTCATAATCATAAAAACGGTGTGTACGCGAAGGATGAAAGTAGGAAACGTGGAAAAAATGAATGTACAAGGAAAAGAATCAAAAGGGAGGTGGTGAATAGGTAAAGAACAAATGGACTTTTAGACGTTTTTGTTAGTCATATGTGTTCTGAATCATAAAAACAGTGTGTACGCGAAAGAGGAAAGTTGTTTTGAGTGCAAAAACGGGGAAAAAATGAATATATGAGGAAAAGAAACAAAAGGGAGGTACTGGTTTAAATGGTCTTTTAGACGGTTTTCTGAGTCAGATGAGTTCGGAATCATAAAAACGGTGTGTACGCGAAGGAGGAAAGTTGTTTTGAGTGCAAAAACGTGGAAAAAATGAATGTATGAGGAAAAGAAACAAAAGGGAGGTATTGGTTTAAATATGTCTTTTAGACGGTTTTCTGAGTCAGATGAGTTCGGAATCATAAAAACGGTGTGTACGCGAAGGAGGAATGTTGTTTTGAGTGCAAAAACGTGGAAAAAATGAAGGTATAAGGAAAAGAAACAAAAGGGAGGTATTGGTTTAAATGGTCTTTTAGACGGTTTTCTGAGTCAGATCGGTTCATAATCATAAAAACAGTGTGTACGCGAAAGAGGAAAGTAGTTTTAAGTACAAAAACGGGGAAAAAATGAATGTATGAGGAAAAGAAACAAAAGGGAGGTATTGGTTTAAATGGTCTTTTAGACGGTTTTCTGAGTCAGATGAGTTCGGAATCATAAAAACGGTGTGTACGCGAAGGAGGAAAGTTGTTTTGACTGCAAAAACGTGGAAAAAATGAAGGTATAAGGAAAAGAAACAAAAGGGAGGTATTGGTTTAAATGGTCTTTTAGACGGTTTTCTGAGTCAGATGACTTAGGAATCATAAAAAGGTGTGTACGCGAAAGTGGAAAGTTGTTTTGAGTGCAAAAACGTGGAAAAAATGAATGTATAAGGAAAAGAAACAAAAGGGAGGTATTGGTTTAAATGGACTTTTAGACGTTTTTGCGAGTCAGATCGGTTCGAAATCATAAAAACAGTATGTACGCGAAGGATGAAAGTAGTTTTGAGTGCAAAAACGTGGAAAAAATGAATGTACAAGGAAAAGAATCAAAAGGGAGGTGGTGAATAGGTAAAGAACAAATGGACTTTTAGACGTTTTTGTTAGTCATATGTGTTCTGAATCATAAAAACAGTGTGTACGCGAAAGAGGAAAGTTGTTTTGAGTGCAAAAACGGGGAAAAAATGAATATATGAGGAAAAGAAACAAAAGGGAGGTATTGGTTTAAATGGTCTTTTAGACGGTTTTCTGAGTCAGATGAGTTCGGAATCATAAAAACGGAGTGTACGCGAAGGAGGAAAGTTGTTTTGAGTGCAAAAACGTGGAAAAAATGAATGTACAAGGAAAAGAATCAAAAGGGAGGTGGTAAATAGGTAAAGAACAAATGGACTTTTAGACGTTTTTGTTAGTCATATGTGTTCTGAATCATAAAAACAGTGTGTACGCGAAAGAGGAAAGTTGTTTTGAGTGCAAAAACGTGAAAAAAATGAATGTATAAGGAAAAGAAACAAAAGGGAGGTATTGGTTTAAATGGTCTTTTAGAGGTTTTCTCAGTCAGATCGGTTCGAAATAATAAAAACGGAGTGTACGCGAAGGAGGAAAGTTGTTTTGAGTGCAAAAACGTGGAAAAAATGAATGTATACGGAAAAGAAACAAAAGGGAGGTATTGGTTTAAATGGTCTTTTAGACGGTTTTCTGAGTCAGATGACTTAGGAGTCATAAAAAGGTGTGTACGCGAAGGAGGAAAGTTGTTTTGAGTGCAAAAACGTATAAAAAATGAAGGTATAAGGAAAAGAAACAAAAGGGAGGTATTGGTTTAAATGGTCTTTTAGACGGTTTTGTGAGTCAGATCGGTTTATAATCATAAAAACAGTGTGTACGCGAAAGAGGAAAGTAGTCTTGAGTGCAAATACGTGGAAAAAATGAATGTATAAGGAAAAGAATCAAAAGGGAGGTATTGGTTTAAATGGACTTTTAGACGTTTTTGCGAGTCAGATCGGTTCGAAATCATAAAAACAGTATGTACGCGAAGGATGAAAGTAGTTTTGAGTGCAAAAACGTGGAAAAAATGAATGTACAAGGAAGGAAGGAATCAAAATGGAGGTATTGGTTTAAATGGTCTTTTAGACGGTTTTCTGAGTCAGATGACTTCGGAATCATAAAAAGGTGTGTACGCGAAGGAGGAAAGTTGTTTTGAGTGCAAAAACGTGGAAAAAATGAATGTATAAGGAAAAGAAACAAAAGGGAGGTATTAGTTTAAATGGTCTTTTAGACGGTTTTCTGAGTCAGATGAGTTCGGAATCATAAAAACGGTGTGTACGCGAAGGAGGAATGTTGTTTTGAGTGCAAAAACGTGGAAAAAATGAAGGTATAAGGAAAAGAAACAAAAGGGAGGTATTGGGTTAAATGGTCTTTTAGACGGTTTTGTTAGTCATATGTGTTCTGAATCATAAAAACAGTGTGTACGCGAACGAGGAAAGTTGTTTTGAGTGCAAAAACGTGGAAAAAATGAATGTATAAGGAAAAGAAACAAAAGGGAGGTATTGGTTTAAATGGTCTTTTAGACGGTTTTCTGAGTCAGATGAGTTCGGAATCATAAAAACGGTGTGTACGCGAAGGTGGAAAGTTGTTTTGACTGCAAAAACGTGGAAAAAATGAAGGTATAAGGAAAAGAAACAAAAGGGAGGTATTGGTTTAAATGGTCTTTTAGACGGTTTTGTGAGTCAGATCGGTTCATAATCATAAAAACAGTGTGTACGCGAAAGAGGAAAGTAGTTTTGAGTACAAAAACGTGGAAAAAATGAATGTATGAGGAAAAGAAACAAAAGGGAGGTATTGGTTTAAATGGGTCTTTTAGACGGTTTTCTGAGTCAGATCGGTTCATAATCATAAAAACAGTGTGTACGCGAAAGAGGAAAGTAGTTTTGAGTGCAAATACCTGGAAAAAATGAATGTATAAGGAAAAGAATCAAAATGGAGGTATTGGTTTAAATGGACTTTTAGACGTTTTTGCGAGTCAGATCGGTTCGAAATCATAAAAACAGTATGTACGCGAAGGATGAAAGTAGTTTTGAGTGCAAAAACGTGGAAAAAATGAATGTACAAGGAAAAGAATCAAAAGGGAGGTGGTGAATAGGTAAAGAACAAATGGACTTTTAGACGTTTTTGTTAGTCATATGTGTTCTGGATCATAAAAACAGTGTGTACGCGAAAGAGGAAAG
The DNA here is from genome assembly GCA_963930645.1 of Salticus scenicus. Taxonomy (NCBI): domain Eukaryota; kingdom Metazoa; phylum Arthropoda; class Arachnida; order Araneae; family Salticidae; genus Salticus; species Salticus scenicus. The sequence continues at coordinate 708,244 of CAWVNO010001961.1, forward strand.
TTGTTTTGAGTGCAAAAACGTGAAAAAAATGAATGTATAAGGAAAAGAAACAAAAGGGAGGTAATTGTTTAAATGGTCTTTTAGAGGTTTTCTGAGTCAGATCGGTTCGAAATAATAAAAACGGTGTGTACGCGAAGGAAGAAAGTTGTTTTGAGTGCAAAAACATGGAAAAAATGAACGTATACGGAAAAGAAACAAAAGGGAGGTACTGGTTTAAATGGTCGTTTAGACGGTTTTCTGAGTCAGATGACGTCGGAATCATAAAAAGGTGTGTACGCGAAAGAGGAAAGTTGTTTTCAGTGCAAAAACGTGGAAAAAATGAATGTATAAGGAAAAGAAACAAAAGGGAGATATTGGTTTAAATCGTCTTTTAGACGGTTTTGTGAGTCAGATGAGTTCGGAATCATAAAAACGGTGTGTACGCGAAGGAGGAAAGTTGTTTTGAGTGCAAAAACGTGGAAAAAATGAATGTATGAGGAAAAGAAACAAAAGGGAGGTATTGGTTTAAATGGGTCTTTTAGACGGTTTTCTGAGTCAGATGAGTTCGGAATCATAAAAACGGTGTGTACGCGAAGGAGGAATGTTGTTTTGAGTGCAAAAACGTGGAAAAAATGAAGGTATAAGGAAAAGAAACAAAAGGGAGGTATTGGTTTAAATGGTCTTTTAGACGGTTTTGTGAGTCAGATCGGTTCATAATCATTAAAACAGTGTGTACGCGAAAGAGGAAAGTAGTTTTGAGTACAAAAACGGGGAAAAAATGAATGTATGAGGAAAAGAAACAAAAGGGAGGTATTGGTTTAAATGGTCTTTTAGACGGTTTTCTGTGTCAGATGAGTTCGGAATCATAAACACGGTGTGTACGCGAAGGAGGAAAGTTGTTTTGACTGCAAAAACGTGGAAAAAATGAAGGTATAAGGAAAAGAAACAAAAGGTAGGTATTGGTTTAAATAACCTTTTATACGGTTTTCTGAGTCAGATGACTTAGGAATCATAAAAAGGTGTGTACGCGAAGGAGGAAAGTTGTTTTGAGTGCAAAAACGTGGAAAAAATGAATGTATAAGGAAAAGAAACAAAAGGGAGGTATTGGTTTAAATGGTCTTTTAGACGGTTTTGTGAGTCAGATGAGTTCAAAATCATAAAAACGGTGTGTACGCGAAGGAGGAAAGTTGTTTTGAGTGCAAAAACGTGGAAAAAATGAATGTATGAGGAAAAGAAACAAAAGGGAGGTAATGGCTTAAATGGTCTTTAAGACGGTTTTGTGAGCCAGATCGGTTCATAATCATAAAAACAGTGTGTACGCGAAAGAGGAAAGTAGTTTTGAGTACAAAAACGGGGAAAAAATGAATATATGAGGAAAAGAAACAAAAGGGAGGTATTGGTTTAAATGGTCTTTTAGACGGTTTTCTGAGTCAGATGACTTAGGAGTCATAAAAAGGTGTGTACGCGAAGGAGGAAAGTTGTTTTGAGTGCAAAAACGTGGAAAAAATGAAGGTATAAGGAAAAGAAACAAAAGGGAGGTATTGGTTTAAATGGTCTTTTAGACGGTTTTGTGAGTCAGATCGGTTCATAATCATAAAAACAGTGTGTACGCGAAAGAGGAAAGTAGTTTTGAGTGCAAATACGTGGAAAAAATGAATGTATAAGGAAAAGAATCAAAAGGGAGGTATTGGTTTAAATGGACTTTTAGACGTTTTTGCGAGTCAGATCGGTTCGAAATCATAAAAACAGTATGTACGCGAAGGATGAAAGTAGTTTTGAGTGCAAAAACGTGGAAAAAATGAATGTACAAGGAAGGAAAGAATCAAAAGGGAGGTATTGGTTTAAATGGTCTTTTAGACGGTTTTCTGAGTCAGATGAGTTCGGAATCATAAAAACGGTGTGTACGCGAAGGAGGAAAGTTGTTTTGAGTGCAAAAACGTGGAAAAAATGAATGCATGAGGAAAAGAAACAAAAGGGAGGTATTGGCTTAAATGTTCTTTTAGACGGTTTTGTGAGTCAGATCGGTTCATAATCACAAAAACAGTGTGTACGCGAAAGAGGAAAGTAGTTTTGAGTGCAAATACGTGGAAAAAATGAATGTATAAGGAAAAGAATCAAAAGGGAGGTATTGGGTTAAATGGTCTTTTAGACGGTTTTGTTAGTCATATGTGTTCCGAATCATAAAAACAGTGTGTACGCGAAGGAGGAAAGTAATTTTGAGTACAAAGACGGGGAAAAAATGAATATATGAGGAAAAGAAACAAAAGGGAGGTATTGGTTTAAATGGTCTTTTAGACGGTTTTCTGAGTCAGATGAGTTCGGAATCATAAAAACGGAGTGTACGCGAAGGAGGAAAGTTGTTTTGAGTGCAAAAACGTGGAAAAAATGAATGTATAAGGAAAAGAAACAAAAGGGAGGTATTGGTTTAAACGGTCTTTTGGACGTTTTTGTTAGTCATATGTGTTCTGAATCATAAAAACAGTGTGTACGCGAAAGAGGAAAGTTGTTTTGAGTGCAAAAACGGGAAAAAAATGAATGTATACGGAAAAGAAACAAAAGGGAGGTAATGGTTTAAATGGTCTTTTAGACGGTTTTCTGAGTCAGATCGGTTCGAAATAATAAAAACGGTGTGTACGCGAAGGAGGAAAGTTGTTTTGAGTGCAAAAACGTGGAAAAAATGAATGTATAAGGAAAAGAATCAAAAGGGAGGTATTGGGTTAAATGGTCTTTTAGACGGTTTTGTTAGTCATATGTGTTCTGAATCATAAAAACAGTGTGTACGCAAAGGAGGAAAGTTGTTTTGAGTGCAAAAACGTGGAAAAAATGAATGTATAAGGAAAAGAAACAAAAGGGAGGTATTGGTTTAAACGGTCTTTTGGACGGTTTTGTTAGTCATATGTGTTCCGAATCATAAAAACAGTGTGTACGCGAAGGAGGAAAGTAATTTTGAGTACAAAGACGGGGAAAAAATGAATGTATGAGGAAAAGAAACAAAAGGGAGGTATTGGTTTAAATGGTCTTTTAGACGGTTTTCTGAGTCAGATGAGTTCGGAATCATAAAACCGGAGTGTACGCGAAGGAGGAAAGTTGTTTTGAGTGCAAAAACGTGGAAAAAATGAAGGAAAAGAAACAAAAGGGAGGTATTGGTTTAAACGGTCTTTTGGACGTTTTTGTTAGTCATATGTGTTCTGAATCATAAAAACAGTGTGTACGCGAAGGAGGAAAGTTGTTTTGAGTGCAAAAACGTGGAAAAAATGAATGTATACGAAAAAGAAACAAAAGGGAGGTATTGGTTTAAATGGTCTTTTAGACGGTTTTCTGAGTCAGATGACTTCGGAATCGTAAAAAGGTGTGTACGCAAAGGAGGAAAGTTGTTTTGAGTGCAAAAACGTGGAAAAAATGAATGTATAAGGAAAAGAAACAAAAGGGAGGTATTAGTTTAAATGGTCTTTTAGACGGTTTTCTGAGTCAGATGAGTTCGGAATCATAAAAACGGTGTGTACGCGAAGGAGGAATGTTGTTTTGAGTGCAAAAACGTGGAAAAAATGAAGGTATAAGGAAAAGAAACAAAAGGGAGGTATTGGTTTAAATGGTCTTTTAGACGGTTTTGTGATTCAGATCGGTTCATAATCATAAAAAGGTGTGTACGCGAAGGAGGAAAGTTGTTTTGAGTGCAAAAACGTGGAAAAAATAAATGTATAAGGAAAAGAAACAAAAGGGAGGTATTAGTTTAAATGGTCTTTTAGACGGTTTTCTGAGTCAGATGAGTTCGGAATCATAAAAACGGTGTGTACGCGAAGGAGGAATGTTGTTTTGAGTGCAAAAACGTGGAAAAAATGAAGGTATAAGGAAAAGAAACAAAAGGGAGGTATTGGGTTAAATGGTCTTTTAGACGGTTTTGTTAGTCATATGTGTTCTGAATCATAAAAACAGTGTGTACGCGAAGGAGGAAAGTTGTTTTGAGTGCAAAAACGTGGAAAAAATGAATGTATAAGGAAAAGAAACAAAAGGGAGGTATTGGTTTAAATGGTCTTTTGGACGGTTTTGTTAGTCATATGTGTTCTGAATCATAAAAACAGTGTGTACGCGAAGGAGGAAAGTAGTTTTGAGTACAAAAACGGGGAAAAAATGAATGTATGAGGAAAAGAAACAAAAGGGAGGTATTGGTTTAAATGGTCTTTTAGACGGTTTTCTGAGTCAGATGAGTTCGGAATCATAAAAACGGTGTGTACGCGAAGGAGGAAAGTTGTTTTGACTGCAAAAACGTGCAAAAAATGAAGGTATAAGGAAAAGAAACAAAAGAGTGGTATTGGTTTAAATGGTCTTTTGGACGGTTTTGTTAGTCATATGTGTTCTGAATCATAAAAACAGTGTGTACGCGAAAGAGGAAAGTAGTTTTGAGTGCAAATACCTGGAAAAAATGAATGTATAAGGAAAAGAATCAAAATGGAGGTATTGGTTTAAATGGACTTTTAGACGTTTTTGCGAGTCAGATCGGTTCGAAATCATAAAAACAGTATGTACGCGAAGGATGAAAGTAGTTTTGAGTGCAAAAACGTGGAAAAAATGAATGTACAAGGAAAAGAATCAAAAGGGAGGTGGTGAATAGGTAAAGAACAAATGGACTTTTAGACGTTTTTGTTAGTCATATGTGTTCTGGATCATAAAAACAGTGTGTACGCGAAAGAGGAAAGTTGTTTTGAGTGCAAAAACGTGAAAAAAATGAATGTATAAGGAAAAGAAACAAAAGGGAGGTAATTGTTTAAATGGTCTTTTAGAGGTTTTCTGAGTCAGATCGGTTCGAAATAATAAAAACGGTGTGTACGCGAAGGAGGAATGTTGTTTTGAGTGCAAAAACGTGGAAAAAATGAAGGTATAAGGAAAAGAAACAAAAGGGAGGTATTGGTTTAAATGGTCTTTTAGACGGTTTTGTGAGTCAGATCGGTTCATAATCATAAAAACAGTGTGTACGCGAAAGAGGAAAGTAGTTTTGAGTACAAAAACGGGGAAAAAATGAATGTATGAGGAAAAGAAACAAAAGGGAGGTATTGGTTTAAATGGTCTTTTAGACGGTTTTCTGAGTCAGATGAGTTCGGAATCATAAAAACGGTGTGTACGCGAAGGAGGAAAGTTGTTTTGACTGCAAAAACGTGGAAAAAATGAAGGTATAAGGAAAAGAAACAAAAGGGAGGTAATGGCTTAAATGGTCTTTTAGACGGTTTTGCGAGTCAGATCGGTTCGAAATCATAAAAACAGTATGTACGCGAAGGATGAAAGTAGTTTTGAGTGCAAAAACGTGGAAAAAATGAATATATGAGGAAAAGAAACAAAAGGGAGGTATTGGTTTATATGGTCTTTTAGACGGTTTTCTGAGTCAGATGAGTTCGGAATCATAAAAACGGAGTGTACGCGAAGGAGGAAAGTTGTTTTGAGTGCAAAAACGTGGAAAAAATGAATGTATAAGGAAAAGAAACAAAAGGGAGGTATTGGGTTAAATGGTCTTTTAGACGGATTTGTTAGTCATATGTGTTCTGAATCATAAAAACAGTGTGTACGCGAAGGAGGAAAGTTGTTTTGAGTGCAAAAACGTGGAAAAAATGAATGTATAAGGAAAAAAATCAAAAGGGAGGTATTGGGTTAAACGGTCTTTTAGACGGTTTTGTTAGTCATATGTGTTCTGAATCATAAAAACAGTGTGTACGCAAAGGAGGAAAGTTGTTTTGAGTGCAAAAACGTGGGAAAAATGAATGTATAAGGAAAAGAAACAAAAGGGAGGTATTGGTTTAAACGGTCTTTTGGACGGTTTTGTTAGTCATATGTGTTCCGAATCATAAAAACAGTGTGTACGCGAAGGAGGAAAGTTGTTTTGAGTGCAAAAACGTGGAAAAAATGAATGTATGAGGAAAAGAAACAAAAGGGAGGTATTGGTTTAAATATGTCTTTTAGACGGTTTTCTGAGTCAGATGAGTTCGGAATCATAAAAACGGTGTGTACGCGAAGGAGGAATGTTGTTTTGAGTGCAAAAACGTGGAAAAAATGAAGGTATAAGGAAAAGAAACAAAAGGGAGGTATTGGTTTAAATGGTCTTTTAGACGGTTTTGTGAGTCAGATCGGTTCATAATCATAAAAACAGTGTGTACGCGAAAGAGGAAAGTAGTTTTGAGTACAAAAACGGGGAAAAAATGAATGTATGAGGAAAAGAAACAAAAGGGAGGTATTGGTTTAAATGGTCTTTTAGACGGTTTTCTGAGTCAGATGAGTTCGGAATCATAAAAACGGTGTGTACGCGAAGGAGGAAAGTTGTTTTGACTGCAAAAACGTGGAAAAAATGAAGGTATAAGGGAAAGAAACAAAAGGGAGGTAATGGCTTAAATGGTCTTTTAGACGGTTTTGCGAGTCAGATCGGTTCGAAATCATAAAAACAGTATGTACGCGAAGGATGAAAGTAGTTTTGAGTGCAAAAACGTGGAAAAAATGAATATATGAGGAAAAGAAACAAAAGGGAGGTATTGGTTTATATGGTCTTTTAGACGGTTTTCTGAGTCAGATGAGTTCGGAATCATAAAAACGGAGTGTACGCGAAGGAGGAAAGTTGTTTTGAGTGCAAAAACGTGGAAAAAATGAATGTATAAGGAAAAGAAACAAAAGGGAGGTATTGGGTTAAATGGTCTTTTAGACGGATTTGTTAGTCATATGTGTTCTGAATCATAAAAACAGTGTGTACGCGAAGGAGGAAAGTTGTTTTGAGTGCAAAAACGTGGAAAAAATGAATGTATAAGGAAAAGAAACAAAAGGGAGGTATTGGTTTAAATGGTCTTTTAGACGGTTTTCTGAGTCAGATGAGTTCGGAATCATAAAAACGGTGTGTACGCGAAGGAGGAAAGTTGTTTTGACTGCAAAAACGTGGAAAAAATGAAGGTATAAGGAAAAGAAACAAAAGGGAGGTAATGGCTTAAATGGTCTTTTAGACGGTTTTGCGAGTCAGATCGGTTCGAAATCATAAAAACAGTATGTACGCGAAGGATGAAAGTAGTTTTGAGTGCAAAAACGTGGAAAAAATGAATATATGAGGAAAAGAAACAAAAGGGAGGTATTGGGTTATATGGTCTTTTAGACGGATTTGTTAGTCATATGTGTTCTGAATCATAAAAACAGTGTGTACGCGAAGGAGGAAAGTTGTTTTGAGTGCAAAAACGTGGAAAAAATGAATGTATAAGGAAAAAAATCAAAAGGGAGGTATTAGGTTAAACGGTCTTTTAGACGGTTTTGTTAGTCGTATGTGTTCTGAATCATAAAAACAGTGTGTACGCAAAGGAGGAAAGTTGTTTTGAGTGCAAAAACGTGGAAAAAATGAATGTATAAGGAAAAGAAACAAAAGGGAGGTATTGGTTTAAACGGTCTTTTGGAAGGTTTTGTTAGTCATATGTGTTCCGAATCATAAAAACAGTGTGTACGCGAAGGAGGAAAGTAGTTTTGAGTACAAAAACGGGGAAAAAATGAATATATGAGGAAAAGAAACCAAAGGGAAGTATTGGTTTAAATGGTCTTTTAGACGGTTTTCTGAGTCAGATGAGTTCGGAATCATAAAAACGGAGTGTACGCGAAGGAGGAAAGTTGTTTTGAGTGCAAAAACGTGGAAAAAATGAATGTACAAGGAAAAGAATCAAAAGGGAGGTGGTGAATAGGTAAAGAACAAATGGACTTTTAGACGTTTTTGTTAGTCATATGTGTTCTGAATCATAAAAACAGTGTGTACGCGAAAGAGGAAAGTTGTTTTGAGTGCAAAAACGTGAAAAAAATGAATGTATAAGGAAAAGAAACAAAAGGGAGGTATTGGTTTAAATGGTCTTTTAGAGGTTTTCTCAGTCAGATCGGTTCGAAATAATAAAAACGGAGTGTACGCGAAGGAGGAAAGTTGTTTTGAGTGCAAAAACGTGGAAAAAATGAATGTATACGGAAAAGAAACAAAAGGGAGGTATTGGTTTAAATGGTCTTTTAGACGGTTTTCTGAGTCAGATGACTTAGGAGTCATAAAAAGGTGTGTACGCGAAGGAGGAAAGTTGTTTTGAGTGCAAAAACGTGGAAAAAATGAAGGTATAAGGAAAAGAAACAAAAGGGAAATATTGGTTTAAATGGTCTTTTAGACGGTTTTGTGAGTCAGATCGGTTCATAATCATAAAAACAGTGTGTACGCGAAAGAGGAAAGTAGTTTTGAGTGCAAATACGTGGAAAAAATGAATGTATAAGGAAAAGAATCAAAAGTGAGGTATTGGTTTAAATGGACTTTTAGACGTTTTTGCGAGTCAGATCGGTTCGAAATCATAAAAACAGTATGTACGCGAAGGATGAAAGTAGTTTTGGGTGCAAAAACGTGGAAAAAATGAATGTACAAGGAAGGAAGGAATCAAAAGGGAGGTATTGGTTTAAATGGTCTTTTAGACGGTTGTCTGAGTCAGATGAGTTCGGAATCATAAAAACGGTGTGTACGCGAAAAAGAAATGTTGTTTTGAGTGCAAAAACGTGGAAAAAATGAATGTATGAGGAAAAGAAACAAAAGGGAGGTATTGGGTTAAATGGTCTTTTAGACGGTTTTGTTAGTCATATGTGTTCTGAATCATAAAAACAGTGTGTACGCAAAGGAGGAAAGTTGTTTTGAGTGCAAAAACGTGGAAAAAATGAATGTATAAGGAAAAGAAACAAAAGGGAGGTATTGGTTTAAACGGTCTTTTGGACGGTTTTGTTAGTCATATGTGTTCCGAATCATAAAAACAGTGTGTACGCGAAGGAGGAAAGTAGTTTTGAGTACAAAAACGGGGAAAAAATGAATATATGAGGAAAAGAAACAAAAGGGAGGTATTGGTTTAAATGGTTTTGTGAGTCAGATGAGTTCGGAATCATAAAAACGGTGTGTACGCGAAGGAGGAAAGTTGTTTTGAGTGCAAAAACGTAGAAAAAATGAATGTATGAGGAAAAGAAAAAAAGGGTGGTATTGGTTTAAATGGTCTTTTAGACGGTTTTCTGAGTCAGATGAGTTCGGAATCATAAAAACGGTGTGTACGCGAAGGAGGAATGTTGTTTTGAGTGCAAAAACGTGGAAAAAATGAAGGTATAAGGAAAAGAAACAAAAGGGAGGTATTGGTTTAAATGGTCTTTTAGAAGGTTTTGTGAGTCAGATCGGTTCATAATCATAAAAACAGTGTGTACGCGAAAGAGGAAAGTAGTTTTGAGTGCAAATACGTGGAAAAAATGAATGTATAAGGAAAAGAATCAAAACTGAGGTATTGGGTTAAATGGTCTTTTAGACGGTTTTGTTAGTCATATGTGTTCTGAATCATAAAAACAGTGTGTACGCGAAGGAAGAAAGTAGATTTGAGTACAAAAACAGGGAAAAAATGAATGTATGAGGAAAAGAAACAAAAGGGGGGTATTGGTTTAAATGGTCTTTTAGACGGTTTTGTGAGTCAGATCAACCGATCTCATAATCATAAAAACAGTGTGTACGCGAAAGAGGAAAGTAGTTTTGAGTGCATATACGTGGAAAAAATGAATTATAAGGAAAATAATCAATAGGGAGGTATTGGTTTAAATGGACTTTTAGACGTTTTTGCGAGTCAGATCGGTTCGAAATCATAAAAACAGTATGTACGCGAAGGATGAAAGTAGTTTTGAGTGCAAAAACGTGGAAAAAATGAATGTACAAGGAAAAGAATCAAAAGGGAGGTGGTGAATAGGTAAAGAACAAATGGACTTTTAGACGTTTTTGTTAGTCATATGTGTTCTGAATCATATAAACAGTGTGTACGCGAAAGAGGAAAGTTGTTTTGAGTGCAAAAACGTGAAAAAAATGAATGTATAAGGAAAAGAAACAAAAGGGAGGTAATAGTTTAAATGGTCTTTTAGAGGTTTTTCTGAGTCAGATCGGTTCGAAATAATAAAAACGGTGTGTACGCGAAGGAGGAAAGTTGTTTTGAGTGCAAAAACGTGGAAAAAATGAATGTATACGGAAAAGAAACAAAAGGGAGGTATTGGTTTAAATGGTCTTTTAGACGGTTTTCTGAGTCAGATGACTTAGGAATCATAAAAAGGTGTGTACGCGAAGGAGGAAAGTTGTTTTGAGTGCAAAAACGTGGAAAAAATGAATGTATAAGGAAAAGAAACAAAAGGGAGGTATTGGTTTAAATGGTCTTTTAGACGGTTTTGTGAGTCAGATGAGTTCATAATCATAAAAACAGTGTGTACGCGAAAGAGGAAAGTAGTTTTGAGTGCAAATACGTGGAAAAAATGAATGTATAAGGAAAAGAATCAAAAGGGAGGTATTGGGTTAAATGGTCTTTTAGACGGTTTTGTTAGTCATATGTGTTCTGAATCATAAAAACAGTGTGTACGCAAAGGAGGAAAGTTGTTTTGAGTGCAAAAACGTGGAAAAAATGAATGTATAAGGAAAAGAAACAAAAGGGATGTATTGGTTTAAACGGTCTTTTGGACGGTTTTGTTAGTCATATGTGTTCCGAATCATAAAAACAGTGTGTACGCGAAGGAGGAAAGTAGTTTTGAGTACAAAAACGGGGAAAAAATGAATATATGAGGAAAAGAAACAAAAGGGAGGTATTGGTTTAAATGGTCTTTTAGACGGTTTTCTGAGTCAGATGAGTTCGGAATCATAAAAACGGAGTGTACGCGAAGGAGGAAAGTTGTTTTGAGTGCAAAAACGTGGAAAAAATGAATGTACAAGGAAAAGAATCAAAAGGGAGGTGGTAAATAGGTAAAGAACAAATGGACTTTTAGACGTTTTTGTTAGTCATATGTGTTCTGAATCATAAAAACAGTGTGTACGCGAAAGAGGAAAGTTGTTTTGAGTGCAAAAACGTGAAAAAAATGAATGTATAAGGAAAAGAAACAAAAGGGAGGTATTGGTTTAAATGGTCTTTTAGAGGTTTTCTCAGTCAGATCGGTTCGAAATAATAAAAACGGAGTGTACGCGAAGGAGGAAAGTTGTTTTGAGTGCAAAAACGTGGAAAAAATGAATGTATACGGAAAAGAAACAAAAGGGAGGTATTGGTTTAAATGGTCTTTTAGACGGTTTTCTGAGTCAGATGACTTAGGAGTCATAAAAAGGTGTGTACGCGAAGGAGGAAAGTTGTTTTGAGTGCAAAAACGTGGAAAAAATGAAGGTATAAGGAAAAGAAACAAAAGGGAGGTATTGGTTTAAATGGACTTTCAGACGTTTTTGCGAGTCAGATCGGTTCGAAATCATAAAAACAGTATGTACGCGAAGGATGAAAGTAGTTTTGAGTGCAAAAACGTGGAAAAAATGAATGTACAAGGAAGGAATGAATCAAAATGGAGGTATTGGTTTAAATGGTCTTTTAGACGGTTTTCTGAGTCAGATGACTTCGGAATCATAAAAAGGTGTGTACGCGAAGGAGGAAAGTTGTTTTGAGTGCAAAAGCGTGGAAAAAATGAATGTATAAGGAAAAGAAACAAAAGGGAGGTATTAGTTTAAATGGTCTTTTAGACGGTTTTCTGAGTCAGATGAGTTCGGAATCATAAAAACGGTGTGTACGCGAAGGAGGAATGTTGTTTTGAGTGCAAAAACGTGGAAAAAATGAAGGTATAAGGAAAAGAAACAAAAGGGAGGTATTGGTTTAAATGGTCTTTTAGACGGTTTTGTGATTCAGATCGGTTCATAATCATAAAAAGGTGTGTACGCGAAGGAGGAAAGTTGTTTTGAGTGCAAAAACGTGGAAAAAATGAATGTATAAGGAAAAGAAACAAAAGGGAGGTATTAGTTTAAATGGTCTTTTAGACGGTTTTCTGAGTCAGATGAGTTCGGAATCATAAAAACGGAGTGTACGCGAAGGAGGAAAGTTGTTTTGAGTGCAAAAACGTGGAAAAAATGAATGTACAAGGAAAAGAATCAAAAGGGAGGTGGTGAATAGGTAAAGAACAAATGGACTTTTAGACGTTTTTGTTAGTCATATGTGTTCTGAATCATAAAAACAGTGTGTACGCGAAAGAGGAAAGTTGTTTTGAGTGCAAAAACGTGAAAAAAATGAATGTATAAGGAAAAGAAACAAAAGGGAGGTATTGGTTTAAATGGTCTTTTAGAGGTTTTCTCAGTCAGATCGGTTCGAAATAATAAAAACGGAGTGTACGCGAAGGAGGAAAGTTGTTTTGAGTGCAAAAACGTGGAAAAAATGAAGGTATAAGGAAAAGAAACAAAAGGGAAATATTGGTTTAAATGGTCTTTTAGACGGTTTTGTGAGTCAGATCGGTTCATAATCATAAAAACAGTGTGTACGCGAAAGAGGAAAGTAGTTTTGAGTGCAAATACGTGGAAAAAATGAATGTATAAGGAAAAGAATCAAAAGGGAGGTATTGGTTTAAATGGACTTTTAGACGTTTTTGCGAGTCAGATCGGTTCGAAATCATAAAAACAGTATGTACGCGAAGGATGAAAGTAGTTTTGGGTGCAAAAACGTGGAAAAAATGAATGTACAAGGAAGGAAGGAATCAAAAGGGAGGTATTGGTTTAAATGGTCTTTTAGACGGTTGTCTGAGTCAGATGAGTTCGGAATCATAAAAACAGTGTGTACGCGAAAAAGAAATGTTGTTTTGAGTGCAAAAACGTGGAAAAAATGAATGTATGAGGAAAAGAAACAAAAGGGAGGTATTGGGTTAAATGGTCTTTTAGACGGTTTTGTTAGTCATATGTGTTCTGAATCATAAAAACAGTGTGTACGCAAAGGAGGAAAGTTGTTTTGAGTGCAAAAACGTGGAAAAAATGAATGTATAAGGAAAAGAAACAAAAGGGAGGTATTGGTTTAAACGGTCTTTTGGACGGTTTTGTTAGTCATATGTGTTCCGAATCATAAAAACAGTGTGTACGCGAAGGAGGAAAGTAGTTTTGAGTACAAAAACGGGGAAAAAATGAATATATGAGGAAAAGAAACAAAAGGGAGGTATTGGTTTAAATGGTTTTGTGAGTCAGATGAGTTCGGAATCATAAAAACGGTGTGTACGCGAAGGAGGAAAGTTGTTTTGAGTGCAAAAACGTAGAAAAAATGAATGTATGAGGAAAAGAAACAAAAGGGAGGTATTGGTTTAAACGGTCTTTTGGACGGTTTTCTGAGTCAGATGAGTTCGGAATCATAAAAACGGTGTGTACGCGAAGGAGGAATGTTGTTTTGAGTGCAAAAACGTGGAAAAAATGAAGGTATAAGGAAAAGAAACAAAAGGGAGGTATTGGTTTAAATGGTCTTTTAGAAGGTTTTGTGAGTCAGATCGGTTCATAATCATAAAAACAGTGTGTACGCGAAAGAGGAAAGTAGTTTTGAGTGCAAATACGTGGAAAAAATGAATGTATAAGGAAAAGAATCAAAACTGAGGTATTGGGTTAAATGGTCTTTTAGACGGTTTTGTTAGTCATATGTGTTCTGAATCATAAAAACAGTGTGTACGCGAAGGAGGAAAGTTGTTTTGAGTGCAAAAACGTGGAAAAAATGAATGTATAAGAAAAAGAAACAAAAGGGAGGTATTGGTTTAAATGGTCTTTTGGACGGTTTTGTTAGTCATATGTGTTCTGAATCATAAAAACAGTGTGTACGCGAAGGAAGAAAGTAGATTTGAGTACAAAAACAGGGAAAAAATGAATGTATGAGGAAAAGAAACAAAAGGGGGGTATTGGTTTAAATGGTCTTTTAGACGGTTTTGTGAGTCAGATCAACCGATCTCATAATCATAAAAACAGTGTGTACGCGAAAGAGGAAAGTAGTTTTGAGTGCATATACGTGGAAAAAATGAATTATAAGGAAAATAATCATTAGGGAGGTATTGGTTTAAATGGACTTTTAGACGTTTTTGCGAGTCAGATCGGTTCGAAATCATAAAAACAGTATGTACGCGAAGGATGAAAGTAGTTTTGAGTGCAAAAACGTGGAAAAAATGAATGTACAAGGAAAAGAATCAAAAGGGAGGTGGTGAATAGGTAAAGAACAAATGGACTTTTAGACGTTTTTGTTAGTCATATGTGTTCTGAATCATATAAACAGTGTGTACGCGAAAGAGGAAAGTTGTTTTGAGTGCAAAAACGTGAAAAAAATGAATGTATAAGGAAAAGAAACAAAAGGGAGGTAATAGTTTAAATGGTCTTTTAGAGGTTTTTCTGAGTCAGATCGGTTCGAAATAATAAAAACGGTGTGTACGCGAAGGAGGAAAGTTGTTTTGAGTGCAAAAACGTGGAAAAAATGAATGTATACGGAAAAGAAACAAAAGGGAGGTATTGGTTTAAATGGTCTTTTAGACGGTTTTCTGAGTCAGATGACTTAGGAATCATAAAAAGGTGTGTACGCGAAGGAGGAAAGTTGTTTTGAGTGCAAAAACGTGGAAAAAATGAATGTATAAGGAAAAGAAACAAAAGGGAGGTATTGGTTTAAATGGTCTTTTAGACGGTTTTGTGAGTCAGATGAGTTCATAATCATAAAAACAGTGTGTACGCGAAAGAGGAAAGTAGTTTTGAGTGCAAATACGTGGAAAAAATGAATGTATAAGGAAAAGAATCAAAAGGGAGGTATTGGGTTAAATGGTCTTTTAGACGGTTTTGTTAGTCATATGTGTTCTGAATCATAAAAACAGTGTGTACGCAAAGGAGGAAAGTTGTTTTGAGTGCAAAAACGTGGAAAAAATGAATGTATAAGGAAAAGAAACAAAAGGGAGGTATTGGTTTAAACGGTCTTTTGGACGGTTTTGTTAGTCATATGTGTTCCGAATCATAAAAACAGTGTGTACGCGAAGGAGGAAAGTAGTTTTGAGTACAAAAACGGGGAAAAAATGAATATATGAGGAAAAGAAACAAAAGGGAGGTATTGGTTTAAATGGTCTTTTAGACGGTTTTCTGAGTCAGATGAGTTCGGAATCATAAAAACGGAGTGTACGCGAAGGAGGAAAGTTGTTTTGAGTGCAAAAACGTGGAAAAAATGAATGTACAAGGAAAAGAATCAAAAGGGAGGTGGTAAATAGGTAAAGAACAAATGGACTTTTAGACGTTTTTGTTAGTCATATGTGTTCTGAATCATAAAAACAGTGTGTACGCGAAAGAGGAAAGTTGTTTTGAGTGCAAAAACGTGAAAAAAATGAATGTATAAGGAAAAGAAACAAAAGGGAGGTATTGGTTTAAATGGTCTTTTAGAGGTTTTCTCAGTCAGATCGGTTCGCAATAATAAAAACGGAGTGTACGCGAAGGAGGAAAGTTGTTTTGAGTGCAAAAACGTGGAAAAAATGAATGTATACGGAAAAGAAACAAAAGGGAGGTATTGGTTTAAATGGTCTTTTAGACGGTTTTCTGAGTCAGATGACTTAGGAGTCATAAAAAGGTGTGTACGCGAAGGAGGAAAGTTGTTTTGAGTGCAAAAACGTGGAAAAAATGAAGGTATAAGGAAAAGAAACAAAAGGGAGGTATTGGTTTAAATGGACTTTTAGACGTTTTTGCGAGTCAGATCGGTTCGAAATCATAAAAACAGTATGTACGCGAAGGATGAAAGTAGTTTTGAGTGCAAAAACGTGGAAAAAATGAATGTACAAGGAAGGAATGAATCAAAATGGAGGTATTGGTTTAAATGGTCTTTTAGACGGTTTTCTGAGTCAGATGACTTCGGAATCATAAAAAGGTGTGTACGCGAAGGAGGAAAGTTGTTTTGAGTGCAAAAGCGTGGAAAAAATGAATGTATAAGGAAAAGAAACAAAAGGGAGGTATTAGTTTAAATGGTCTTTTAGACGGTTTTCTGAGTCAGATGAGTTCGGAATCATAAAAACGGTGTGTACGCGAAGGAGGAATGTTGTTTTGAGTGCAAAAACGTGGAAAAAATGAAGGTATAAGGAAAAGAAACAAAAGGGAGGTATTGGTTTAAATGGTCTTTTAGACGGTTTTGTGATTCAGATCGGTTCATAATCATAAAAAGGTGTGTACGCGAAGGAGGAAAGTTGTTTTGAGTGCAAAAACGTGGAAAAAATGAATGTATAAGGAAAAGAAACAAAAGGGAGGTATTAGTTTAAATGGTCTTTTAGACGGTTTTCTGAGTCAGATGAGTTCGGAATCATAAAAACGGTGTGTACGCGAAGGAGGAATGTTGTTTTGAGTGCAAAAACGTGGAAAAAATGAAGGTATAAGGAAAAGAAACAAAAGGGAGGTATTGGTTTAAACGGTCTTTTGGAAGGTTTTGTTAGTCATATGTGTTCCGAATCATAAAAACAGTGTGTACGCGAAGGAGGAAAGTAGTTTTGAGTACAAAAACGGGGAAAAAATGAATATATGAGAAAAGAAACCAAAGGGAAGTATTGGTTTAAATGGTCTTTTAGACGGTTTTCTGAGTCAGATGAGTTCGGAATCATAAAAACGGAGTGTACGCGAAGGAGGAAAGTTGTTTTGAGTGCAAAAACGTGGAAAAAATGAATGTACAAGGAAAAGAATCAAAAGGGAGGTGGTGAATAGGTAAAGAACAAATGGACTTTTAGACGTTTTTGTTAGTCATATGTGTTCTGAATCATAAAAACAGTGTGTACGCGAAAGAGGAAAGTTGTTTTGAGTGCAAAAACGTGAAAAAAATGAATGTATAAGGAAAAGAAACAAAAGGGAGGTATTGGTTTAAATGGTCTTTTAGAGGTTTTCTCAGTCAGATCGGTTCGAAATAATAAAAACGGAGTGTACGCGAAGGAGGAAAGTTGTTTTGAGTGCAAAAACGTGGAAAAAATGAATGTATACGGAAAAGAAACAAAAGGGAGGTATTGGTTTAAATGGTCTTTTAGACGGTTTTCTGAGTCAGATGACTTAGGAGTCATAAAAAGGTGTGTACGCGAAGGAGGAAAGTTGTTTTGAGTGCAAAAACGTGGAAAAAATGAAGGTATAAGGAAAAGAAACAAAAGGGAAATATTGGTTTAAATGGTCTTTTAGACGGTTTTGTGAGTCAGATCGGTTCATAATCATAAAAACAGTGTGTACGCGAAAGAGGAAAGTAGTTTTGAGTGCAAATACGTGGAAAAAATGAATGTATAAGGAAAAGAATCAAAAGGGAGGTATTGGTTTAAATGGACTTATAGACGTTTTTGCGAGTCAGATCGGTTCGAAATCATAAAAACAGTATGTACGCGAAGGATGAAAGTAGTTTTGGGTGCAAAAACGTGGAAAAAATGAATGTACAAGGAAGGAAGGAATCAAAAGGGAGGTATTGGTTTAAATGGTCTTTTAGACGGTTGTCTGAGTCAGATGAGTTCGGAATCATAAAAACGGTGTGTACGCGAAAAAGAAATGTTGTTTTGAGTGCAAAAACGTGGAAAAAATGAATGTATGAGGAAAAGAAACAAAAGGGAGGTATTGGGTTAAATGGTCTTTTAGACGGTTTTGTTAGTCATATGTGTTCTGAATCATAAAAACAGTGTGTACGCAAAGGAGGAAAGTTGTTTTGAGTGCAAAAACGTGGAAAAAATGAATGTATAAGGAAAAGAAACAAAAGGGAGGTATTGGTTTAAACGGTCTTTTGGACGGTTTTGTTAGTCATATGTGTTCCGAATCATAAAAACAGTGTGTACGCGAAGGAGGAAAGTAGTTTTGAGTACAAAAACGGGGAAAAAATGAATATATGAGGAAAAGAAACAAAAGGGAGGTATTGGTTTAAATGGTTTTGTGAGTCAGATGAGTTCGGAATCATAAAAACGGTGTGTACGCGAAGGAGGAAAGTTGTTTTGAGTGCAAAAACGTAGAAAAAATGAATGTATGAGGAAAAGAAAAAAAGGGTGGTATTGGTTTAAATGGTCTTTTAGACGGTTTTCTGAGTCAGATGAGTTCGGAATCATAAAAACGGTGTGTACGCGAAGGAGGAATGTTGTTTTGAGTGCAAAAACGTGGAAAAAATGAAGGTATAAGGAAAAGAAACAAAAGGGAGGTATTGGTTTAAATGGTCTTTTAGAAGGTTTTGTGAGTCAGATCGGTTCATAATCATAAAAACAGTGTGTACGCGAAAGAGGAAAGTAGTTTTGAGTGCAAATACGTGGAAAAAATGAATGTATAAGGAAAAGAATCAAAACTGAGGTATTGGGTTAAATGGTCTTTTAGACGGTTTTGTTAGTCATATGTGTTCTGAATCATAAAAACAGTGTGTACGCGAAGGAGGAAAGTTGTTTTGAGTGCAAAAACGTGGAAAAAATGAATGTATAAGAAAAAGAAACAAAAGGGAGGTATTGGTTTAAATGGTCTTTTGGACGGTTTTGTTAGTCATATGTGTTCTGAATCATAAAAACAGTGTGTACGCGAAGGAAGAAAGTAGATTTGAGTACAAAAACAGGGAAAAAATGAATGTATGAGGAAAAGAAACAAAAGGGGGGTATTGGTTTAAATGGTCTTTTAGACGGTTTTGTGAGTCAGATCAACCGATCTCATAATCATAAAAACAGTGTGTACGCGAAAGAGGAAAGTAGTTTTGAGTGCATATACGTGGAAAAAATGAATTATAAGGAAAATAATCAATAGGGAGGTATTGGTTTAAATGGACTTTTAGACGTTTTTGCGAGTCAGATCGGTTCGAAATCATAAAAACAGTATGTACGCGAAGGATGAAAGTAGTTTTGAGTGCAAAAACGTGGAAAAAATGAATGTACAAGGAAAAGAATCAAAAGGGAGGTGGTGAATAGGTAAAGAACAAATGGACTTTTAGACGTTTTTGTTAGTCATATGTGTTCTGAATCATATAAACAGTGTGTACGCGAAAGAGGAAAGTTGTTTTGAGTGCAAAAACGTGAAAAAAATGAATGTATAAGGAAAAGAAACAAAAGGGAGGTAATAGTTTAAATGGTCTTTTAGAGGTTTTTCTGAGTCAGATCGGTTCGAAATAATAAAAACGGTGTGTACGCGAAGGAGGAAAGTTGTTTTGAGTGCAAAAACGTGGAAAAAATGAATGTATACGGAAAAGAAACAAAAGGGAGGTATTGGTTTAAATGGTCTTTTAGACGGTTTTCTGAGTCAGATGACTTAGGAATCATAAAAAGGTGTGTACGCGAAGGAGGAAAGTTGTTTTGAGTGCAAAAACGTGGAAAAAATGAATGTATAAGGAAAAGAAACAAAAGGGAGGTATTGGTTTAAATGGTCTTTTAGACGGTTTTGTGAGTCAGATGAGTTCATAATCATAAAAACAGTGTATACGCGAAAGAGGAAAGTAGTTTTGAAGTGCAAATACGTGGAAAAAATGAATGTATAAGGAAAAGAATCAAAAGGGAGGTATTGGGTTAAATGGTCTTTTAGACGGTTTTGTTAGTCATATGTGTTCTGAATCATAAAAACAGTGTGTACGCAAAGGAGGAAAGTTGTTTTGAGTGCAAAAACGTGGAAAAAATGAATGTATAAGGAAAAGAAACAAAAGGGAGGTATTGGTTTAAACGGTCTTTTGGACGGTTTTGTTAGTCATATGTGTTCCGAATCATAAAAACAGTGTGTACGCGAAGGAGGAAAGTAGTTTTGAGTACAAAAACGGGGAAAAAATGAATATATGAGGAAAAGAAACAAAAGGGAGGTATTGGTTTAAATGGTCTTTTAGACGGTTTTCTGAGTCAGATGAGTTCGGAATCATAAAAACGGAGTGTACGCGAAGGAGGAAAGTTGTTTTGAGTGCAAAAACGTGGAAAAAATGAATGTACAAGGAAAAGAATCAAAAGGGAGGTGGTAAATAGGTAAAGAACAAATGGACTTTTAGACGTTTTTGTTAGTCATATGTGTTCTGAATCATAAAAACAGTGTGTACGCGAAAGAGGAAAGTTGTTTTGAGTGCAAAAACGTGAAAAAAATGAATGTATAAGGAAAAGAAACAAAAGGGAGGTATTGGTTTAAATGGTCTTTTAGAGGTTTTCTCAGTCAGATCGGTTCGAAATAATAAAAACGGAGTGTACGCAAAGGAGGAAAGTTGTTTTGAGTGCAAAAACGTGGAAAAAATGAATGTATACGGAAAAGAAACAAAAGGGAGGTATTGGTTTAAATGGTCTTTTAGACGGTTTTCTGAGTCAGATGACTTAGGAGTCATAAAAAGGTGTGTACGCGAAGGAGGAAAGTTGTTTTGAGTGCAAAAACGTGGAAAAAATGAAGGTATAAGGAAAAGAAACAAAAGGGAGGTATTGGTTTAAATGGACTTTTAGACGTTTTTGCGAGTCAGATCGGTTCGAAATCATAAAAACAGTATGTACGCGAAGGATGAAAGTAGTTTTGAGTGCAAAAACGTGGAAAAAATGAATGTACAAGGAAGGAAGGAATCAAAATGGAGGTATTGGTTTAAATGGTCTTTTAGACGGTTTTCTGAGTCAGATGACTTCGGAATCATAAAAAGGTGTGTACGCGAAGGAGGAAAGTTGTTTTGAGTGCAAAAGCGTGGAAAAAATGAATGTATAAGGAAAAGAAACAAAAGGGAGGTATTAGTTTAAATGGTCTTTTAGACGGTTTTCTGAGTCAGATGAGTTCGGAATCATAAAAACGGTGTGTACGCGAAGGAGGAATGTTGTTTTGAGTGCAAAAACGTAGAAAAAATGAAGGTATAAGGAAAAGAAACAAAAGGGAGGTATTGGTTTAAATGGTCTTTTAGACGGTTTTGTGATTCAGATCGGTTCATAATCATAAAAAGGTGTGTACGCGAAGGAGGAAAGTTGTTTTGAGTGCAAAAACGTGGAAAAAATGAATGTATAAGGAAAAGAAACAAAAGGGAGGTATTAGTTTAAATGGTCTTTTAGACGGTTTTCTGAGTCAGATGAGTTCGGAATCATAAAAACGGTGTGTACGCGAAGGAGGAATGTTGTTTTGAGTGCAAAAACGTGGAAAAAATGAAGGTATAAGGAAAAGAAACAAAAGGGAGGTATTGGTTTAAATGGTCTTTTAGACGGTTTTGCGAGTCAGATCGGTTCGAAATCATAAAAACAGTATGTACGCGAAGGATGAAAGTAGTTTTGAGTGCAAAAACGTGGAAAAAATGAATGTACAAGGAAGGAAGGAATCAAAATGGAGGTATTGGTTTAAATGGACTTTTAGACGGTTTTCTGAGTCAGATGACTTCGGAATCATAAAAAGGTGTGTACGCGAAGGAGGAAAGTTGTTTTGAGTGCAAAAGCGTGGAAAAAATGAATGTATAAGGAAAAGAAACAAAAGGGAGGTATTAGTTTAAATGGTCTTTTAGACGGTTTTCTGAGTCAGATGAGTTCGGAATCATAAAAACGGTGTGTACGCGAAGGAGGAATGTTGTTTTGAGTGCAAAAACGTGGAAAAAATGAAGGTATAAGGAAAAGAAACAAAAGGGAGGTATTGGTTTAAATGGTCTTTTAGACGGTTTTGTGATTCAGATCGGTTCATAATCATAAAAAGGTGTGTACGCGAAGGAGGAAAGTTGTTTTGAGTGCAAAAACGTGGAAAAAATGAATGTATAAGGAAAAGAAACAAAAGGGAGGTATTAGTTTAAATGGTCTTTTAGACGGTTTTCTGAGTCAGATGAGTTCGGAATCATAAAAATGGTGTGTACGCGAAGGAGGAATGTTGTTTTGAGTGCAAAAACGTGGAAAAAATGAAGGTATAAGGAAAAGAAACAAAAGGGAGGTATTGGTTTAAATGGTCTTTTAGACGGTTTTGTGAGTCAGATCGGTTCATAATCATAAAAACAGTGTGTACGCGAAAGAGGAAAGTAGTTTTGAGTACAAAAACGGGGAAAAAATGAATGTATGAGGAAAAGAAACAAAAGGGAGGTATTGGTTTAAATGGTCTTTTAGACGGTTTTCTGAGTCAGATGAGTTCGGAATCATAAAAACGGTGTGTACGCGAAGGAGGAAAGTTGTTTTGAGTGCAAAAACGTGGAAAAAATGAAGGTATAAGGAAAAGAAACAAAAGGGAGGTATTAGTTTAAATGGTCTTTTAGACGGTTTTCTGAGTCAGATGAGTTCGGAATCATAAAAACGGTTTGTACGCGAAGGAGGAAAGTTGTTTTGAGTGCAAAAACGTGGAAAAAATGAATGTATGAGGAAAAGAAACAAAAGGGAGGTAATGGCTTAAATGGTCTTTTAGACGGTTTTGCGAGTCAGATGAGTTCAGAATCATAAAAACGGAGTGTACGCGAAGGAGGAAAGTTGTTTTGAGTGCAAAAACGTGGAAAAAATGAATGTATAAGGAAAAGAAACAAAAGGGAGGTATTGGGTTAAATGGTCTTTTAGACGGTTTTGTTAGTCATATGTGTTCTGAATCATAAAAACAGTGTGTACGCAAAGGAGGAAAGTTGTTTTGAGTGCAAAAACGTGGAAAAAATGAATGTATAAGGAAAAGAAACAAAAGGGAGGTATTGGGTTAAATGGTCTTTTAGACGGTTTTGTTAGTCATATGTGTTCTGAATCATAAAAACAGTGTGTACGCAAAGGAGGAAAGTTGTTTTGAGTGCAAAAACGTGGAAAAAATGAATGTATAAGGAAAATAATCAAAAGGGAGGTATTGGGTTAAATGGTCTTTTAGACGGTTTTGTTAGTCATATGTGTTCTGAATCATAAAAACAGTGTGTACGCAAAGGAGGAAAGTTGTTTTGAGTGCAAAAACGTGGAAAAAATGAATGTATAAGGAAAAGAAACAAAAGGGAGGTATTGGTTTAAACGGTCTTTTGGACGGTTTTATTAGTCATATGTGTTCCGAATCATAAAAACAGTGTGTACGCGAAGGAGGAAAGTAGTTTTGAGTACAAAAACGGGGAAAAAATGAATATATGAGGAAAAGAAACAAAAGGGAGGTATTGGTTTAAATGGTCTTTTAGACGGTTTTCTGAGTCAGATGAGTTCGGAATCATAAAAACGGAGTGTACGCGAAGGAGGAAAGTTGTTTTGAGTGCAAAAACGTGGAAAAAATGAATGTACAAGGAAAAGAATCAAAAGGGAGGTGGTAAATAGGTAAAGAACAAATGGACTTTTAGACGTTTTTGTTAGTCATATGTGTTCTGAATCATAAAAACAGTGTGTACGCGAAAGAGGAAAGTTGTTTTGAGTGCAAAAACGTGAAAAAAATGAATGTATAAGGAAAAGAAACAAAAGGGGGGTATTGGTTTAAATGGTCTTTTAGAGGTTTTCTCAGTCAGATCGGTTCGAAATAATAAAAACGGAGTGTACGCGAAGGAGGAAAGTTGTTTTGAGTGCAAAAACGTGGAAAAAATGAATGTATACGGAAAAGAAACAAAAGGGAGGTATTGGTTTAAATGGTCTTTTAGACGGTTTTCTGAGTCAGATGACTTAGGAGTCATAAAAAGGTGTGTACGCGAAGGAGGAAAGTTGTTTTGAGTGCAAAAACGTAGAAAAAATGAAGGTATAAGGAAAAGAAACAAAAGGGAGGTATTGGTTTAAATGGTCTTTTAGACGGTTTTGTGAGTCAGATCGGTTTATAATCATAAAAACAGTGTGTACGCGAAAGAGGAAAGTAGTTTTGAGTGCAAATACGTGGAAAAAATGAATGTATAAGGAAAAGAATCAAAAGGGAGGTATTGGTTTAAATGGACTTTTAGACGTTTTTGCGAGTGAGATCGGTTCGAAATCATAAAAACAGTATGTACGCGAAGGATGAAAGTAGTTTTGAGTGCAAAAACGTGGAAAAAATGAATGTACAAGGAAGGAAGGAATCAAAATGGAGGTATTGGTTTAAATGGTCTTTTAGACGGTTTTCTGAGTCAGATGACTTCGGAATCATAAAAAGGTGTGTACGCGAAGGAGGAAAGTTGTTTTGAGTGCAAAAACGTAGAAAAAATGAATGTATAAGGAAAAGAAACAAAAGGGAGGTATTAGTTTAAATGGTCTTTTAGACGGTTTTCTGAGTCAGATGAGTTCGGAATCATAAAAACGGTGTGTACGCGAAGGAGGAATGTTGTTTTGAGTGCAAAAACGTGGAAAAAATGAAGGTATAAGGAAAAGCAACAAAAGGGAGGTATTGGGTTAAATGGTCTTTTAGACGGTTTTGTTAGTCATATGTGTTCTGAATCATAAAAACAGTGTGTACGCGAACGAGGAAAGTTGTTTTGAGTGCAAAAACGTGGAAAAAATGAATGTATAAGGAAAAGAAACAAAAGGGAGGTATTGGTTTAAATGGTCTTTTAGACGGTTTTCTGAGTCAGATGAGTTCGGAATCATAAAAACGGTGTGTACGCGAAGGAGGAAAGTTGTTTTGACTGCAAAAACGTGGAAAAAATGAAGGTATAAGGAAAAGAAACAAAAGGGAGGTATTGGTTTAAATGGTCTTTTAGACGGTTTTGTGAGTCAGATCGGTTCATAATCATAAAAACAGTGTGTACGCGAAAGAGGAAAGTAGTTTTGAGTACAAAAACGGGGAAAAAATGAATGTATGAGGAAAAGAAACAAAAGGGAGGTTTTTGTTTAAATGGTCTTTTAGACGGTTTTCTGAGTCAGATGAGTTCGGAATCATAAAAACGGTGTGTACGCGAAGGAGGAAAGTTGTTTTGACTGCAAAAAGTGGAAAAAATGAAGGTATAAGGAAAAGAAACAAAAGGGAGGTATTGGTTTAAATGGTCTTTTAGACGGTTTTCTGAGTCAGATGACTTAGGAATCATAAAAAGGTGTGTACGCGAAGGAGGAAAGTTGTTTTGAGTGCAAATACGTGGAAAAAATGAATGTATAAGGAAAAGAATCAAGAGGGAGGTATTGGTTTAAATGGTCTTTTAGACGGTTTTCTGAGTCAGATGACTTAGGAATCATAAAAAGGTGTGTACGCGAAGGAGGAAAGTTGTTTTGAGTGCAAAAACGTGGAAAAAATGAATGTATAAGGAAAAGAAACAAAAGGGAGGTATTGGTTTAAATGGTCTTTTAGACGGTTTTGTGAGTCAGATGAGTTCAAAATCATAAAAACGGTGTGTACGCGAAGGAGGAAAGTTGTTTTGAGTGCAAAAACGTGGAAAAAATGAATGTATGAGGAAAAGAAACAAAAGGGAGGTAATGGCTTAAATGGTCTTTTAGACGGTTTTGCGAGTCAGATCGGTTCGAAATCATAAAAACAGTATGTACGCGAAGGATGAAAGTAGTTTTGAGTGCAAAAACGTGGAAAAAATGAATATATGAGGAAAAGAAACAAAAGGGAGGTATTGGTTTAAATGGTCTTTTAGACGGTTTTCTGAGTCAGATGAGTTCGGAATCATAAAAACGGAGTGTACGCGAAGGAGGAAAGTTGTTTTGAGTGCAAAAACGTGGAAAAAATGAATGTATAAGGAAAAGAAACAAAAGGGAGGTATTGGGTTAAATGGTCTTTTAGACGGTTTTGTTAGTCATATGTGTTCTGAATCATAAAAACAGTGTGTATGCAAAGGAGGAAAGTTGTTTTGAGTGCAAAAACGTGGAAAAAATGAATGTATGAGGAAAAGAAACAAAAGGGAGGTAATGGCTTAAATGGTCTTTTAGACGGTTTTGTGAGCCAGATCGGTTCATAATCATAAAAACAGTGTGTACGCGAAAGAGGAAAGTAGTTTTGAGTGCAAATACGTGGAAAAAATGAATGTATAAGGAAAAGAATCAAGAGGGAGGTATTGGTTTAAATGGTCTTTTAGACGGTTTTCTGAGTCAGATGACTTAGGAATCATAAAAAGGTGTGTACGCGAAGGAGGAAAGTTGTTTTGAGTGCAAAAACGTGGAAAAAATGAATGTATAAGGAAAGGAAACAAAAGGGAGGTATTGGTTTAAATGGTCTTTTAGACGGTTTTGTGAGTCAGATGAGTTCAAAATCATAAAAACGGTGTGTACGCGAAGGAGGAAAGTTGTTTTGAGTGCAAAAACGTGGAAAAAATGAATGTATGAGGAAAAGAAACAAAAGGGAGGTAATGGCTTAAATGGTCTTTTAGACGGTTTTGCGAGTCAGATCGGTTCGAAATCATAAAAACAGTATGTACGCGAAGGATGAAAGTAGTTTTGAGTGCAAAAACGTGGAAAAAATGAATATATGAGGAAAAGAAACAAAAGGGAGGTATTGGTTTAAATGGTCTTTTAGACGGTTTTCTGAGTCAGATGAGTTCGGAATCATAAAAACGGAGTGTACGCGAAGGAGGAAAGTTGTTTTGAGTGCAAAAACGTGGAAAAAATGAATGTATAAGGAAAAGAAACAAAAGGGAGGTATTGGGTTAAATGGTCTTTTAGACGGTTTTGTTAGTCATATGTGTTCTGAATCATAAAAACAGTGTGTATGCAAAGGAGGAAAGTTGTTTTGAGTGCAAAAACGTGGAAAAAATGAATGTATAAGGAAAAGAATCAAAAGGGAGGTATTGGGTTAAATGGTCTTTTAGACGGTTTTGTTAGTCATATGTGTTCTGAATCATAAAAACAGTGTGTACGCAAAGGAGGAAAGTTGTTTTGAGTGCAAAAACGTGGAAAAAATGAATGTATAAGGAAAAGAAACAAAAGGGAGGTATTGGTTTAAACGGTCTTTTGGACGGTTTTGTTAGTCATATGTGTTCCGAATCATAAAAACAGTGTGTACGCGAAGGAGGAAAGTAGTTTTGAGTACAAAAACGGGGAAAAAATGAATATACGAGGAAAAGAAACAAAAGGGAGGTATTGGTTTAAATGGTCTTTTAGACGGTTTTCTGAGTCAGATGAGTTCGGAATCATAAAAACGGAGTGTACGCGAAGGAGGAAAGTTGTTTTGAGTGCAAAAACGTGGAAAAAATGAATGTACAAGGAAAAGAATCAAAAGGGAGGTGGTGAATAGGTAAAGAACAAATGGACTTTTAGACGTTTTTGTTAGTCATATGTGTTCTGAATCATAAAAACAGTTTGTACGCGAAAGAGGAAAGTTGTTTTGAGTGCAAAAACGTGAAAAAAATGAATGTATAAGGAAAAGAAACAAAAGGGAGGTATTGGTTTAAATGGTCTTTTAGAGGTTTTCTCAGTCAGATCGGTTCGAAATAATAAAAACGGAGTATACGCGAAGGAGGAAAGTTGTTTTGAGTGCAAAAACGTGGAAAAAATGAATGTATACGGAAAAGAAACAAAAGGGAGGTATTCGTTTAAATGGTCTTTTAGACGGTTTTCTGAGTCAGATGACTTAGGAGTCATAAAAAGGTGTGTACGCGAAGGAGGAAAGTTGTCTTGAGTGCAAAAACGTGGAAAAAATGAAGGTATAAGGAAAAGAAACAAAAGGGAGGTATTGGTTTAAATGGTCTTTTAGACGGTTTTGTGAGTCAGATCGGTTCATAATCATAAAAACAGTGTGTACGCGAAAGAGGAAAGTAGTTTTGAGTGCAAATACGTGGAAAAAATGAATGTATAAGGAAAAGAATCAAAAGGGAGGTATTGGTTTAAATGGACTTTTAGACGTTTTTGCGAGTCAGATCGGTTCGAAATCATAAAAACAGTATGTACGCGAAGGATGAAAGTAGTTTTGAGTGCAAAAACGTGGAAAAATGAATGTACAAGGAAGGAAGGAATCAAAAGGGAAGTATTGGTTTAAATAGTCTTTTAGACGGTTTTCTGAGTCAGATGAGTTCGGAATCATAAAAACGGTGTGTACGCGAAAAAGAAATGTTGTTTTGAGTGCAAAAACGTGGAAAAAATGAATGTATGAGGAAAAGAAACAAAAGGGAGGTATTGGCTTAAATGTTCTTTTAGACGGTTTTGTGAGTCAGATCGGTTCATAATCACAAAAACAGTGTGTACGCGAAAGAGGAAAGTAGTTTTGAGTGCAAATACGTGGAAAACATGAATGTATAAGGAAAAGAATCAAAAGGGAGGTATTGGGTTAAATGGTCTTTTAGACGGTTTTGTTAGTCATATGTGTTCTGAATCATAAAAACAGTGTGTACGCAAAGGAGGAAAGTTGTTCTGAGTGCAAAAACGTGGAAAAAATGAATGTATAAGGAAAAGAAACAAAAGGGAGGTATTGGTTTAAACGGTCTTTTGGACGATTTTGTTAGTCATATGTGTTCCGAATCATAAAAACAGTGTGTACGCGAAGGAGGAAAGTAGTTTTGAGTACAAAAACGGGGAAAAAATGAATATATGAGGAAAAGAAACAAAAGGGAGGTATTGGTTTAAATGGTTTTGTGAGTCAGATGAGTTCGGAATCATAAAAACGGTGTGTACGCGAAGGAGGAAAGTTGTTTTGAGTGCAAAAACGTAGAAAAAATGAATGTATGAGGAAAAGAAAAAAAGGGAGGTATTGGTTTAAATGGTCTTTTAGACGGTTTTCTGAGTCAGATGAGTTCGGAATCATAAAAACGGTGTGTACGCGAAGGAGGAATGTTGTTTTGAGTGCAAAAACGTGGAAAAAATGAAGGTATAAGGAAAAGAAACAAAAGGGAGGTATTGGTTTAAATGGTTTTGTGAGTCAGATGAGTTCGGAATCATAAAAACAGTGTGTACGCGAAAGAGGAAAGTAGTTTTGAGTGCAAATACGTGGAAAAAATGAATGTATAAGGAAAAGAATCAAAACGGAGGTATTGGTTTAAATGGTCTTTTAGACGGTTTTGTTAGTCATATGTGTTCTGAATCATAAAAACAGTGTGTACGCGAAGGAGGAAAGTTGTTTTGAGTGCAAAAACGTGGAAAAAATGAATGTATAAGAAAAAGAAACAAAAGGGAGGTATTGGTTTAAATGGTCTTTTGGACGGTTTTGTTAGTCATATGTGTTCTGAATCATAAAAACAGTGTGTACGCGAAGGAAGAAAGTAGTTTTGAGTACAAAAACGGGGAAAAAATGAATGTATGAGGAAAAGAAACAAAAGGGGGGTTTAAATGGTCTTTTAGACGGTTTTCTGAGTCAGATGAGTTCGGAATCATAAAAACGGTGTGTACGCGAAGGAGGAAAGTTGTTTTGACTGCAAAAACGTGGAAAAAATGAAGGTATAAGGAAAAGAAACAAAAGGGAGGTATTGGTTTAAATGGTCTTTTAAACGGTTTTGTGAGTCAGATCAACCGATCTCATAATCATAAAAACAGTGTGTACGCGAAAGAGGAAAGTAGTTTTGAGTGCAAAAACGTGGAAAAAATGAATGTATGAGGAAAAGAAACAAAAGGGAGGTATTGGCTTAAATGTTCTTTTAGACGGTTTTGTGAGTCAGATCGGTTCATAATCACAAAAACAGTGTGTACGCGAAAGAGGAAAGTAGTTTTGAGTGCAAATACGTGGAAAACATGAATGTATAAGGAAAAGAATCAAAAGGGAGGTATTGGGTTAAATGGTCTTTTAGACGGTTTTGTTAGTCATATGTGTTCTGAATCATAAAAACAGTGTGTACGCAAAGGAGGAAAGTTGTTCTGAGTGCAAAAACGTGGAAAAAATGAATGTATAAGGAAAAGAAACAAAAGGGAGGTATTGGTTTAAACGGTCTTTTGGACGATTTTGTTAGTCATATGTGTTCCGAATCATAAAAACAGTGTGTACGCGAAGGAGGAAAGTAGTTTTGAGTACAAAAACGGGGAAAAAATGAATATATGAGGAAAAGAAACAAAAGGGAGGTATTGGTTTAAATGGTTTTGTGAGTCAGATGAGTTCGGAATCATAAAAACGGTGTGTACGCGAAGGAGGAAAGTTGTTTTGAGTGCAAAAACGTAGAAAAAATGAATGTATGAGGAAAAGAAAAAAAGGGAGGTATTGGTTTAAATGGTCTTTTAGACGGTTTTCTGAGTCAGATGAGTTCGGAATCATAAAAACGGTGTGTACGCGAAGGAGGAATGTTGTTTTGAGTGCAAAAACGTGGAAAAAATGAAGGTATAAGGAAAAGAAACAAAAGGGAGGTATTGGTTTAAATGGTTTTGTGAGTCAGATGAGTTCGGAATCATAAAAACAGTGTGTACGCGAAAGAGGAAAGTAGTTTTGAGTGCAAATACGTGGAAAAAATGAATGTATAAGGAAAAGAATCAAAACGGAGGTATTGGTTTAAATGGTCTTTTAGACGGTTTTGTTAGTCATATGTGTTCTGAATCATAAAAACAGTGTGTACGCGAAGGAGGAAAGTTGTTTTGAGTGCAAAAACGTGGAAAAATGAATGTATAAGAAAAAGAAACAAAAGGGAGGTATTGGTTTAAATGGTCTTTTGGACGGTTTTGTTAGTCATATGTGTTCTGAATCATAAAAACAGTGTGTACGCGAAGGAAGAAAGTAGTTTTGAGTACAAAAACGGGGAAAAAATGAATGTATGAGGAAAAGAAACAAAAGGGGGGTTTAAATGGTCTTTTAGACGGTTTTCTGAGTCAGATGAGTTCGGAATCATAAAAACGGTGTGTACGCGAAGGAGGAAAGTTGTTTTGACTGCAAAAACGTGGAAAAAATGAAGGTATAAGGAAAAGAAACAAAAGGGAGGTATTGGTTTAAATGGTCTTTTAAACGGTTTTGTGAGTCAGATCAACCGATCTCATAATCATAAAAACAGTGTGTACGCGAAAGAGGAAAGTAGTTTTGAGTGCAAATACGTGGAAAAAATGAATTATAAGGAAAATAATCAATAGGGAGGTATTGGTTTAAATGGACTTTTAGACGTTTTTGCGAGTCAGATCGGTTCGAAATCATAAAAACAGTATGTACGCGAAGGATGAAAGTAGTTTTGAGTGCAAAAACGTGGAAAAAATGAATGTACAAGGAAAGAATCAAAAGGGAGGTGGTGAATAGGTAAAGAACAAATGGACTTTTAGACGTTTTTGTTAGTCATATGAAATAATTCCAACTGTTACATTCTGAATCATAAAAACAGTGTGTACGCGAAAGAGGAAAGTTGTTTTGAGTGCAAAAACGTGAAAAAAATGAATGTATAAGGAAAAGAAACAAAAGGGAGGTAATGGTTTAAATGGTCTTTTAGAGGTTTTCTGAGTCAGATCGGTTCGAAATAATAAAAACGGTGTGTACGCGAAGGAGGAAAGTTGTTTTGAGTGCAAAAACGTGGAAAAAATGAATGTATGCGGAAAAGAAACAAAAGGGAGGTATTGGTTTAAATGGTCTTTTAGACGGTTTTCTGAGTCAGATGACTTAGGAATCATAAAAAGGTGTGTACGCGAAGGAGGAAAGTTGTTTTGAGTGCAAAAACGTGGAAAAAATGAATGTATAAGGAAAAGAAACAAAAGGGAGGTATTGGTTTAAAAGGTCTTTTAGACGGTTTTGTGAGTCAGATCGGTTTATAATCATAAAAACAGTGTGTACGCGAAAGAGGAAAGTAGTTTTGAGTGCAAATACGTGGAAAAAATGAATGTATAAGGAAAAGAATCAAAAGGGAGGTATTGGTTTAAATGGACTTTTAGACGTTTTTGCGAGTCAGATCGGTTCGAAATCATAAAAACAGTATGTACGCGAAGGATGAAAGTAGTTTTGAGTGCAAAAACGTGGAAAAAATGAATGTACAAGGAAGGAAGGAATCAAAATGGAGGTATTGGTTTAAATGGTCTTTTAGACGGTTTTCTGAGTCAGATGACTTCGGAATCATAAAAAGGTGTGTACGCGAAGGAGGAAAGTTGTTTTGAGTGCAAAAACGTGGAAAAAATGAATGTATAAGGAAAAGAAACAAAAGGGAGGTATTAGTTTAAATGGTCTTATAGACGGTTTTCTGAGTCAGATGAGTTCGGAATCATAAAAACGGTGTGTAAGCGAAGGAGGAATGTTGTTTTGAGTGCAAAAACGTGGAAAAAATGAAGGTATAAGGAAAAGAAACAAAAGGGAGGTATTGGTTTAAATGGTTTTGTGAGTCAGATGAGTTCGGAATCATAAAAACAGTGTGTACGCGAAAGAGGAAAGTAGTTTTGAGTGCAAATACGTGGAAAAAATGAATGTATAAGGAAAAGAATCAAAACGGAGGTATTGGTTTAAATGGTCTTTTAGACGGTTTTGTTAGTCATATGTGTTCTGAATCATAAAAACACACGCGAAGGAGGAAAGTTGTTTTGAGTGCAAAAACGTGGAAAAAATGAATGTATAAGAAAAAGAAACAAAAGGGAGGTATTGGTTTAAATGGTCTTTTGGACGGTTTTGTTAGTCATATGTGTTCTGAATCATAAAAACAGTGTGTACGCGAAGGAAGAAAGTAGTTTTGAGTACAAAAACGGGGAAAAAATGAATGTATGAGGAAAAGAAACAAAAGGGGGGTTTAAATGGTCTTTTAGACGGTTTTCTGAGTCAGATGAGTTCGGAATCATAAAAACGGTGTGTACGCGAAGGAGGAAAGTTGTTTTGACTGCAAAAACGTGGAAAAAATGAAGGTATAAGGAAAAGAAACAAAAGGGAGGTATTGGTTTAAATGGTCTTTTAGACGGTTTTGTGAGTCAGATCAACCGATCTCATAATCATAAAAACAGTGTGTACGCGAAAGAGGAAAGTAGTTTTGAGTGCAAATACGTGGAAAAAATGAATTATAAGGAAAATAATCAATAGGGAGGTATTGGTTTAAATGGACTTTTAGACGTTTTTGCGAGTCAGATCGGTTCGAAATCATAAAAACAGTATGTACGCGAAGGATGAAAGTAGTTTTGAGTGCAAAAACGTGGAAAAAATGAATGTACAAGGAAAAGAATCAAAAGGGAGGTGGTGAATAGGTAAAGAACAAATGGACTTTTAGACGTTTTTGTTAGTCATATGAAATAATTCCAACTGTTACATTCTGAATCATAAAAACAGTGTGTACGCGAAAGAGGAAAGTTGTTTTGAGTGCAAAAACGTGAAAAAAATGAATGTATAAGGAAAAGAAACAAAAGGGAGGTAATGGTTTAAATGGTCTTTTAGAGGTTTTCTGAGTCAGATCGGTTCGAAATAATAAAAACGGTGTGTACGCGAAGGAGGAAAGTTGTTTTGAGTGCAAAAACGTGGAAAAAATGAATGTATGCGGAAAAGAAACAAAAGGGAGGTATTGGTTTAAATGGTCTTTTAGACGGTTTTCTGAGTCAGATGACTTAGGAATCATAAAAAGGTGTGTACGCGAAGGAGGAAAGTTGTTTTGAGTGCAAAAACGTGGAAAAAATGAATGTATAAGGAAAAGAAACAAAAGGGAGGTATTGGTTTAAATGGTCTTTTAGACGGTTTTGTGAGTCAGATCGGTTTATAATCATAAAAACAGTGTGTACGCGAAAGAGGAAAGTAGTTTTGAGTGCAAATACGTGGAAAAAATGAATGTATAAGGAAAAGAATCAAAAGGGAGGTATTGGTTTAAATGGACTTTTAGACGTTTTTGCGAGTCAGATCGGTTCGAAATCATAAAAACAGTATGTACGCGAAGGATGAAAGTAGTTTTGAGTGCAAAAACGTGGAAAAAATGAATGTACAAGGAAGGAAGGAATCAAAATGGAGGTATTGGTTTAAATGGTCTTTTAGACGGTTTTCTGAGTCAGATGACTTCGGAATCATAAAAAGGTGTGTACGCGAAGGAGGAAAGTTGTTTTGAGTGCAAAAACGTGGAAAAAATGAATGTATAAGGAAAAGAAACAAAAGGGAGGTATTAGTTTAAATGGTCTTTTAGACGGTTTTCTGAGTCAGATGAGTTCGGAATCATAAAAACGGTGTGTAAGCGAAGGAGGAATGTTGTTTTGAGTGCAAAAACGTGGAAAAAATGAAGGTATAAGGAAAAGAAACAAAAGGGAGGTATTGGGTTAAATGGTCTTTTAGACGGTTTTGTTAGTCATATGTGTTCTGAATCATAAAAACAGTGTGTACGCGAACGAGGAAAGTTGTTTTGAGTGCAAAAACGTGGAAAAAATGAATGTATAAGGAAAAGAATCAAAAGGGAGGTATTGGGTTAAATGGTCTTTTAGACGGTTTTGTTAGTCATATGTGTTCTGAATCATAAAAACAGTGTGTACGCAAAGGAGGAGAGTTGTTCTGAGTGCAGAAACGTGGAAAAAATGAATGTATAAGGAAAAGAAACAAAAGGGAGGTATTGGTTTAAACGGTCTTTTGGACGGTTTTGTTAGTCATATGTGTTCCGAATCATAAAAACAGTGTGTACGCGAAGGAGGAAAGTAGTTTTGAGTACAAAAACGGGGAAAAAATGAATATATGAGGAAAAGAAACAAAAGGGAGGTATTGGTTTAAATGGTTTTGTGAGTCAGATGAGTTCGGAATCATAAAAACGGTGTGTACGCGAAGGAGGAAAGTTGTTTAGAGTGCAAAAACGTAGAAAAAATGAATGTATGAGGAAAAGAAAAAAAGGGAGGTATTGGATTAAATGGTCTTTTAGACGGTTTTCTGAGTCAGATGAGTTCGGAATCATAAAAACGGTGTGTACGCGAAGGAGGAATGTTGTTTTGAGTGCAAAAACGTGGAAAAAATGAAGGTATAAGGAAAAGAAACAAAAGGGAGGTATTGGTTTAAATGGTTTTGTGAGTCAGATGAGTTCGGAATCATAAAAACAGTGTGTACGCGAAAGAGGAAAGTAGTTTTGAGTGCAAATACGTGGAAAAAATGAATGTATAAGGAAAAGAATCAAAACGGAGGTATTGGTTTAAATGGTCTTTTAGACGGTTTTGTTAGTCATATGTGTTCTGAATCATAAAAACAGTGTGTACGCGAAGGAGGAAAGTTGTTTTGAGTGCAAAAACGTGGAAAAAATGAATGTATAAGAAAAAGAAACAAAAGGGAGGTATTGGTTTAAATGGTCTTTTGGACGGTTTTGTTAGTCATATGTGTTCTGAATCATAAAAACAGTGTGTACGCGAAGGAAGAAAGTAGTTTTGAGTACAAAAACGGGGAAAAAATGAATGTATGAGGAAAAGAAACAAAAGGGGGGTTTAAATGGTCTTTTAGACGGTTTTCTGAGTCAGATGAGTTCGGAATCATAAAAACGGTGTGTACGCGAAGGAGGAAAGTTGTTTTGACTGCAAAAACGTGGAAAAAATGAAGGTATAAGGAAAAGAAACAAAAGGGAGGTATTGGTTTAAATGGTCTTTTAGACGGTTTTGTGAGTCAGATCAACCGATCTCATAATCATAAAAACAGTGTGTACGCGAAAGAGGAAAGTAGTTTTGAGTGCAAATACGTGGAAAAAATGAATTATAAGGAAAATAATCAATAGGGAGGTATTGGTTTAAATGGACTTTTAGACGTTTTTGCGAGTCAGATCGGTTCGAAATCATAAAAACAGTATGTACGCGAAGGATGAAAGTAGTTTTGAGTGCAAAAACGTGGAAAAAATGAATGTACAAGGAAAAGAATCAAAAGGGAGGTGGTGAATAGGTAAAGAACAAATGGACTTTTAGACGTTTTTGTTAGTCATATGAAATAATTCCAACTGTTACATTCTGAATCATAAAAACAGTGTGCACGCAAAAGAGGAAAGTTGTTTTGAGTGAAAAACGTGAAAAAAATGAATGTATAAGGAAAAGAAACAAAAGGGAGGTAATGGTTTAAATGGTCTTTTAGAGGTTTTCTGAGTCAGATCGGTTCGAAATAATAAAAACGGTGTGTACGCGAAGGAGGAAAGTTGTTTTGAGTGCAAAAACGTGGAAAAAATGAATGTATACGGAAAAGAAACAAAAGGGAGGTATTGGTTTAAATGGTCTTTTAGACGGTTTTCTGAGTCAGATGACTTAGGAATCATAAAAAGGTGTGTACGCGAAGGAGGAAAGTTGTTTTGAGTGCAAAAACGTGGAAAAAATGAATGTATAAGGAAAAGAAACAAAAGGGAGGTATTGGTTTAAATGGTCTTTTAGACGGTTTTGTGAGTCAGATCGGTTTATAATCATAAAAACAGTGTGTACGCGAAAGAGGAAAGTAGTTTTGAGTGCAAATACGTGGAAAAAATGAATGTATAAGGAAAAGAATCAAAAGGGAGGTATTGGTTTAAATGGACTTTTAGACGTTTTTGCGAGTCAGATCGGTTCGAAATCATAAAAACAGTATGTACGCGAAGGATGAAAGTAGTTTTGAGTGCAAAAACGTGGAAAAAATGAATGTACAAGGAAAAGAAACAAAAGGGAGGTATTGGGTTAAATGGTCTTTTAGACGGTTTTGTTAGTCATATGTGTTCTGAATCATAAAAACAGTGTGTATGCAAAGGAGGAAAGTTGTTTTGAGTGCAAAAACGTGGAAAAAATGAATGTATAAGGAAAAGAATCAAAAGGGAGGTATTGGGTTAAATGGTCTTTTAGACGGTTTTGTTAGTCATATGTGTTCTGAATCATAAAAACAGTGTGTACGCAAAGGAGGAAAGTTGTTTTGAGTGCAAAAACGTGGAAAAAATGAATGTATAAGGAAAAGAAACAAAAGGGAGGTATTGGTTTAAACGGTCTTTTGGACGGTTTTGTTAGTCATATGTGTTCCGAATCATAAAAACAGTGTGTACGCGAAGGAGGAAAGTAGTTTTGAGTACAAAAACGGGGAAAAAATGAATATACGAGGAAAAGAAACAAAAGGGAGGTATTGGTTTAAATGGTCTTTTAGACGGTTTTCTGAGTCAGATGAGTTCGGAATCATAAAAACGGAGTGTACGCGAAGGAGGAAAGTTGTTTTGAGTGCAAAAACGTGGAAAAAATGAATGTACAAGGAAAAGAATCAAAAGGGAGGTGGTGAATAGGTAAAGAACAAATGGACTTTTAGACGTTTTTGTTAGTCATATGTGTTCTGAATCATAAAAACAGTTTGTACGCGAAAGAGGAAAGTTGTTTTGAGTGCAAAAACGTGAAAAAAATGAATGTATAAGGAAAAGAAACAAAAGGGAGGTATTGGTTTAAATGGTCTTTTAGAGGTTTTCTCAGTCAGATCGGTTCGAAATAATAAAAACGGAGTATACGCGAAGGAGGAAAGTTGTTTTGAGTGCAAAAACGTGGAAAAAATGAATGTATACGGAAAAGAAACAAAAGGGAGGTATTCGTTTAAATGGTCTTTTAGACGGTTTTCTGAGTCAGATGACTTAGGAGTCATAAAAAGGTGTGTACGCGAAGGAGGAAAGTTGTCTTGAGTGCAAAAACGTGGAAAAAATGAAGGTATAAGGAAAAGAAACAAAAGGGAGGTATTGGTTTAAATGGTCTTTTAGACGGTTTTGTGAGTCAGATCGGTTCATAA
Source organism: Salticus scenicus (assembly GCA_963930645.1). NCBI lineage: Eukaryota > Metazoa > Arthropoda > Arachnida > Araneae > Salticidae > Salticus > Salticus scenicus. The sequence goes on from CAWVNO010001961.1 coordinate 745,217, forward strand.
TCATAAAAACAGTGTGTACGCGAAAGAGGAAAGTAGTTTTGAGTGCAAATACGTGGAAAAAATGAATGTATAAGGAAAAGAATCAAAAGGGAGGTATTGGTTTAAATGGACTTTTAGACGTTTTTGCGAGTCAGATCGGTTCGAAATCATAAAAACAGTATGTACGCGAAGGATGAAAGTAGTTTTGAGTGCAAAAACGTGGAAAAATGAATGTACAAGGAAGGAAGGAATCAAAAGGGAAGTATTGGTTTAAATAGTCTTTTAGACGGTTTTCTGAGTCAGATGAGTTCGGAATCATAAAAACGGTGTGTACGCGAAAAAGAAATGTTGTTTTGAGTGCAAAAACGTGGAAAAAATGAATGTATGAGGAAAAGAAACAAAAGGGAGGTATTGGCTTAAATGTTCTTTTAGACGGTTTTGTGAGTCAGATCGGTTCATAATCACAAAAACAGTGTGTACGCGAAAGAGGAAAGTAGTTTTGAGTGCAAATACGTGGAAAACATGAATGTATAAGGAAAAGAATCAAAAGGGAGGTATTGGGTTAAATGGTCTTTTAGACGGTTTTGTTAGTCATATGTGTTCTGAATCATAAAAACAGTGTGTACGCAAAGGAGGAAAGTTGTTCTGAGTGCAAAAACGTGGAAAAAATGAATGTATAAGGAAAAGAAACAAAAGGGAGGTATTGGTTTAAACGGTCTTTTGGACGATTTTGTTAGTCATATGTGTTCCGAATCATAAAAACAGTGTGTACGCGAAGGAGGAAAGTAGTTTTGAGTACAAAAACGGGGAAAAAATGAATATATGAGGAAAAGAAACAAAAGGGAGGTATTGGTTTAAATGGTTTTGTGAGTCAGATGAGTTCGGAATCATAAAAACGGTGTGTACGCGAAGGAGGAAAGTTGTTTTGAGTGCAAAAACGTAGAAAAAATGAATGTATGAGGAAAAGAAAAAAAGGGAGGTATTGGTTTAAATGGTCTTTTAGACGGTTTTCTGAGTCAGATGAGTTCGGAATCATAAAAACGGTGTGTACGCGAAGGAGGAATGTTGTTTTGAGTGCAAAAACGTGGAAAAAATGAAGGTATAAGGAAAAGAAACAAAAGGGAGGTATTGGTTTAAATGGTTTTGTGAGTCAGATGAGTTCGGAATCATAAAAACAGTGTGTACGCGAAAGAGGAAAGTAGTTTTGAGTGCAAATACGTGGAAAAAATGAATGTATAAGGAAAAGAATCAAAACGGAGGTATTGGTTTAAATGGTCTTTTAGACGGTTTTGTTAGTCATATGTGTTCTGAATCATAAAAACAGTGTGTACGCGAAGGAGGAAAGTTGTTTTGAGTGCAAAAACGTGGAAAAAATGAATGTATAAGAAAAAGAAACAAAAGGGAGGTATTGGTTTAAATGGTCTTTTGGACGGTTTTGTTAGTCATATGTGTTCTGAATCATAAAAACAGTGTGTACGCGAAGGAAGAAAGTAGTTTTGAGTACAAAAACGGGGAAAAAATGAATGTATGAGGAAAAGAAACAAAAGGGGGGTTTAAATGGTCTTTTAGACGGTTTTCTGAGTCAGATGAGTTCGGAATCATAAAAACGGTGTGTACGCGAAGGAGGAAAGTTGTTTTGACTGCAAAAACGTGGAAAAAATGAAGGTATAAGGAAAAGAAACAAAAGGGAGGTATTGGTTTAAATGGTCTTTTAAACGGTTTTGTGAGTCAGATCAACCGATCTCATAATCATAAAAACAGTGTGTACGCGAAAGAGGAAAGTAGTTTTGAGTGCAAAAACGTGGAAAAAATGAATGTATGAGGAAAAGAAACAAAAGGGAGGTATTGGCTTAAATGTTCTTTTAGACGGTTTTGTGAGTCAGATCGGTTCATAATCACAAAAACAGTGTGTACGCGAAAGAGGAAAGTAGTTTTGAGTGCAAATACGTGGAAAACATGAATGTATAAGGAAAAGAATCAAAAGGGAGGTATTGGGTTAAATGGTCTTTTAGACGGTTTTGTTAGTCATATGTGTTCTGAATCATAAAAACAGTGTGTACGCAAAGGAGGAAAGTTGTTCTGAGTGCAAAAACGTGGAAAAAATGAATGTATAAGGAAAAGAAACAAAAGGGAGGTATTGGTTTAAACGGTCTTTTGGACGATTTTGTTAGTCATATGTGTTCCGAATCATAAAAACAGTGTGTACGCGAAGGAGGAAAGTAGTTTTGAGTACAAAAACGGGGAAAAAATGAATATATGAGGAAAAGAAACAAAAGGGAGGTATTGGTTTAAATGGTTTTGTGAGTCAGATGAGTTCGGAATCATAAAAACGGTGTGTACGCGAAGGAGGAAAGTTGTTTTGAGTGCAAAAACGTAGAAAAAATGAATGTATGAGGAAAAGAAAAAAAGGGAGGTATTGGTTTAAATGGTCTTTTAGACGGTTTTCTGAGTCAGATGAGTTCGGAATCATAAAAACGGTGTGTACGCGAAGGAGGAATGTTGTTTTGAGTGCAAAAACGTGGAAAAAATGAAGGTATAAGGAAAAGAAACAAAAGGGAGGTATTGGTTTAAATGGTTTTGTGAGTCAGATGAGTTCGGAATCATAAAAACAGTGTGTACGCGAAAGAGGAAAGTAGTTTTGAGTGCAAATACGTGGAAAAAATGAATGTATAAGGAAAAGAATCAAAACGGAGGTATTGGTTTAAATGGTCTTTTAGACGGTTTTGTTAGTCATATGTGTTCTGAATCATAAAAACAGTGTGTACGCGAAGGAGGAAAGTTGTTTTGAGTGCAAAAACGTGGAAAAATGAATGTATAAGAAAAAGAAACAAAAGGGAGGTATTGGTTTAAATGGTCTTTTGGACGGTTTTGTTAGTCATATGTGTTCTGAATCATAAAAACAGTGTGTACGCGAAGGAAGAAAGTAGTTTTGAGTACAAAAACGGGGAAAAAATGAATGTATGAGGAAAAGAAACAAAAGGGGGGTTTAAATGGTCTTTTAGACGGTTTTCTGAGTCAGATGAGTTCGGAATCATAAAAACGGTGTGTACGCGAAGGAGGAAAGTTGTTTTGACTGCAAAAACGTGGAAAAAATGAAGGTATAAGGAAAAGAAACAAAAGGGAGGTATTGGTTTAAATGGTCTTTTAAACGGTTTTGTGAGTCAGATCAACCGATCTCATAATCATAAAAACAGTGTGTACGCGAAAGAGGAAAGTAGTTTTGAGTGCAAATACGTGGAAAAAATGAATTATAAGGAAAATAATCAATAGGGAGGTATTGGTTTAAATGGACTTTTAGACGTTTTTGCGAGTCAGATCGGTTCGAAATCATAAAAACAGTATGTACGCGAAGGATGAAAGTAGTTTTGAGTGCAAAAACGTGGAAAAAATGAATGTACAAGGAAAAGAATCAAAAGGGAGGTGGTGAATAGGTAAAGAACAAATGGACTTTTAGACGTTTTTGTTAGTCATATGAAATAATTCCAACTGTTACATTCTGAATCATAAAAACAGTGTGTACGCGAAAGAGGAAAGTTGTTTTGAGTGCAAAAACGTGAAAAAAATGAATGTATAAGGAAAAGAAACAAAAGGGAGGTAATGGTTTAAATGGTCTTTTAGAGGTTTTCTGAGTCAGATCGGTTCGAAATAATAAAAACGGTGTGTACGCGAAGGAGGAAAGTTGTTTTGAGTGCAAAAACGTGGAAAAAATGAATGTATGCGGAAAAGAAACAAAAGGGAGGTATTGGTTTAAATGGTCTTTTAGACGGTTTTCTGAGTCAGATGACTTAGGAATCATAAAAAGGTGTGTACGCGAAGGAGGAAAGTTGTTTTGAGTGCAAAAACGTGGAAAAAATGAATGTATAAGGAAAAGAAACAAAAGGGAGGTATTGGTTTAAATGGTCTTTTAGACGGTTTTGTGAGTCAGATCGGTTTATAATCATAAAAACAGTGTGTACGCGAAAGAGGAAAGTAGTTTTGAGTGCAAATACGTGGAAAAAATGAATGTATAAGGAAAAGAATCAAAAGGGAGGTATTGGTTTAAATGGACTTTTAGACGTTTTTGCGAGTCAGATCGGTTCGAAATCATAAAAACAGTATGTACGCGAAGGATGAAAGTAGTTTTGAGTGCAAAAACGTGGAAAAAATGAATGTACAAGGAAGGAAGGAATCAAAATGGAGGTATTGGTTTAAATGGTCTTTTAGACGGTTTTCTGAGTCAGATGACTTCGGAATCATAAAAAGGTGTGTACGCGAAGGAGGAAAGTTGTTTTGAGTGCAAAAACGTGGAAAAAATGAATGTATAAGGAAAAGAAACAAAAGGGAGGTATTAGTTTAAATGGTCTTATAGACGGTTTTCTGAGTCAGATGAGTTCGGAATCATAAAAACGGTGTGTAAGCGAAGGAGGAATGTTGTTTTGAGTGCAAAAACGTGGAAAAAATGAAGGTATAAGGAAAAGAAACAAAAGGGAGGTATTGGTTTAAATGGTTTTGTGAGTCAGATGAGTTCGGAATCATAAAAACAGTGTGTACGCGAAAGAGGAAAGTAGTTTTGAGTGCAAATACGTGGAAAAAATGAATGTATAAGGAAAAGAATCAAAACGGAGGTATTGGTTTAAATGGTCTTTTAGACGGTTTTGTTAGTCATATGTGTTCTGAATCATAAAAACAGTGTGTACGCGAAGGAGGAAAGTTGTTTTGAGTGCAAAAACGTGGAAAAAATGAATGTATAAGAAAAAGAAACAAAAGGGAGGTATTGGTTTAAATGGTCTTTTGGACGGTTTTGTTAGTCATATGTGTTCTGAATCATAAAAACAGTGTGTACGCGAAGGAAGAAAGTAGTTTTGAGTACAAAAACGGGGAAAAAATGAATGTATGAGGAAAAGAAACAAAAGGGGGGTTTAAATGGTCTTTTAGACGGTTTTCTGAGTCAGATGAGTTCGGAATCATAAAAACGGTGTGTACGCGAAGGAGGAAAGTTGTTTTGACTGCAAAAACGTGGAAAAAATGAAGGTATAAGGAAAAGAAACAAAAGGGAGGTATTGGTTTAAATGGTCTTTTAGACGGTTTTGTGAGTCAGATCAACCGATCTCATAATCATAAAAACAGTGTGTACGCGAAAGAGGAAAGTAGTTTTGAGTGCAAATACGTGGAAAAAATGAATTATAAGGAAAATAATCAATAGGGAGGTATTGGTTTAAATGGACTTTTAGACGTTTTTGCGAGTCAGATCGGTTCGAAATCATAAAAACAGTATGTACGCGAAGGATGAAAGTAGTTTTGAGTGCAAAAACGTGGAAAAAATGAATGTACAAGGAAAAGAATCAAAAGGGAGGTGGTGAATAGGTAAAGAACAAATGGACTTTTAGACGTTTTTGTTAGTCATATGAAATAATTCCAACTGTTACATTCTGAATCATAAAAACAGTGTGTACGCGAAAGAGGAAAGTTGTTTTGAGTGCAAAAACGTGAAAAAAATGAATGTATAAGGAAAAGAAACAAAAGGGAGGTAATGGTTTAAATGGTCTTTTAGAGGTTTTCTGAGTCAGATCGGTTCGAAATAATAAAAACGGTGTGTACGCGAAGGAGGAAAGTTGTTTTGAGTGCAAAAACGTGGAAAAAATGAATGTATGCGGAAAAGAAACAAAAGGGAGGTATTGGTTTAAATGGTCTTTTAGACGGTTTTCTGAGTCAGATGACTTAGGAATCATAAAAAGGTGTGTACGCGAAGGAGGAAAGTTGTTTTGAGTGCAAAAACGTGGAAAAAATGAATGTATAAGGAAAAGAAACAAAAGGGAGGTATTGGTTTAAATGGTCTTTTAGACGGTTTTGTGAGTCAGATCGGTTTATAATCATAAAAACAGTGTGTACGCGAAAGAGGAAAGTAGTTTTGAGTGCAAATACGTGGAAAAAATGAATGTATAAGGAAAAGAATCAAAAGGGAGGTATTGGTTTAAATGGACTTTTAGACGTTTTTGCGAGTCAGATCGGTTCGAAATCATAAAAACAGTATGTACGCGAAGGATGAAAGTAGTTTTGAGTGCAAAAACGTGGAAAAAATGAATGTACAAGGAAGGAAGGAATCAAAATGGAGGTATTGGTTTAAATGGTCTTTTAGACGGTTTTCTGAGTCAGATGACTTCGGAATCATAAAAAGGTGTGTACGCGAAGGAGGAAAGTTGTTTTGAGTGCAAAAACGTGGAAAAAATGAATGTATAAGGAAAAGAAACAAAAGGGAGGTATTAGTTTAAATGGTCTTTTAGACGGTTTTCTGAGTCAGATGAGTTCGGAATCATAAAAACGGTGTGTAAGCGAAGGAGGAATGTTGTTTTGAGTGCAAAAACGTGGAAAAAATGAAGGTATAAGGAAAAGAAACAAAAGGGAGGTATTGGGTTAAATGGTCTTTTAGACGGTTTTGTTAGTCATATGTGTTCTGAATCATAAAAACAGTGTGTACGCGAACGAGGAAAGTTGTTTTGAGTGCAAAAACGTGGAAAAAATGAATGTATAAGGAAAAGAATCAAAAGGGAGGTATTGGGTTAAATGGTCTTTTAGACGGTTTTGTTAGTCATATGTGTTCTGAATCATAAAAACAGTGTGTACGCAAAGGAGGAGAGTTGTTCTGAGTGCAGAAACGTGGAAAAAATGAATGTATAAGGAAAAGAAACAAAAGGGAGGTATTGGTTTAAACGGTCTTTTGGACGGTTTTGTTAGTCATATGTGTTCCGAATCATAAAAACAGTGTGTACGCGAAGGAGGAAAGTAGTTTTGAGTACAAAAACGGGGAAAAAATGAATATATGAGGAAAAGAAACAAAAGGGAGGTATTGGTTTAAATGGTTTTGTGAGTCAGATGAGTTCGGAATCATAAAAACGGTGTGTACGCGAAGGAGGAAAGTTGTTTAGAGTGCAAAAACGTAGAAAAAATGAATGTATGAGGAAAAGAAAAAAAGGGAGGTATTGGATTAAATGGTCTTTTAGACGGTTTTCTGAGTCAGATGAGTTCGGAATCATAAAAACGGTGTGTACGCGAAGGAGGAATGTTGTTTTGAGTGCAAAAACGTGGAAAAAATGAAGGTATAAGGAAAAGAAACAAAAGGGAGGTATTGGTTTAAATGGTTTTGTGAGTCAGATGAGTTCGGAATCATAAAAACAGTGTGTACGCGAAAGAGGAAAGTAGTTTTGAGTGCAAATACGTGGAAAAAATGAATGTATAAGGAAAAGAATCAAAACGGAGGTATTGGTTTAAATGGTCTTTTAGACGGTTTTGTTAGTCATATGTGTTCTGAATCATAAAAACAGTGTGTACGCGAAGGAGGAAAGTTGTTTTGAGTGCAAAAACGTGGAAAAAATGAATGTATAAGAAAAAGAAACAAAAGGGAGGTATTGGTTTAAATGGTCTTTTGGACGGTTTTGTTAGTCATATGTGTTCTGAATCATAAAAACAGTGTGTACGCGAAGGAAGAAAGTAGTTTTGAGTACAAAAACGGGGAAAAAATGAATGTATGAGGAAAAGAAACAAAAGGGGGGTTTAAATGGTCTTTTAGACGGTTTTCTGAGTCAGATGAGTTCGGAATAATAAAAACGGTGTGTACGCGAAGGAGGAAAGTTGTTTTGACTGCAAAAACGTGGAAAAAATGAAGGTATAAGGAAAAGAAACAAAAGGGAGGTATTGGTTTAAATGGTCTTTTAGACGGTTTTGTGAGTCAGATCAACCGATCTCATAATCATAAAAACAGTGTGTACGCGAAAGAGGAAAGTAGTTTTGAGTGCAAATACGTGGAAAAAATGAATTATAAGGAAAATAATCAATAGGGAGGTATTGGTTTAAATGGACTTTTAGACGTTTTTGCGAGTCAGATCGGTTCGAAATCATAAAAACAGTATGTACGCGAAGGATGAAAGTAGTTTTGAGTGCAAAAACGTGGAAAAAATGAATGTACAAGGAAAAGAATCAAAAGGGAGGTGGTGAATAGGTAAAGAACAAATGGACTTTTAGACGTTTTTGTTAGTCATATGAAATAATTCCAACTGTTACATTCTGAATCATAAAAACAGTGTGTACGCAAAAGAGGAAAGTTGTTTTGAGTGCAAAAACGTGAAAAAAATGAATGTATAAGGAAAAGAAACAAAAGGGAGGTAATGGTTTAAATGGTCTTTTAGAGGTTTTCTGAGTCAGATCGGTTCGAAATAATAAAAACGGTGTGTACGCGAAGGAGGAAAGTTGTTTTGAGTGCAAAAACGTGGAAAAAATGAATGTATACGGAAAAGAAACAAAAGGGAGGTATTGGTTTAAATGGTCTTTTAGACGGTTTTCTGAGTCAGATGACTTAGGAATCATAAAAAGGTGTGTACGCGAAGGAGGAAAGTTGTTTTGAGTGCAAAAACGTGGAAAAAATGAATGTATAAGGAAAAGAAACAAAAGGGAGGTATTGGTTTAAATGGTCTTTTAGACGGTTTTGTGAGTCAGATCGGTTTATAATCATAAAAACAGTGTGTACGCGAAAGAGGAAAGTAGTTTTGAGTGCAAATACGTGGAAAAAATGAATGTATAAGGAAAAGAATCAAAAGGGAGGTATTGGTTTAAATGGACTTTTAGACGTTTTTGCGAGTCAGATCGGTTCGAAATCATAAAAACAGTATGTACGCGAAGGATGAAAGTAGTTTTGAGTGCAAAAACGTGGAAAAAATTAATGTACAAGGAAGGAAGGAATCAAAATGGAGGTATTGGTTTAAATGGTCTTTTAGACGGTTTTCTGAGTCAGATGACTTCGGAATCATAAAAAGGTGTGTACGCGAAGGAGGAAAGTTGTTTTGAGTGCAAAAACGTGGAAAAAATGAATGTATAAGGAAAAGAAACAAAAGGGAGGTATTAGTTTAAATGGTCTTTTAGACGGTTTTCTGAGTCAGATGAGTTCGGAATCATAAAAACGGTGTGTAAGCGAAGGAGGAATGTTGTTTTGAGTGCAAAAACGTGGAAAAAATGAAGGTATAAGGAAAAGAAACAAAAGGGAGGTATTGGGTTAAATGGTCTTTTAGACGGTTTTGTTAGTCATATGTGTTCTGAATCATAAAAACAGTGTGTACGCGAACGAGGAAAGTTGTTTTGAGTGCAAAAACGTGGAAAAAATGAATGTATAAGGAAAAGAAACAAAAGGGAGGTATTGGTTTAAATGGTCTTTTAGACGGTTTTCTGAGTCAGATGAGTTCGGAATCATAAAAACGGTGTGTACGCGAAGGAGGAAAGTTGTTTTGACTGCAAAAACGTGGAAAAAATGAAGGTATAAGGAAAAGAAACAAAAGGGAGGTATTGGTTTAAATGGTCTTTTAGACGGTTTTGTGAGTCAGATCGGTTCATAATCATAAAAACAGTGTGTACGCGAAAGAGGAAAGTAGTTTTGAGTACAAAAACGGGGAAAAAATGAATGTATGAGGAAAAGAAACAAAAGGGAGGTATTGGTTTAAATGGTCTTTTAGACGGTTTTCTGAGTCAGATGAGTTCGGAATCATAAAAACGGTGTGTACGCGAAGGAGGAAAGTTGTTTTGACTGCAAAAACGTGGAAAAAATGAAGGTATAAGGAAAAGAAACAAAAGGGAGGTATTGGTTTAAATGGTCTTTTAGACGGTTTTCTGAGTCAGATGACTTAGGAATCATAAAAAGGTGTGTACGCGAAGAAGGAAAGTTGTTTTGAGTGCAAAAACGTGGAAAAAATGAATGTATAAGGAAAAGAAACAAAAGGGAGGTATTGGTTTAAATGGTCTTTTAGACGGTTTTGTGAGTCAGATGAGTTCAAAATCATAAAAACGGTGTGTACGCGAAGGAGGAAAGTTGTTTTGAGTGCAAAAACGTGGAAAAAATGAATGTATGAGGAAAAGAAACAAAAGGGAGGAAATGGCTTAAATGGTCTTTTAGACGGTTTTGTGAGCCAGATCGGTTCATAATCATAAAAACAGTGTGTACGCGAAAGAGGAAAGTAGTTTTGAGTGCAAATACGTGGAAAAAATGAATGTATAAGGAAAAGAATCAAAAGGGAGGTATTGGTTTAAATGGTCTTTTAGACGGTTTTCTGAGTCAGATGACTTAGGAATCATAAAAAGGTGTGTACGCGAAGGAGGAAAGTTGTTTTGAGTGCAAAAACGTGGAAAAAATGAATGTATAAGGAAAAGAAACAAAAGGGAGGTATTGGTTTAAATGGTCTTTTAGACGGTTTTGTGAGTCAGATGAGTTCAAAATCATAAAAACGGTGTGTACGCGAAGGAGGAAAGTTGTTTTGAGTGCAAAAACGTGGGAAAAATGAATGTATGAGGAAAAGAAACAAAAGGGAGGTAATGGCTTAAATGGTCTTTTAGACGGTTTTGCGAGTCAGATCGGTTCGAAATCATAAAAACAGTATGTACGCGAAGGATGAAAGTAGTTTTGAGTGCAAAAACGTGGAAAAAATGAATATATGAGGAAAACAAACAAAAGGGAGGTATTGGTTTAAATGGTCTTTTAGACGGTTTTCTGAGTCAGATGAGTTCGGAATCATAAAAACGGAGTGTACGCGAAGGAGGAAAGTTGTTTTGAGTGCAAAAACGTGGAAAAAATGAATGTATAAGGAAAAGAAACAAAAGGGAGGTATTGGGTTAAATGGTCTTTTAGACGGTTTTGTTAGTCATATGTGTTCTGAATCATAAAAACAGTGTGTACGCAAAGGAGGAAAGTTGTTTTGAGTGCAAAAACGTGGAAAAAATGAATGTATAAGGAAAAGAATCAAAAGGGAGGTATTGGGTTAAATGGTCTTTTAGACGGTTTTGTTAGTCATATGTGTTCTGAATCATAAAAACAGTGTGTACGCAAAGGAGGAAAGTTGTTTTGAGTGCAAAAACGTGGAAAAAATGAATGTATAAGGAAAAGAAACAAAAGGGAGGTATTGGTTTAAACGGTCTTTTGGACGGTTTTGTTAGTCATATGTGTTCCGAATCATAAAAACAGTGCGTACGCGAAGGAGGAAAGTAGTTTTGAGTACAAAAACGGGGAAAAAATGAATATATGAGGAAAAGAAACAAAAGGGAGGTATTGGTTTAAATGGTCTTTTAGACGGTTTTCTGAGTCAGATGAGTTCGGAATCATAAAAACGGAGTGTACGCGAAGGAGGAAAGTTGTTTTGAGTGCAAAAACGTGGAAAAAATGAATGTACAAGGAAAAGAATCAAAAGGGAGGTGGTGAATAGGTAAAGAACAAATGGACTTTTAGACGTTTTTGTTAGTCATATGTGTTCTGAATCATAAAAACAGTGTGTACGCGAAAGAGGAAAGTTGTTTTGAGTGCAAAAACGTGAAAAAAATGAATGTATAAGGAAAAGAAACAAAAGGGAGGTATTGGTTTAAATGGTCTTTTAGACGGTTTTGTGAGTCAGATCGGTTCATAATCATAAAAACAGTGTGTACGCGAAAGAGGAAACTAGTTTTGAGTGCAAATACGTGGAAAAAATGAATGTATAAGGAAAAGTATCAAAAGGGAGGTATTGGTTTAAATGGACTTTTAGACGTTTTTGCGAGTCAGATCGGTTCGAAATCATAAAAACAGTATGTACGCGAAGGATGAAAGTAGTTTTGAGTGCAAAAACGTGGAAAAAATGAATGTACAAGGAAGGAAGGAATCAAAAGGGAAGTATTGGTTTAAATGGTCTTTTAGACGGTTTTCTGAGTCAGATGAGTTCGGAATCATAAAAATGGTGTGTACGCGAAAAAGAAATGTTGTTTTGAGTGCAAAAACGTGGAAAAAATCTGGTGTGAAACAACCACACGACTTCCATTACCCACTATTACACATATTATATGCATTTTTGAGAGATAATGCGATCAGAAAACATAAAAGTGAACTAAAGAGAAAATCGTTAGAGCCGTTTTTGAGATACCAACTTTTACAAAAAATCAATTATTGACAGGAAAACAATAATTACATACAAAAGGATATTTAAAAGTGAGTTAATAGGGCGAGTTTGAAAAAAATCCGCACAGCTGTTTTTAAAGAAACGCTCTTGGGAGACCTGAAATTGAGCTATTTATACAGGACGCCTATCAATTTTTCTGAACTAACCAACTATATCATTCGAAAGGACATCTAATAGAGTGTTTATATAGCAAGTTTGAAGAAAATCGTTAGAGCCGTTTTTGAGATACGGACTTACGGTCCCACTTCCGGTTTCCGATGTCCCACTTCCGGTTAAAATCAATTATTGACAGGAAAACAATAATTACATACAAAAGCATATTTAAAAGTGAGTTAAAATGGCGAGTTTGAAAAAAATCCGTACAACCGTTTTTAAAGGCCTCCATTTTTAAAGGCCTCCAAAGGCCTCCAATAGCTCAATTTCAGGCCTCCCTTGGGAGGCCTGAAATTGAGCTATTTATACAGGACGCCTATCAATTTTCCTGAACTAACCAACTATATCATTCGAAAGGACATCTAATAGAGTATTTATATAGCAAGTTTGAAGAAAATCGTTAGAGCCATTTTTGAGATACGGACTTACGGTTGCACTTCCGGTTTCCGATGTCCTACTTCCGGTTTTCCGATTTTCACCAAAATTTGGAAATTTCATCTGTACAACAGACATATTTCAATTCTAAAGTTTCGTAGCTCTATCTTTATTAGTTTCTGAGCTATAATAGCCAGAAGATTCTCCACATACATACATACATACATACATACATACACACATACATACACACTGACCAATTGCCAAAAACCACTTTTTTGGACTCAGGGGACCTTAAAACGTGTAAATCAGGTGAAAACCCGATATCGAATTTTCAGACCGAAAACGATACTTCCATTACCTACGGTAGTAGGGTAATGGAAGTAAAAATGAATGTATGAGGAAAAGAAACAAAAGGGAGGTATTGGCTTAAATGTTCTTTTAGACGGTTTTGTGAGTCAGATCGGTTCATAATCACAAAAACAGTGTGTACGCGAAAGAGGAAAGTAGTTTTGAGTGCAAATACGTGGAAAAAATGAATGTATAAGGAAAAGAATCAAAAGGGAGGTATTGGGTTAAATGGTCTTTTAGACGGTTTTGTTAGTCATATGTGTTCTGAATCATAAAAACAGTGTGTACGCAAAGGAGGAAAGTTGTTTTGAGTGCAAAAACGTGGAAAAAATGAATGTATAAGGAAAAGAAACAAAAGGGAGGTATTGGTTTAAACGGTCTTTTGGACGGTTTTGTTAGTCATATGTGTTCCGAATCATAAAAACAGTGTGTACGCGAAGGAGGAAAGTAGTTTTGAGTACAAAAACGGGGAAAAAATGAATATATGAGGTAAAGAAACAAAAGGGAGGTATTGGTTTAAATGGTTTTGTGAGTCAGATGAGTTCGGAATCATAAAAACGGTGTGTACGCGAAGGAGGAAAGTTGTTTTGAGTGCAAAAACGTAGAAAAAATGAATGTATGAGGAAAAGAAAAAAAGGGAGGTATTGGTTTAAATGGTCTTTTAGACGGTTTTCTGAGTCAGATGAGTTCGGAATCATAAAAACGGTGTGTACGCGAAGGAGGAATGTTGTTTTGAGTGCAAAAACGTGGAAAAAATGAAGGTATAAGGAAAAGAAACAAAAGGGAGGTATTGGTTTAAATGGTCTTTTAGAAGGTTTTGTGAGTCAGATCGGTTCATAATCATAAAAACAGTGTGTACGCGAAAGAGGAAAGTAGTTTTGAGTGCAAATACGTGGAAAAAATGAATGTATAAGGAAAAGAATCAAAACGGAGGTATTGGTTTAAATGGTCTTTTAGACGGTTTTGTTAGTCATATGTGTTCGGAATCATAAAAACAGTGTGTACGCGAAGGAGGAAAGTTGTTTTGAGTGCAAAAACGTGGAAAAAATGAATGTATAAGAAAAAGAAACAAAAGGGAGGTATTGGTTTAAATGGTCTTTTGGACGGTTTTGTTAGTCATATGTGTTCTGAATCATAAAAACAGTGTGTACGCGAAGGAAAAAAGTAGTTTTGAGTACAAAAACGGGGAAAAAATGAATGTATGAGGAAAAGAAACAAAAGGGGGGTTTAAATGGTCTTTTAGACGGTTTTCTGAGTCAGATGAGTTCGGAATCATAAAAACGGTGTGTACGCGAAGGAGGAAAGTTGTTTTGACTGCAAAAACGTGGAAAAAATGAAGGTATAAGGAAAAGAAACAAAAGGGAGGTATTGGTTTAAATGGTCTTTTAGACGGTTTTGTGAGTCAGATCGGTTCGAAATCATAAAAACAGTATGTACGCGAAGGATGAAAGTAGTTTTGAGTGCAAAAACGTGGAAAAAATGAATGTACAAGGAAAAGAATCAAAAGGGAGGTGGTGAATAGGTAAAGAACAAATGGACTTTTAGACGTTTTTGTTAGTCATATGTGTTCTGAATCATAAAAACAGTGTGTACGCGAAAGAGGAAAGTTGTTTTGAGTGCAAAAACGTGAAAAAAATGAATGTATAAGGAAAAGAAACAAAAGGGAGGTAATGGTTTAAATGGTCTTTTAGAGGTTTTCTGAGTCAGATCGGTTCGAAATAATAAAAACGGTGTGTACTTGAAGGAGGAAAGTTGTTTTGAGTGCAAGAACGTGGAAAAAATGAATGTATACGGAAAAGAAACAAAAGGGAGGTATTGGTTTAAATGGTCTTTTAGACGGTTTTCTGAGTCAGATGACTTAGGAATCATAAAAAGGTGTGTACGCGAAGGAGGAAAGTTGTTTTGAGTGCAAAAACGTGGAAAAAATGAATGTATAAGGAAAAGAAACAAAAGGGAGGTATTGGTTTAAATGGTCTTTTAGACGGTTTTGTGAGTCAGATCGGTTTATAATCATAAAAACAGTGTGTACGCGAAAGAGGAAAGTAGTTTTGAGTGCAAATACGTGGAAAAAATGAATGTATAAGGAAAAGAATCAAAAGGGAGGTATTGGTTTAAATGGACTTTTAGACGTTTTTGCGAGTCAAATCGGTTCGAAATCATAAAAACAGTATGTACGCGAAGGATGAAAGTAGTTTTGAGTGCAAAAACGTGGAAAAAATGAATGTACAAGGAAGGAAGGAATCAAAATGGAGGTATTGGTTTAAATGGTCTTTTAGACGGTTTTCTGAGTCAGATGACTTCGGAATCATAAAAAGGTGTGTACGCGAAGGAGGAAAGTTGTTTTGAGTGCAAAAACGTGGAAAAAATGAATGTATAAGGAAAAGAAACAAAAGGGAGGTATTAGTTTAAATGGTCTTTTAGACGGTTTTCTGAGTCAGATGAGTTCGGAATCATAAAAACGGTGTGTAAGCGAAGGAGGAATGTTGTTTTGAGTGCAAAAACGTGGAAAAAATGAAGGTATAAGGAAAAGAAACAAAAGGGAGGTATTGGGTTAAATGGTCTTTTAGACGGTTTTGTTAGTCATATGTGTTCTGAATCATAAAAACAGTGTGTACGCGAACGAGGAAAGTTGTTTTGAGTGCAAAAACGTGGAAAAAATGAATGTATAAGGAAAAGAAACAAAAGGGAGGTATTGGTTTAAATGGTCTTTTAGACGGTTTTCTGAGTTAGATGAGTTCGGAATCATAAAAACGGTGTGTACGCGAAGGAGGAAAGTTGTTTTGACTGCAAAAACGTGGAAAAAATGAAGGTATAAGGAAAAGAAACAAAAGGGAGGTATTGGTTTAAATGGTCTTTTAGACGGTTTTGTGAGTCAGATCGGTTCATAATCATAAAAACAGTGTGTACGCGAAAGAGGAAAGTAGTTTTGAGTACAAAAACGGGGAAAAAATGAATGTATGAGGAAAAGAAACAAAAGGGAGGTATTGGTTTAAATGGTCTTTTAGACGGTTTTCTGAGTCAGATGACTTAGGAATCATAAAAAGGTGTGTACGCGAAGGAGGAAAGTTGTTTTGAGTGCAAAAACGTGGAAAAAATGAATGTATAAGGAAAAGAAACAAAAGGGAGGTATTGGTTTAAATGGTCTTTTAGACGGTTTTGTGAGTCAGATGAGTTCAAAATCATAAAAACGGTGTGTACGCGAAGGAGGAAAGTTGTTTTGAGTGCAAAAACGTGGAAAAAATGAATGTATGAGGAAAAGAAACAAAAGGGAGGTAATGGCTTAAATGGTCTTTTAGACGGTTTTGTGAGCCAGATCGGTTCATAATCATAAAAACAGTGTGTACGCGAAAGAGGAAAGTAGTTTTGAGTGCAAATACGTGGAAAAAATGAATGTATGAGGAAAAGAAACAAAAGGGAGGTAATGGCTTAAATGGTCTTTTAGACGGTTTTGCGAGTCAGATCGGTTCGAAATCATAAAAACAGTATGTACGCGAAGGATGAAAGTAGTTTTCAGTGCAAAAACGTGGAAAAAATGAATATATGAGGAAAAGAAACAAAAGGGAGGTATTGGTTTAAATGGTCTTTTAGACGGTTTTCTGAGTCAGATGAGTTCTGAATCATAAAAACAGTGTGTACGCAAAGGAGGAAAGTTGTTTTGAGTGCAAAAACGTGGAAAAAATGAATGTATAAGGAAAAGAAACAAAAGGGAGGTATTGGTTTAAACGGTCTTTTGGACGGTTTTGTTAGTCATATGTGTTCTGAATCATAAAAACAGTGTGTACGCGAAAGAGGAAAGTTGTTTTGAGTGCAAAAACGTGAAAAAAATGAATGTATAAGGAAAAGAAACAAAAGGGAGGTATTGGTTTAAATGGTCTTTTAGAGGTTTTCTCAGTCAGATCGGTTCGAAATAATAAAAACGGAGTGTACGCGAAGGAGGAAAGTTGTTTTGAGTGCAAAAACGTGCAAAAAATGAATGTATACGGAAAAGAAACAAAAGGGAGGTATTGGTTTAAATGGTCTTTTAGACGGTTTTCTGAGTCAGATGACTTAGGAGTCATAAAAAGGTGTGTACGCGAAGGAGGAAAGTTGTTTTGAGTGCAAAAACGTGGAAAAAATGAAGGTATAAGGAAAAGAAACAAAAGGGAGGTATTGGTTTAAATGGTCTTTTAGACGGTTTTGTGAGTCAGATCAACCGATCTCATAATCATAAAAACAGTGTGTACGCGAAAGAGGAAAGTAGTTTTGAGTGCAAATACGTGGAAAAAATGAATTATAAGGAAAATAATCAATAGGGAGGTATTGGTTTAAATGGACTTTTAGACGTTTTTGCGAGTCAGATCGGTTCGAAATCATAAAAACAGTATGTACGCGAAGGATGAAAGTAGTTTTGAGTGCAAAAACGTGGAAAAAATGAATGTACAAGGAAAAGAATCAAAAGGGAGGTGGTGAATAGGTAAAGAACAAATGGACTTTTAGACGTTTTTGTTAGTCATATGTGTTCTGAATCATAAAAACAGTGTGTACGCGAAAGAGGAAAGTTGTTTTGAGTGCAAAAACGTGAAAAAAATGAATGTATAAGGAAAAGAAACAAAAGGGAGGTAATGGTTTAAATGGTCTTTTAGAGGTTTTCTGAGTCAGATCGGTTCGAAATAATAAAAACGGTGTGTACGCGAAGGAGGAAAGTTGTTTTGAGTGCAAGAACGTGGAAAAAATGAATGTATACGGAAAAGAAACAAAAGGGAGGTATTGGTTTAAATGGTCTTTTAGACGGTTTTCTGAGTCAGATGACTTAGGAATCATAAAAAGGTGTGTACGCGAAGGAGGAAAGTTGTTTTGAGTGCAAAAACGTGGAAAAAATGAATGTATAAGGAAAAGAAACAAAAGGGAGGTATTGGTTTAAATGGTCTTTTAGACGGTTTTGTGAGTCAGATCGGTTTATAATCATAAAAACAGTGTGTACGCGAAAGAGGAAAGTAGTTTTGAGTGCAAATACGTGGAAAAAATGAATGTATAAGGAAAAGAATCAAAAGGGAGGTATTGGTTTAAATGGACTTTTAGACGGTTTTCTGAGTCAGATGACTTCGGAATCATAAAAAGGTGTGTACGCGAAGGAGGAATGTTGTTTTGAGTGCAAAAACGTGGAAAAAATGAATGTATAAGGAAAAGAAACAAAAGGGAGGTATTGGGTTAAATGGTCTTTTAGACGGTTTTGTTAGTCATATGTGTTCTGAATCATAAAAACAGTGTGTACGCGAACGAGGAAAGTTGTTTTGAGTGCAAAAACGTGGAAAAAATGAATGTATAAGGAAAAGAAACAAAAGGGAGGTATTGGTTTAAATGGTCTTTTAGACGGTTTTCTGAGTTAGATGAGTTCGGAATCATAAAAACGGTGTGTACGCGAAGGAGGAAAGTTGTTTTGACTGCAAAAACGTGGAAAAAATGAAGGTATAAGGAAAAGAAACAAAAGGGAGGTATTGGTTTAAATGGTCTTTTAGACGGTTTTGTGAGTCAGATCGGTTCATAATCATAAAAACAGTGTGTACGCGAAAGAGGAAAGTAGTTTTGAGTACAAAAACGGGGAAAAAATTAATGTATGAGGAAAAGAAACAAAAGGGAGGTATTGGTTTAAATGGTCTTTTAGACGGTTTTCTGAGTCAGATGACTTAGGAATCATAAAAAGGTGTGTACGCGAAGGAGGAAAGTTGTTTTGAGTGCAAAAACGTGGAAAAAATGAATGTATAAGGAAAAGAAACAAAAGGGAGGTATTGGTTTAAATGGTCTTTTAGACGGTTTTGTGAGTCAGATGAGTTCAAAATCATAAAAACGGTGTGTACGCGAAGGAGGAAAGTTGTTTTGAGTGCAAAAACGTGGAAAAAATGAATGTATGAGGAAAAGAAACAAAAGGGAGGTAATGGCTTAAATGGTCTTTTAGACGGTTTTGTGAGCCAGATCGGTTCATAATCATAAAAACAGTGTGTACGCGAAAGAGGAAAGTAGTTTTGAGTGCAAATACGTGGAAAAAATGAATGTATAAGGAAAAGAATCAAAAGGGAGGTATTGGTTTAAATGGTCTTTTAGACGGTTTTCTGAGTCAGATGACTTAGGAATCATAAAAAGGTGTGTACGCGAAGGAGGAAAGTTGTTTTGAGTGCAAAAACGTGGAAAAAATGAATGTATGAGGAAAAGAAACAAAAGGGAGGTAATGGCTTAAATGGTCTTTTAGACGGTTTTGCGAGTCAGATCGGTTCGAAATCATAAAAACAGTATGTACGCGAAGGATGAAAGTAGTTTTCAGTGCAAAAACGTGGAAAAAATGAATATATGAGGAAAAGAAACAAAAGGGAGGTATTGGTTTAAATGGTCTTTTAGACGGTTTTCTGAGTCAGATGAGTTCGGAATCATAAAAACGGAGTGTACGCGAAGGAGGAAAGTTGTTTTGAGTGCAAAAACGTGGAAAAAATGAATGTATAAGGAAAAGAAACAAAAGGGAGGTATTGGGTTAAATGGTCTTTTAGACGGTTTTGTTAGTCATATGTGTTCTGAATCATAAAAACAGTGTGTACGCAAAGGAGGAAAGTTGTTTTGAGTGCAAAAACGTGGAAAAAATGAATGTATAAGGAAAAGAATCAAAAGGGAGGTATTGGGTTAAATGGTCTTTTAGACGGTTTTGTTAGTCATATGTGTTCTGAATCATAAAAACAGTGTGTACGCAAAGGAGGAAAGTTGTTTTGAGTGCAAAAACGTGGAAAAAATGAATGTATAAGGAAAAGAAACAAAAGGGAGGTATTGGTTTAAACGGTCTTTTGGACGGTTTTGTTAGTCATATGTGTTCTGAATCATAAAAACAGTGTGTACGCGAAAGAGGAAAGTTGTTTTGAGTGCAAAAACGTGAAAAAAATGAATGTATAAGGAAAAGAAACAAAAGGGAGGTATTGGTTTAAATGGTCTTTTAGAGGTTTTCTCAGTCAGATCGGTTCGAAATAATAAAAACGGAGTGTACGCGAAGGAGGAAAGTTGTTTTGAGTGCAAAAACGTTGAAAAAATGAATGTATACGGAAAAGAAACAAAAGGGAGGTATTGGTTTAAATGGTGTTTTAGACGGTTTTTTGAGTCAGATGACTTAGTAATCATAAAAAGGTGTGTACGCGAAGGAGGAAAGTTGTTTTGAGTGCAAAAACGTGGAAAAAATGAATGTATAAGGAAAAGAAACAAAAGGGAGGTATTGGTTTAAATGGTCTTTTAGACGGTTTTGTGAGTCAGATGAGTTCATAATCATAAAAACAGTGTGTACGCGAAAGAGGAAAGTAGTTTTGAGTGCAAATACGTGGAAAAAATGAATGTATAAGTAAAAGAATCAAAAGGGAGGTATTGGGTTAAATGGTCTTTTAGAAGGTTTTGTTAGTCATATGTGTTCTGAATCATAAAAACAGTGTGTACGCAAAGGAGGAAAGTAGTTTTGAGTGCAAATACGTGGAAAAAATGAATGTATAAGTAAAAGAATCAAAAGGGAGGTATTGGGTTAAATGGTCTTTTAGACGGTTTTGTTAGTCATATGTGTTCTGAATCATAAAAACGGAGTGTACGCGAAGGAGGAAAGTTGTTTTGAGTGCAAAAACGTGGAAAAAATGAATGTACAAGGAAAAGAATCAAAAGGGAGGTGGTGAATAGGTAAAGAACAAATGGACTTTTAGACGTTTTTGTTAGTCATATGTGTTCTGAATCATAAAAACAGTGTGTACGCGAAAGAGGAAAGTTGTTTTGAGTGCAAAAACGTGAAAAAAATGAATGTATAAGGAAAAGAAACAAAAGGGAGGTATTGGTTTAAATGGTCTTTTAGAGGTTTTCTCAGTCAGATCGGTTCGAAATAATAAAAACGGAGTGTACGCGAAGGAGGAAAGTTGTTTTGAGTGCAAAAACGTGGAAAAAATGAATGTATACGGAAAAGAAACAAAAGGGAGGTATTGGTTTAAATGGTCTTTTAGACGGTTTTCTGAGTCAGATGACTTAGGAGTCATAAAAAGGTGTGTACGCGAAGGAGGAAAGTTGTTTTGAGTGCAAAAACGTGGAAAAAATGAAGGTATAAGGAAAAGAAACAAAAGGGAGGTATTGGTTTAAATGGTCTTTTAGACGGTTTTGTGAGTCAGATCGGTTCATAATCATAAAAACAGTGTGTACGCGAAAGAGGAAAGTAGTTTTGAGTGCAAATACGTGGAAAAAATGAATGTATAAGGAAAAGAATCAAAAGGGAGGTATTGGTTTAAATGGACTTTTAGACGTTTTTGCGAGTCAGATCGGTTCGAAATCATAAAAACAGTATGTACGCGAAGGATGAAAGTAGTTTTGAGTGCAAAAATGTGGAAAAAATGAATGTACAAGGAAGGAAGGAATCAAAAGGGAGGTATTGGTTTAAATGGTCTTTTAGACGGTTTTCTGAGTCAGATGAGTTCGGAATCATAAAAACGGTGTGTACGCGAAAAAGAAATGTTGTTTTGAGTGCAAAAACGTGGAAAAAATGAATGTATGAGGAAAAGAAACAAAAGGGAGGTATTGGCTTAAATGTTCTTTTAGACGGTTTTGTGAGTCAGATCGGTTCATAATCACAAAAACAGTATGTACGCGAAAGAGGAAAGTAGTTTTGAGTGCAAATACGTGGAAAAAATGAATGTGTAAGGAAAAGAATCAAAAGGGAGGTATTGGGTTAAATGGTCTTTTAGACGGTTTTGTTAGTCATATGTGTTCTGAATCATAAAAACAGTGTGTACGCAAAGGAGGAAAGTTGTTTTGAGTGCAAAAACGTGGAAAAAATGAATGTATAAGGAAAAGAAACAAAAGGGAGGTATTGGTTTAAACGGTCTTTTGGACGGTTTTGTTAGTCATATGTGTTCCGAATCATAAAAACAGTGTGTACGCGAAGGAGGAAAGTAGTTTTGAGTACAAAAACGGGGAAAAAATGAATATATGAGGAAAAGAAACAAAAGGGAGGTATTGGTTTAAATGGTTTTGTGAGTCAGATGAGTTCGGAATTATAAAAACGGTGTGTACGCGAAGGAGGAAAGTTGTTTTGAGTGCAAAAACGTAGAAAAAATGAATGTATGAGGAAAAGAAAAAAAGGGAGGTATTGGTTTAAATGGTCTTTTAGACGGTTTTCTGAGTCAGATGAGTCCGGAATCATAAAAACGGTGTGTACGCGAAGGAGGAATGTTGTTTTGAGTGCAAAAACGTGGAAAAAATGAAGGTATAAGGAAAAGAAACAAAAGGGAGGTATTGGTTTAAATGGTCTTTTAGAAGGTTTTGTGAGTCAGATCGGTTCATAATCATAAAAACAGTGTGTACGCGAAAGAGGAAAGTAGTTTTGAGTGCAAATACGTGGAAAAAATGAATGTATAAGGAAAAGAATCAAAACGGAGGTATTGGGTTAAATGGTCTTTTAGACGGTTTTGTTAGTCATATGTGTTCTGAATCATAAAAACAGTGTGTACGCGAAGGAGGAAAGTTGTTTTGAGTGCAAAAACGTGGAAAAAATGAATGTATAAGAAAAAGAAACAAAAGGGAGGTATTGGTTTAAATGGTCTTTTGGACGGTTTTGTTAGTCATATGTGTTCTGAATCATAAAAACAGTGTGTACGCGAAGGAAGAAAGTAGTTTTGAGTACAGAAACGGGGAAAAAATGAATGTATGAGGAAAAGAAACAAAAGGGGGGTTTAAATGGTCTTTTAGACGGTTTTCTGAGTCAGATGAGTTCGGAATCATAAAAACGGTGTGTACGCGAAGGAGGAAAGTTGTTTTGACTGCAAAAACGTGGAAAAAATGAAGGTATAAGGAAAAGAAACAAAAGGGAGGTATTGGTTTAAATGGTCTTTTAGACGGTTTTGTGAGTCAGATCAACCGATCTCATAATCATAAAAACAGTGTGTACGCGAAAGAGGAAAGTAGTTTTGAGTGCAAATACGTGGAAAAAATGAATTATAAGGAAAATAATCAATATGGAGGTATTGGTTTAAATGGACTTTTAGACGTTTTTGCGAGTCAGATCGGTTCGAAATCATAAAAACAGTATGTACGCGAAGGATGAAAGTAGTTTTGAGTGCAAAAACGTGGAAAAAATGAATGTACAAGGAAAAGAATCAAAAGGGAGGTGGTGAATAGGTAAAGAACAAATGGACTTTTAGACGTTTTTGTTAGTCATATGTGTTCTGAATCATAAAAACAGTGTGTACGCGAAAGAGGAAAGTTGTTTTGAGTGCAAAAACGTGAAAAAAATGAATGTATAAGTAAAAGAAACAAAAGGGAGGTAATGGTTTAAATGGTCTTTTAGAGGTTTTCTGAGTCAGATCGGTTCGAAATAATAAAAACGGTGTGTACGCGAAGGAGGAAAGTTGTTTTGAGTGCAAAAACGTGGAAAAAATGAATGTATACGGAAAAGAAACAAAAGGGAGGTATTGGTTTAAATGGTCTTTTAGACGGTTTTTTGAGTCAGATGACTTAGGAATCATAAAAAGGTGTGTACGCGAAGGAGGAAAGTTGTTTTGAGTGCAAAAACGTGGAAAAAATGAATGTATAAGGAAAAGAAACAAAAGGGAGGTATTGGTTTAAATGGTCTTTTAGACGGTTTTGTGAGTCAGATGAGTTCATAATCATAAAAACAGTGTGTACGCGAAAGAGGAAAGTAGTTTTGAGTGCAAATACGTGGAAAAAATGAATGTATAAGTAAAAGAATCAAAAGGGAGGTATTGGGTTAAATGGTCTTTTAGACGGTTTTGTTAGTCATATGTGTTCTGAATCATAAAAACAGTGTGTACGCAAAGGAGGAAAGTTGTTTTGAGTGCAAAAACGTGGAAAAAATGAATGTATAAGGAAAAGAAACAAAAGGGAGGTATTGGTTTAAACGGTCTTTTGGACGGTTTTGTTAGTCATATGTGTTCCGAATCATAAAAACAGTGTGTACGCGAAGGAGGAAAGTAGTTTTGAGTACAAAAACGGGGAAAAAATGAATATATGAGGAAAAGAAACAAAAGGGAGGTATTGGTTTAAATGGTCTTTTAGACGGTTTTCTGAGTCAGATGAGTTCGGAATCATAAAAACGGAGTGTACGCGAAGGAGGAAAGTTGTTTTGAGTGCAAAAACGTGGAAAAAATGAATGTACAAGGAAAAGAATCAAAGGGAGGTGGTGAATAGGTAAAGAACAAATGGACTTTTAGACGTTTTTGTTAGTCATATGTGTTCTGAATCATAAAAACAGTGTGTACAAGAAAGAGGAAAGTTGTTTTGAGTGCAAAAACGTGAAAAAAATGAATGTATAAGGAAAAGAAACAAAAGGGAGGTATTGGTTTAAATGGTCTTTTAGAGGTTTTCTCAGTCAGATCGGTTCGAAATAATAAAAACGGAGTGTACGCGAAGGAGGAAAGTTGTTTTGAGTGCAAAAACGTGGAAAAAATGAATGTATACGGAAAAGAAACAAAAGGGAGGTATTGGTTTAAATGGTCTTTTAGACGGTTTTCTGAGTCAGATGACTTAGGAGTCATAAAAAGGTGTGTACGCGAAGGAGGAAAGTTGTTTTGAGTGCAAAAACGTGGAAAAAATGAAGGTATAAAGAAAAGAAACAAAAGGGAGGTATTGGTTTAAATGGTCTTTTAGACGGTTTTGTGAGTCAGATCGGTTCATAATCATAAAAACAGTGTGTACGCGAAAGAGGAAAGTAGTTTTGAGTGCAAATACGTGGAAAAAATGAATGTATAAGGAAAAGAATCAAAAGGGAGGTATTGGTTTAAATGGACTTTTAGACGTTTTTGCGAGTCAGATCGGTTCGAAATCATAAAAACAGTATGTACGCGAAGGATGAAAGTAGTTTTGAGTGCAAAAACGTGGAAAAAATGAATGTACAAGGAAGGAAGGAATCAAAAGGGAGGTATTGGTTTAAATGGTCTTTTAGACGGTTTTCTGAGTCAGATGAGTTCGGAATCATAAAAACGGTGTGTACGCGAAAAAGGAATGTTGTTTTGAGTGCAAAAACGTGGAAATTATGAATGCATGAGGAAAAGAAACAAAAGGGAGGTATTGGCTTAAATGTTCTTTTAGACGGTTTTGTGAGTCAGATCGATTCATAATCACAAAAACAGTGTGTACGCGAAAGAGGAAAGTAGTTTTGAGTGCAAATACGTGGAAAAAATGAATGTATAAGGAAAAGAATCAAAAGGGAGGTATTGGGTTAAATGGTCTTTTAGACGGTTTTCTTAGTCATATGTGTTCTGAATCATAAAAACAGTGTGTACGCAAAGGAGGAAAGTTGTTTTGAGTGCAAAAACGTGGAAAAAATGAATGTATAAGGAAAAGAAACAAAAGGGAGGTATTGGTTTAAACGGTCTTTTGGACGGTTTTGTTAGTCATATGTGTTCCGAATCATAAAAACAGTGTGTACGCGAAGGAGGAAAGTAATTTTGAGTACAAAGACGGGGAAAAAATGAATATATGAGGAAAAGAAACAAAAGGGAGGTATTGGTTTAAATGGTCTTTTAGACGGTTTTCTGAGTCAGATGAATTCGGAATCATAAAAACGGAGTGTACGCGAAGGAGGAAAGTTGTTTTGAGTGCAAAAACGTGGAAAAAATGAATGTATAAGGAAAAGAAACAAAAGGGAGGTATTGGTTTAAACGGTCTTTTGGACGTTTTTGTTAGTCATATGTGTTCTGAATCATAAAAACAGTGTGTACGCGAAAGAGGAAAGTTGTTTTGAGTGCAAAAACGTGAAAAAAATGAATGTATAAAGAAAAGAAAGAAAAGGGAGGTATTGGTTTAAACGGTCTTTTGGACGTTTTTGTTAGTCATATGTGTTCTGAATCATAAAAACAGTGTGTACGCGAAAGAGGAAAGTTGTTTTGAGTGCAAAAACGTGAAAAAAATGAATGTATACGGAAAAGAAACAAAAGGGAGGTAATGGTTTAAATGGTCTTTTAGACGGTTTTCTGAGTCAGATCGGTTCGAAATAATAAAAACGGTGTGTACGCGAAGGAGGAAAGTTGTTTTGAGTGCAAAAACGTGGAAAAAATGAATGTATACGAAAAAGAAACAAAAGGGAGGTATTGGTTTAAATGGTCTTTTAGACGGTTTTCTGAGTCAGATGACTTCGGAATCATAAAAAGGTGTGTACGCGAAGGAGGAAAGTTGTTTAGAGTGCAAAAACGTGGAAAAAATGAATGTATAAGGAAAAGAAACAAAAGGGAGGTATTAGTTTAAATGGTCTTTTAGACGGTTTTCTGAGTCAGATGAGTTCGGAATCATAAAAACGGTGTGTACGCGAAGGAGGAATGTTGTTTTGAGTGCAAAAACGTGGAAAAAATGAAGGTATAAGGAAAAGAAACAAAAGGAGGTATTGGTTTAAATGGTCTTTTAGACGGTTTTGTGATTCAGATCGGTTCATAATCATAAAAAGGTGTGTACGCGAAGGAGGAAAGTTGTTTTGAGTGCAAAAACGTGGAAAAAATGAATGTATAAGGAAAAGAAACAAAAGGGAGGTATTAGTTTAAATGGTCTTTTAGACGGTTTTCTGAGTCAGATGAGTTCGGAATCATAAAAACGGTGTGTACGCGAAGGAGGAATGTCGTTTTGAGTGCAAAAACGTGGAAAAAATGAAGGTATAAGGAAAAGAAACAAAAGGGAGGTATTGGGTTAAATGGTCTTTTAGACGGTTTTGTTAGTCATATGTGTTCTGAATCATAAAAACAGTGTGTACGCGAAGGAGGAAAGTTGTTTTGAGTGCAAAAACGTGGAAAAAATGAAGGCATAAGGAAAAGAAACAAAAGGGAGGTATTGGTTTAAATGGTCTTTTAGACGGTTTTCTGAGTCAGATGAGTTCGGAATCATAAAAACGGTGTGTACGCGAAGGAGGAATGTTGTTTTGAGTGCAAAAACGTGGAAAAAATGAAGGTATAAGGAAAAGAAACAAAAGGGAGGTATTGGTTTAAATGGTCTTTTAGAAGGTTTTGTGAGTCAGATCGGTTCATAATCATAAAAACAGTGTGTACGCGAAAGAGGAAAGTAGTTTTGAGTGCAAATACGTGGAAAAAATGAATGTATAAGGAAAAGAATCAAAACGGAGGTATTGGGTTAAATGGTCTTTTAGAGGTTTTCTGAGTCAGATCGGTTCGAAATAATAAAAACGGTGTGTACGCGAAGGAGGAAAGTTGTTTTGAGTGCAAAAACGTGGAAAAAATGAATGTATAAGTAAAAGAAACAAAAGGGAGGTAATGGTTTAAATGGTCTTTTAGAGGTTTTCTGAGTCAGATCGGTTCGAAATAATAAAAACGGTGTGTACGCGAAGGAGGAAAGTTGTTTTGAGTGCAAAAACGTGGAAAAAATGAATGTATACGGAAAAGAATCAAAAGGGAGGTATTGGGTTAAATGGTCTTTTAGACGGTTTTGTTAGTCATATGTGTTCTGAATCATAAAAACAGTGTGTACGCAAAGGAGGAAAGTTGTTTTGAGTGCAAAAACGTGGAAAAAATGAATGTATAAGGAAAAGAAACAAAAGGGAGGTATTGGTTTAAACGGTCTTTTGGACGGTTTTGTTAGTCATATGTGTTCCGAATCATAAAAACAGTGTGTACGCGAAGGAGGAAAGTAGTTTTGAGTACAAAAACGGGGAAAAAATGAATATATGAGGAAAAGAAACAAAAGGGAGGTATTGGTTTAAATGGTCTTTTAGACGGTTTTCTGAGTCAGATGAGTTCGGAATCATAAAAACGGAGTGTACGCGAAGGAGGAAAGTTGTTTTGAGTGCAAAAACGTGGAAAAAATGAATGTACAAGGAAAAGAATCAAAAGGGAGGTGGTGAATAGGTAAAGAACAAATGGACTTTTAGACGTTTTTGTTAGTCATATGTGTTCTGAATCATAAAAACAGTGTGTACGCGAAAGAGGAAAGTTGTTTTGAGTGCAAAAACGTGAAAAAAATGAATGTATAAGGAAAAGAAACAAAAGGGAGGTATTGGTTTAAATGGTCTTTTAGAGGTTTTCTCAGTCAGATCGGTTCGAAATAATAAAAACGGAGTGTACGCGAAGGAGGAACGTTGTTTTGAGTGCAAAAACGTGGAAAAAATGAATGTATACGGAAAAGAAACAAAAGGGAGGTATTGGTTTAAATGGTCTTTTAGACGGTTTTCTGAGTCAGATGACTTAGGAGTCATAAAAAGGTGTGTACGCGAAGGAGGAAAGTTGTTTTGAGTGCAAAAACGTGGAAAAAATGAATGTATAAGGAAAAGAAACAAAAGGGAGGTATTAGTTTAAATGGTCTTTTAGACGGTTTTCTGAGTCAGATGAGTTCGGAATCATAAAAACGGTGTGTACGCGAAGGAGGAATGTCGTTTTGAGTGCAAAAACGTGGAAAAAATGAAGGTATAAGGAAAAGAAACAAAAGGGAGGTATTGGGTTAAATGGTCTTTTAGACGGTTTTGTTAGTCATATGTGTTCTGAATCATAAAAACAGTGTGTACGCGAAGGAGGAAAGTTGTTTTGAGTGCAAAAACGTGGAAAAAATGAAGGCATAAGGAAAAGAAACAAAAGGGAGGTATTGGTTTAAATGGTCTTTTAGACGGTTTTCTGAGTCAGATGAGTTCGGAATCATAAAAACGGTGTGTACGCGAAGGAGGAATGTTGTTTTGAGTGCAAAAACGTGGAAAAAATGAAGGTATAAGGAAAAGAAACAAAAGGGAGGTATTGGTTTAAATGGTCTTTTAGAAGGTTTTGTGAGTCAGATCGGTTCATAATCATAAAAACAGTGTGTACGCGAAAGAGGAAAGTAGTTTTGAGTGCAAATACGTGGAAAAAATGAATGTATAAGGAAAAGAATCAAAACGGAGGTATTGGGTTAAAAGGTCTTTTAGAGGTTTTCTGAGTCAGATCGGTTCGAAATAATAAAAACGGTGTGTACGCGAAGGAGGAAAGTTGTTTTGAGTGCAAAAACGTGGAAAAAATGAATGTATAAGTAAAAGAAACAAAAGGGAGGTAATGGTTTAAATGGTCTTTTAGAGGTTTTCTGAGTCAGATCGGTTCGAAATAATAAAAACGGTGTGTACGCGAAGGAGGAAAGTTGTTTTGAGTGCAAAAACGTGGAAAAAATGAATGTATACGGAAAAGAATCAAAAGGGAGGTATTGGGTTAAATGGTCTTTTAGACGGTTTTGTTAGTCATATGTGTTCTGAATCATAAAAACAGTGTGTACGCAAAGGAGGAAAGTTGTTTTGAGTGCAAAAACGTGGAAAAAATGAATGTATAAGGAAAAGAAACAAAAGGGAGGTATTGGTTTAAACGGTCTTTTGGACGGTTTTGTTAGTCATATGTGTTCCGAATCATAAAAACAGTGTGTACGCGAAGGAGGAAAGTAGTTTTGAGTACAAAAACGGGGAAAAAATGAATATATGAGGAAAAGAAACAAAAGGGAGGTATTGGTTTAAATGGTCTTTTAGACGGTTTTCTGAGTCAGATGAGTTCGGAATCATAAAAACGGAGTGTACGCGAAGGAGGAAAGTTGTTTTGAGTGCAAAAACGTGGAAAAAATGAATGTACAAGGAAAAGAATCAAAAGGGAGGTGGTGAATAGGTAAAGAACAAATGGACTTTTAGACGTTTTTGTTAGTCATATGTGTTCTGAATCATAAAAACAGTGTGTACGCGAAAGAGGAAAGTTGTTTTGAGTGCAAAAACGTGAAAAAAATGAATGTATAAGGAAAAGAAACAAAAGGGAGGTATTGGTTTAAATGGTCTTTTAGAGGTTTTCTCAGTCAGATCGGTTCGAAATAATAAAAACGGAGTGTACGCGAAGGAGGAACGTTGTTTTGAGTGCAAAAACGTGGAAAAAATGAATGTATACGGAAAAGAAACAAAAGGGAGGTATTGGTTTAAATGGTCTTTTAGACGGTTTTCTGAGTCAGATGACTTAGGAGTCATAAAAAGGTGTGTACGCGAAGGAGGAAAGTTGTTTTGAGTGCAAAAACGTGGAAAAAATGAAGGTATAAGGAAAAGAAACAAAAGGGAGGTATTGGTTTAAATGGTCTTTTAGACGGTTTTGTGAGTCAGATCGGTTCATAATCATAAAAACAGTGTGTACGCGAAAGAGGAAAGTAGTTTTGAGTGCAAATACGTGGAAAAAATGAATGTATAAGGAAAAGAATCAAAAGGGAGGTATTGGTTTAAATGGACTTTTAGACGTTTTTGCGAGTCAGATCGGTTCGAAATCATAAAAACAGTATGTACGCGAAGGATGAAAGTAGTTTTGAGTGCAAAAATGTGGAAAAAATGAATGTACAAGGAAGGAAGGAATCAAAAGGGAGGTATTGGTTTAAATGGTCTTTTAGACGGTTTTCTGAGTCAGATGAGTTCGGAATCATAAAAACGGTGTGTACGCGAAAAAGAAATGTTGTTTTGAGTGCAAAAACGTGGAAAAAATGAATGTATGAGGAAAAGAAACAAAAGGGAGGTATTGGCTTAAATGTTCTTTTAGACGGTTTTGTGAGTCAGATCGGTTCATAATCACAAAAACAGTATGTACGCGAAAGAGGAAAGTAGTTTTGAGTGCAAATACGTGGAAAAAATGAATGTATAAGGAAAAGAATCAAAAGGGAGGTATTTGGTTAAATGGTCTTTTAGACGGTTTTGTTAGTCATATGTGTTCTGAATCATAAAAACAGTGTGTACGCAAAGGAGGAAAGTTGTTTTGAGTGCAAAAACGTGGAAAAAATGAATGTATAAGGAAAAGAAACAAAAGGGAGGTATTGGTTTAAACGGTCTTTTGGACGGTTTTGTTAGTCATATGTGTTCCGAATCATAAAAACAGTGTGTACGCGAAGGAGGAAAGTAGTTTTGAGTACAAAAACGGGGAAAAAATGAATATATGAGGAAAAGAAACAAAAGGGAGGTATTGGTTTAAATGGTTTTGTGAGTCAGATGAGTTCGGAATCATAAAAACGGTGTGTACGCGAAGGAGGAAAGTTGTTTTGAGTGCAAAAACGTAGAAAAAATGAATGTATGAGGAAAAGAAAAAAAGGGAGGTATTGGTTTAAATGGTCTTTTAGACGGTTTTCTGAGTCAGATGAGTTCGGAATCATAAAAACGGTGTGTACGCGAAGGAGGAATGTTGTTTTGAGTGCAAAAACGTGGAAAAAATGAAGGTATAAGGAAAAGAAACAAAAGGGAGGTATTGGTTTAAATGGTCTTTTAGAAGGTTTTGTGAGTCAGATCGGTTCATAATCATAAAAACAGTGTGTACGCGAAAGAGGAAAGTAGTTTTGAGTGCAAATACGTGGAAAAAATGAATGTATAAGGAAAAGAATCAAAACGGAGGTATTGGGTTAAATGGTCTTTTAGACGGTTTTGTTAGTCATATGTGTTCTGAATCATAAAAACAGTGTGTACGCGAAGGAGGAAAGTTGTTTTGAGTGCAAAAACGTGGAAAAAATGAATGTATAAGAAAAAGAAACAAAAGGGAGGTATTGGTTTAAATGGTCTTTTGGACGGTTTTGTTAGTCATATGTGTTCTGAATCATAAAAACAGTGTGTACGCGAAGGAAGAAAGTAGTTTTGAGTACAAAAACGGGGAAAAAATGAATGTATGAGGAAAAGAAACAAAAGGGGGGTTTAAATGGTCTTTTAGACGGTTTTCTGAGTCAGATGAGTTCGGAATCATAAAAACGGTGTGTACGCGAAGGAGGAAAGTTGTTTTGACTGCAAAAACGTGGAAAAAATGAAGGTATAAGGAAAAGAAACAAAAGGGAGGTATTGGTTTAAATGGTCTTTTAGACGGTTTTGTGAGTCAGATCAACCGATCTCATAATCATAAAAACAGTGTGTACGCGAAAGAGGAAAGTAGTTTTGAGTGCAAATACGTGGAAAAAATGAATTATAAGGAAAATAATCAATAGGGAGGTATTGGTTTAAATGGACTTTTAGACGTTTTTGCGAGTCAGATCGGTTCGAAATCATAAAAACAGTATGTACGCGAAGGATGAAAGTAGTTTTGAGTGCAAAAACGTGGAAAAAATGAATGTATAAGTAAAAGAAACAAAAGGGAGGTAATGGTTTAAATGGTCTTTTAGAGGTTTTCTGAGTCAGATCGGTTCGAAATAATAAAAACGGTGTGTACGCGAAGGAGGAAAGTTGTTTTGAGTGCAAAAACGTGGAAAAAATGAATGTATACGGAAAAGAAACAAAAGGGAGGTATTGGTTTAAATGGTCTTTTAGACGGTTTTTTGAGTCAGATGACTTAGGAATCATAAAAAGGTGTGTACGCGAAGGAGGAAAGTTGTTTTGAGTGCAAAAACGTGGAAAAAATGAATGTATAAGGAAAAGAAACAAAAGGGAGGTATTGGTTTAAATGGTCTTTTAGACGGTTTTGTGAGTCAGATGAGTTCATAATCATAAAAACAGTGTGTACGCGAAAGAGGAAAGTAGTTTTGAGTGCAAATACGTGGAAAAAATGAATGTATAAGTAAAAGAATCAAAAGGGAGGTATTGGGTTAAATGGTCTTTTAGACGGTTTTGTTAGTCATATGTGTTCTGAATCATAAAAACAGTGTGTACGCAAAGGAGGAAAGTTGTTTTGAGTGCAAAAACGTGGAAAAAATGAATGTATAAGGAAAAGAAACAAAAGGGAGGTATTGGTTTAAACGGTCTTTTGGACGGTTTCGTTAGTCATATGTGTTCCGAATCATAAAAACAGTGTGTACGCGAAGGAGGAAAGTAGTTTTGAGTACAAAAACGGGGAAAAAATGAATATATGAGGAAAAGAAACAAAAGGGAGTTATTGGTTTAAATGGTCTTTTCGACGGTTTTCTGAGTCAGATGAGTTCGGAATCATAAAAACGGAGTGTACGCGAAGGAGGAAAGTTGTTTTGAGTGCAAAAACGTGGAAAAAATGAATGTACAAGGAAAAGAATCAAAAGGGAGGTGGTGAATAGGTAAAGAACAAATGGACTTTTAGACGTTTTTGTTAGTCATATGTGTTCTGAATCATAAAAACAGTGTGTACAAGAAAGAGGAAAGTTGTTTTGAGTGCAAAAACGTGAAAAAAATGAATGTATAAGGAAAAGAAACAAAAGGGAGGTATTGGTTTAAATGGTCTTTTAGAGGTTTTCTCAGTCAGATCGGTTCGAAATAATAAAAACGGAGTGTACGCGAAGGAGGAAAGTTGTTTTGAGTGGAAAAACGTGGAAAAAATGAATGTATACGGAAAAGAAACAAAAGGGAGGTATTGGTTTAAATGGTCTTTTAGACGGTTTTCTGAGTCAGATGACTTAGGAGTCATAAAAAGGTGTGTACGCGAAGGAGGAAAGTTGTTTTGAGTGCAAAAACGTGGAAAAAATGAAGGTATAAAGAAAAGAAACAAAAGGGAGGTATTGGTTTAAATGGTCTTTTAGACGGTTTTGTGAGTCAGATCGGTTCATAATCATAAAAACAGTGTGTACGCGAAAGAGGAAAGTAGTTTTGAGTGCAAATACGTGGAAAAAATGAATGTATAAGGAAAAGAATCAAAAGGGAGGTATTGGTTTAAATGGACTTTTAGACGTTTTTGCGAGTCAGATCGGTTCGAAATCATAAAAACAGTATGTACGCGAAGGATGAAAGTAGTTTTGAGTGCAAATACGTGGAAAAAATGAATGTATAAGGAAAAGAATCAAAAGGGAGGTATTGGGTTAAATGGTCTTTTAGACGGTTTTCTTAGTCATATGTGTTCTGAATCATAAAAACAGTGTGTACGCAAAGGAGGAAAGTTGTTTTGAGTGCAAAAACGTGGAAAAAATGAATGTATAAGGAAAAGAAACAAAAGGGAGGTATTGGTTTAAATGGTCTTTTAGACGGTTTTCTGAGTCAGATGAATTCGGAATCATAAAAACGGAGTGTACGCGAAGGAGGAAAGTTGTTTTGAGTGCAAAAACGTGGAAAAAATGAATGTATAAGGAAAAGAAACAAAAGGGAGGTATTGGTTTAAACGGTCTTTTGGACGTTTTTGTTAGTCATATGTGTTCTGAATCATAAAAACAGTGTGTACGCGAAAGAGGAAAGTTGTTTTGAGTGCAAAAACGTGAAAAAAATGAATGTATAAGGAAAAGAAAGAAAAGGGAGGTATTGGTTTAAACGGTCTTTTGGACGTTTTTGTTAGTCATATGTGTTCTGAATCATAAAAACAGTGTGTACGCGAAAGAGGAAAGTTGTTTTGAGTGCAAAAACGTGGAAAAAATGAATGTATAAGGAAAAGAATCAAAAGGGAGGTATTGGTTTAAATGGACTTTTAGACGTTTTTGCGAGTCAGATCGGTTCGAAATCATAAAAACAGTATGTACGCGAAGGATGAAAGTAGTTTTGAGTGCAAATACGTGGAAAAAATGAATGTATAAGGAAAAGAATCAAAAGGGAGGTATTGGGTTAAATGGTCTTTTAGACGGTTTTCTTAGTCATATGTGTTCCGAATCATAAAAACAGTGTGTACGCGAAGGAGGAAAGTAATTTTTAGTACAAAGACGGGGAAAAAATGAATATATGAGGAAAAGAAACAAAAGGGAGGTATTGGTTTAAATGGTCTTTTAGACGGTTTTCTGAGTCAGATGAATTCGGAATCATAAAAACGGAGTGTACGCGAAGGAGGAAAGTTGTTTTGAGTGCAAAAACGTGGAAAAAATGAATGTATAAGGAAAAGAAACAAAAGGGAGGTATTGGTTTAAACGGTCTTTTGGACGTTTTTGTTAGTCATATGTGTTCTGAATCATAAAAACAGTGTGTACGCGAAAGAGGAAAGTTGTTTTGAGTGCAAAAACGTGAAAAAAATGAATGTATAAGGAAAAGAAAGAAAAGGGAGGTATTGGTTTAAACGGTCTTTTGGACGTTTTTGTTAGTCATATGTGTTCTGAATCATAAAAACAGTGTGTACGCGAAAGAGGAAAGTTGTTTTGAGTGCAAAAACGTGAAAAAAATGAATGTATACGGAAAAGAAACAAAAGGGAGGTAATGGTTTAAATGGTCTTTTAGACGGTTTTCTGAGTCAGATCGGTTCGAAATAATAAAAACGGTGTGTACGCGAAGGAGGAAAGTTGTTTTGAGTGCAAAAACGTGGAAAAAATGAATGTATACGAAAAAGAAACAAAAGGGAGGTATTGGTTTAAATGGTCTTTTAGACGGTTTTCTGAGTCAGATGACTTCGGAATCATAAAAAGGTGTGTACGCGAAGGAGGAAAGTTGTTTAGAGTGCAAAAACGTGGAAAAAATGAATGTATAAGGAAAAGAAACAAAAGGGAGGTATTAGTTTAAATGGTCTTTTAGACGGTTTTCTGAGTCAGATGAGTTCGGAATCATAAAAACGGTGTGTACGCGAAGGAGGAATGTTGTTTTGAGTGCAAAAACGTGGAAAAAATGAAGGTATAAGGAAAAGAAACAAAAGGGAGGTATTGGTTTAAATGGTCTTTTAGACGGTTTTGTGATTCAGATCGGTTCATAATCATAAAAACAGTGTGTACGCGAAAGAGGAAAGTAGTTTTGAGTGCAAATACGTGGAAAAAATGAATGTATAAGGAAAAGAATCAAAACGGAGGTATTGGGTTAAATGGTCTTTTAGACGGTTTTGTTAGTCATATGTGTTCTGAATCATAAAAACAGTGTGTACGCGAAGGAGGAAAGTTGTTTTGAGTGCAAAAACGTGGAAAAAATGAATGTATAAGAAAAAGAAACAAAAGGGAGGTATTGGTTTAAATGGTCTTTTGGACGGTTTTGTTAGTCATATGTGTTCTGAATCATAAAAACAGTGTGTACGCGAAGGAAGAAAGTAGTTTTGAGTACAAAAACGGGGAAAAAATGAATGTATGAGGAAAAGAAACAAAAGGGGGGTTTAAATGGTCTTTTAGACGGTTTTCTGAGTCAGATGAGTTCGGAATCATAAAAACGGTGTGTACGCGAAGGAGGAAAGTTGTTTTGACTGCAAAAACGTGGAAAAAATGAAGGTATAAGGAAAAGAAACAAAAGGGAGGTATTGGTTTAAATGGTCTTTTAGACGGTTTTGTGAGTCAGATCAACCGATCTCATAATCATAAAAACAGTGTGTACGCGAAAGAGGAAAGTAGTTTTGAGTGCAAATACGTGGAAAAAATGAATTATAAGGAAAATAATCAATAGGGAGGTATTGGTTTAAATGGACTTTTAGACGTTTTTGCGAGTCAGATCGGTTCGAAATCATAAAAACAGTATGTACGCGAAGGATGAAAGTAGTTTTGAGTGCAAAAACGTGGAAAAAATGAATGTACAAGGAAAAGAATCAAAAGGGAGGTGGTGAATAGGTAAAGAACAAATGGACTTTTAGACGTTTTTATTAGTCATATGTGTTCTGAATCATAAAAACAGTGTGTACGCGAAAGAGGAAAGTTGTTTTGAGTGCAAAAACGTGAAAAAAATGAATGTATAAGTAAAAGAAACAAAAGGGAGGTAATGGTTTAAATGGTCTTTTAGAGGTTTTCTGAGTCAGATCGGTTCGAAATAATAAAAACGGTGTGTACGCGAAGGAGGAAAGTTGTTTTGAGTGCAAAAACGTGGAAAAAATGAATGTATACGGAAAAGAAACAAAAGGGAGGTATTGGTTTAAATGGTCTTTTAGACGGTTTTTTGAGTCAGATGACTTAGGAATCATAAAAAGGTGTGTACGCGAAGGAGGAAAGTTGTTTTGAGTGCAAAAACGTGGAAAAAATGAATGTATAAGGAAAAGAAACAAAAGGGAGGTATTGGTTTAAATGGTCTTTTAGACGGTTTTGTGAGTCAGATGAGTTCATAATCATAAAAACAGTGTGTACGCGAAAGAGGAAAGTAGTTTTGAGTGCAAATACGTGGAAAAAATGAATGTATAAGTAAAAGAATCAAAAGGGAGGTATTGGGTTAAATGGTCTTTTAGACGGTTTTGTTAGTCATATGTGTTCTGAATCATAAAAACAGTGTGTACGCAAAGGAGGAAAGTTGTTTTGAGTGCAAAAACGTGGAAAAAATGAATGTATAAGGAAAAGAAACAAAAGGGAGGTATTGGTTTAAACGGTCTTTTGGACGGTTTCGTTAGTCATATGTGTTCCGAATCATAAAAACAGTGTGTACGCGAAGGAGGAAAGTAGTTTTGAGTACAAAAACGGGGAAAAAATGAATATATGAGGAAAAGAAACAAAAGGGAGTTATTGGTTTAAATGGTCTTTTCGACGGTTTTCTGAGTCAGATGAGTTCGGAATCATAAAAACGGAGTGTACGCGAAGGAGGAAAGTTGTTTTGAGTGCAAAAACGTGGAAAAAATGAATGTACAAGGAAAAGAATCAAAAGGGAGGTGGTGAATAGGTAAAGAACAAATGGACTTTTAGACGTTTTTGTTAGTCATATGTGTTCTGAATCATAAAAACAGTGTGTACAAGAAAGAGGAAAGTTGTTTTGAGTGCAAAAACGTGAAAAAAATGAATGTATAAGGAAAAGAAACAAAAGGGAGGTATTGGTTTAAATGGTCTTTTAGAGGTTTTCTCAGTCAGATCGGTTCGAAATAATAAAAACGGAGTGTACGCGAAGGAGGAAAGTTGTTTTGAGTGGAAAAACGTGGAAAAAATGAATGTATACGGAAAAGAAACAAAAGGGAGGTATTGGTTTAAATGGTCTTTTAGACGGTTTTCTGAGTCAGATGACTTAGGAGTCATAAAAAGGTGTGTACGCGAAGGAGGAAAGTTGTTTTGAGTGCAAAAACGTGGAAAAAATGAAGGTATAAAGAAAAGAAACAAAAGGGAGGTATTGGTTTAAATGGTCTTTTAGACGGTTTTGTGAGTCAGATCGGTTCATAATCATAAAAACAGTGTGTACGCGAAAGAGGAAAGTAGTTTTGAGTGCAAATACGTGGAAAAAATGAATGTATAAGGAAAAGAATCAAAAGGGAGGTATTGGTTTAAATGGACTTTTAGACGTTTTTGCGAGTCAGATCGGTTCGAAATCATAAAAACAGTATGTACGCGAAGGATGAAAGTAGTTTTGAGTGCAAATACGTGGAAAAAATGAATGTATAAGGAAAAGAATCAAAAGGGAGGTATTGGGTTAAATGGTCTTTTAGACGGTTTTCTTAGTCATATGTGTTCTGAATCATAAAAACAGTGTGTACGCAAAGGAGGAAAGTTGTTTTGAGTGCAAAAACGTTGAAAAAATGAATGTATAAGGAAAAGAAACAAAAGGGAGGTATTGGTTTAAACGGTCTTTTGGACGGTTTTGTTAGTCATATGTGTTCCGAATCATAAAAACAGTGTGTACGCGAAGGAGGAAAGTAATTTTTAGTACAAAGACGGGGAAAAAATGAATATATGAGGAAAAGAAACAAAAGGGAGGTATTGGTTTAAATGGTCTTTTAGACGGTTTTCTGAGTCAGATGAATTCGGAATCATAAAAACGGAGTGTACGCGAAGGAGGAAAGTTGTTTTGAGTGCAAAAACGTGGAAAAAATGAATGTATAAGGAAAAGAAACAAAAGGGAGGTATTGGTTTAAACGGTCTTTTGGACGTTTTTGTTAGTCATATGTGTTCTGAATCATAAAAACAGTGTGTACGCGAAAGAGGAAAGTTGTTTTGAGTGCAAAAACGTGAAAAAAATGAATGTATAAGGAAAAGAAAGAAAAGGGAGGTATTGGTTTAAACGGTCTTTTGGACGTTTTTGTTAGTCATATGTGTTCTGAATCATAAAAACAGTGTGTACGCGAAAGAGGAAAGTTGTTTTGAGTGCAAAAACGTGAAAAAAATGAATGTATACGGAAAAGAAACAAAAGGGAGGTAATGGTTTAAATGGTCTTTTAGACGGTTTTCTGAGTCAGATCGGTTCGAAATAATAAAAACGGTGTGTACGCGAAGGAGGAAAGTTGTTTTGAGTGCAAAAACGTGGAAAAAATGAATGTATACGAAAAAGAAACAAAAGGGAGGTATTGGTTTAAATGGTCTTTTAGACGGTTTTCTGAGTCAGATGACTTCGGAATCATAAAAAGGTGTGTACGCGAAGGAGGAAAGTTGTTTAGAGTGCAAAAACGTGGAAAAAATGAATGTATAAGGAAAAGAAACAAAAGGGAGGTATTAGTTTAAATGGTCTTTTAGACGGTTTTCTGAGTCAGATGAGTTCGGAATCATAAAAACGGTGTGTACGCGAAGGAGGAATGTTGTTTTGAGTGCAAAAACGTGGAAAAAATGAAGGTATAAGGAAAAGAAACAAAAGGGAGGTATTGGTTTAAATGGTCTTTTAGACGGTTTTGTGATTCAGATCGGTTCATAATCATAAAAAGGTGTGTACGCGAAGGAGGAAAGTTGTTTTGAGTGCAAAAACGTGGAAAAAATGAATGTATAAGGAAAAGAAACAAAAGGGAGGTATTAGTTTAAATGGTCTTTTAGACGGTTTTCTGAGTCAGATGAGTTCGGAATCATAAAAACGGTGTGTACGCGAAGGAGGAATGTCGTTTTGAGTGCAAAAACGTGGAAAAAATGAAGGTATAAGGAAAAGAAACAAAAGGGAGGTATTGGGTTAAATGGTCTTTTAGACGGTTTTGTTAGTCATATGTGTTCTGAATCATAAAAACAGTGTGTACGCGAAGGAGGAAAGTTGTTTTGAGTGCAAAAACGTGGAAAAAATGAAGGTATAAGGAAAAGAAACAAAAGGGAGGTATTGGTTTAAATGGTCTTTTAGACGGTTTTCTGAGTCAGATGAGTTCGGAATCATAAAAACGGTGTGTACGCGAAGGAGGAAAGTTGTTTTGACTGCAAAAACGTGGAAAAAATGAATGTACAAGGAAAAGAATCAAAAGGGAGGTGGTGAATAGGTAAAGAACAAATGGACTTTTAGACGTTTTTGTTAGTCATATGTGTTCTGAATCATAAAAACAGTGTGTACAAGAAAGAGGAAAGTTGTTTTGAGTGCAAAAACGTGAAAAAAATGAATGTATAAGGAAAAGAAACAAAAGGGAGGTATTGGTTTAAATGGTCTTTTAGAGGTTTTCTCAGTCAGATCGGTTCGAAATAATAAAAACGGAGTGTACGCGAAGGAGGAAAGTTGTTTTGAGTGGAAAAACGTGGAAAAAATGAATGTATACGGAAAAGAAACAAAAGGGAGGTATTGGTTTAAATGGTCTTTTAGACGGTTTTCTGAGTCAGATGACTTAGGAGTCATAAAAAGGTGTGTACGCGAAGGAGGAAAGTTGTTTTGAGTGCAAA
This sequence comes from Salticus scenicus, assembly GCA_963930645.1. Classification (NCBI taxonomy): domain Eukaryota; kingdom Metazoa; phylum Arthropoda; class Arachnida; order Araneae; family Salticidae; genus Salticus; species Salticus scenicus. Next base: position 785,221 of record CAWVNO010001961.1, read on the forward strand.
AACGTGGAAAAAATGAAGGTATAAAGAAAAGAAACAAAAGGGAGGTATTGGTTTAAATGGTCTTTTAGACGGTTTTGTGAGTCAGATCGGTTCATAATCATAAAAACAGTGTGTACGCGAAAGAGGAAAGTAGTTTTGAGTGCAAATACGTGGAAAAAATGAATGTATAAGGAAAAGAATCAAAAGGGAGGTATTGGTTTAAATGGACTTTTAGACGTTTTTGCGAGTCAGATCGGTTCGAAATCATAAAAACAGTATGTACGCGAAGGATGAAAGTAGTTTTGAGTGCAAATACGTGGAAAAAATGAATGTATAAGGAAAAGAATCAAAAGGGAGGTATTGGGTTAAATGGTCTTTTAGACGGTTTTCTTAGTCATATGTGTTCTGAATCATAAAAACAGTGTGTACGCAAAGGAGGAAAGTTGTTTTGAGTGCAAAAACGTGGAAAAAATGAATGTATAAGGAAAAGAAACAAAAGGGAGGTATTGGTTTAAATGGTCTTTTAGACGGTTTTCTGAGTCAGATGAATTCGGAATCATAAAAACGGAGTGTACGCGAAGGAGGAAAGTTGTTTTGAGTGCAAAAACGTGGAAAAAATGAATGTATAAGGAAAAGAAACAAAAGGGAGGTATTGGTTTAAACGGTCTTTTGGACGTTTTTGTTAGTCATATGTGTTCTGAATCATAAAAACAGTGTGTACGCGAAAGAGGAAAGTTGTTTTGAGTGCAAAAACGTGAAAAAAATGAATGTATAAGGAAAAGAAAGAAAAGGGAGGTATTGGTTTAAACGGTCTTTTGGACGTTTTTGTTAGTCATATGTGTTCTGAATCATAAAAACAGTGTGTACGCGAAAGAGGAAAGTTGTTTTGAGTGCAAAAACGTGGAAAAAATGAATGTATAAGGAAAAGAATCAAAAGGGAGGTATTGGTTTAAATGGACTTTTAGACGTTTTTGCGAGTCAGATCGGTTCGAAATCATAAAAACAGTATGTACGCGAAGGATGAAAGTAGTTTTGAGTGCAAATACGTGGAAAAAATGAATGTATAAGGAAAAGAATCAAAAGGGAGGTATTGGGTTAAATGGTCTTTTAGACGGTTTTCTTAGTCATATGTGTTCCGAATCATAAAAACAGTGTGTACGCGAAGGAGGAAAGTAATTTTTAGTACAAAGACGGGGAAAAAATGAATATATGAGGAAAAGAAACAAAAGGGAGGTATTGGTTTAAATGGTCTTTTAGACGGTTTTCTGAGTCAGATGAATTCGGAATCATAAAAACGGAGTGTACGCGAAGGAGGAAAGTTGTTTTGAGTGCAAAAACGTGGAAAAAATGAATGTATAAGGAAAAGAAACAAAAGGGAGGTATTGGTTTAAACGGTCTTTTGGACGTTTTTGTTAGTCATATGTGTTCTGAATCATAAAAACAGTGTGTACGCGAAAGAGGAAAGTTGTTTTGAGTGCAAAAACGTGAAAAAAATGAATGTATAAGGAAAAGAAAGAAAAGGGAGGTATTGGTTTAAACGGTCTTTTGGACGTTTTTGTTAGTCATATGTGTTCTGAATCATAAAAACAGTGTGTACGCGAAAGAGGAAAGTTGTTTTGAGTGCAAAAACGTGGAAAAAATGAATGTATACGAAAAAGAAACAAAAGGGAGGTATTGGTTTAAATGGTCTTTTAGACGGTTTTCTGAGTCAGATGACTTCGGAATAATAAAAACGGTGTGTACGCGAAGGAGGAAAGTTGTTTTGAGTGCAAAAACGTGGAAAAAATGAATGTATACGAAAAAGAAACAAAAGGGAGGTATTGGTTTAAATGGTCTTTTAGACGGTTTTCTGAGTCAGATGACTTCGGAATCATAAAAAGGTGTGTACGCGAAGGAGGAAAGTTGTTTAGAGTGCAAAAACGTGGAAAAAATGAATGTATAAGGAAAAGAAACAAAAGGGAGGTATTAGTTTAAATGGTCTTTTAGACGGTTTTCTGAGTCAGATGAGTTCGGAATCATAAAAACGGTGTGTACGCGAAGGAGGAATGTTGTTTTGAGTGCAAAAACGTGGAAAAAATGAAGGTATAAGGAAAAGAAACAAAAGGGAGGTATTGGTTTAAATGGTCTTTTAGACGGTTTTGTGATTCAGATCGGTTCATAATCATAAAAACAGTGTGTACGCGAAAGAGGAAAGTAGTTTTGAGTGCAAATACGTGGAAAAAATGAATGTATAAGGAAAAGAATCAAAACGGAGGTATTGGGTTAAATGGTCTTTTAGACGGTTTTGTTAGTCATATGTGTTCTGAATCATAAAAACAGTGTGTACGCGAAGGAGGAAAGTTGTTTTGAGTGCAAAAACGTGGAAAAAATGAATGTATAAGAAAAAGAAACAAAAGGGAGGTATTGGTTTAAATGGTCTTTTGGACGGTTTTGTTAGTCATATGTGTTCTGAATCATAAAAACAGTGTGTACGCGAAGGAAGAAAGTAGTTTTGAGTACAAAAACGGGGAAAAAATGAATGTATGAGGAAAAGAAACAAAAGGGGGGTTTAAATGGTCTTTTAGACGGTTTTCTGAGTCAGATGAGTTCGGAATCATAAAAACGGTGTGTACGCGAAGGAGGAAAGTAGTTTTGAGTGCAAATACGTGGAAAAAATGAATTATAAGGAAAATAATCAATAGGGAGGTATTGGTTTAAATGGACTTTTAGACGTTTTTGCGAGTCAGATCGGTTCGAAATCATAAAAACAGTATGTACGCGAAGGATGAAAGTAGTTTTGAGTGCAAAAACGTGGAAAAAATGAATGTACAAGGAAAAGAATCAAAAGGGAGGTGGTGAATAGGTAAAGAACAAATGGACTTTTAGACGTTTTTGTTAGTCATATGTGTTCTGAATCATAAAAACAGTGTGTACGCGAAAGAGGAAAGTTGTTTTGAGTGCAAAAACGTGAAAAAAATGAATGTATAAGTAAAAGAAACAAAAGGGAGGTAATGGTTTAAATGGTCTTTTAGAGGTTTTCTGAGTCAGATCGGTTCGAAATAATAAAAACGGTGTGTACGCGAAGGAGGAAAGTTGTTTTGAGTGCAAAAACGTGGAAAAAATGAATGTATACGGAAAAGAAACAAAAGGGAGGTATTGGTTTAAATGGTCTTTTAGACGGTTTTTTGAGTCAGATGACTTAGGAATCATAAAAAGGTGTGTACGCGAAGGAGGAAAGTTGTTTTGAGTGCAAAAACGTGGAAAAAATGAATGTATAAGGAAAAGAAACAAAAGGGAGGTATTGGTTTAAATGGTCTTTTAGACGGTTTTGTGAGTCAGATGAGTTCATAATCATAAAAACAGTGTGTACGCGAAAGAGGAAAGTAGTTTTGAGTGCAAATACGTGGAAAAAATGAATGTATAAGTAAAAGAATCAAAAGGGAGGTATTGGGTTAAATGGTCTTTTAGACGGTTTTGTTAGTCATATGTGTTCTGAATCATAAAAACAGTGTGTACGCAAAGGAGGAAAGTTGTTTTGAGTGCAAAAACGTGGAAAAAATGAATGTATAAGGAAAAGAAACAAAAGGGAGGTATTGGTTTAAACGGTCTTTTGGACGGTTTCGTTAGTCATATGTGTTCCGAATCATAAAAACAGTGTGTACGCGAAGGAGGAAAGTAGTTTTGAGTACAAAAACGGGGAAAAAATGAATATATGAGGAAAAGAAACAAAAGGGAGTTATTGGTTTAAATGGTCTTTTCGACGGTTTTCTGAGTCAGATGAGTTCGGAATCATAAAAACGGAGTGTACGCGAAGGAGGAAAGTTGTTTTGAGTGCAAAAACGTGGAAAAAATGAATGTACAAGGAAAAGAATCAAAAGGGAGGTGGTGAATAGGTAAAGAACAAATGGACTTTTAGACGTTTTTGTTAGTCATATGTGTTCTGAATCATAAAAACAGTGTGTACAAGAAAGAGGAAAGTTGTTTTGAGTGCAAAAACGTGAAAAAAATGAATGTATAAGGAAAAGAAACAAAAGGGAGGTATTGGTTTAAATGGTCTTTTAGAGGTTTTCTCAGTCAGATCGGTTCGAAATAATAAAAACGGAGTGTACGCGAAGGAGGAAAGTTGTTTTGAGTGGAAAAACGTGGAAAAAATGAATGTATACGGAAAAGAAACAAAAGGGAGGTATTGGTTTAAATGGTCTTTTAGACGGTTTTCTGAGTCAGATGACTTAGGAGTCATAAAAAGGTGTGTACGCGAAGGAGGAAAGTTGTTTTGAGTGCAAAAACGTGGAAAAAATGAAGGTATAAAGAAAAGAAACAAAAGGGAGGTATTGGTTTAAATGGTCTTTTAGACGGTTTTGTGAGTCAGATCGGTTCATAATCATAAAAACAGTGTGTACGCGAAAGAGGAAAGTAGTTTTGAGTGCAAATACGTGGAAAAAATGAATGTATAAGGAAAAGAATCAAAAGGGAGGTATTGGTTTAAATGGACTTTTAGACGTTTTTGCGAGTCAGATCGGTTCGAAATCATAAAAACAGTATGTACGCGAAGGATGAAAGTAGTTTTGAGTGCAAATACGTGGAAAAAATGAATGTATAAGGAAAAGAATCAAAAGGGAGGTATTGGGTTAAATGGTCTTTTAGACGGTTTTCTTAGTCATATGTGTTCTGAATCATAAAAACAGTGTGTACGCAAAGGAGGAAAGTTGTTTTGAGTGCAAAAACGTGGAAAAAATGAATGTATAAGGAAAAGAAACAAAAGGGAGGTATTGGTTTAAACGGTCTTTTGGACGGTTTTGTTAGTCATATGTGTTCCGAATCATAAAAACAGTGTGTACGCGAAGGAGGAAAGTAATTTTTAGTACAAAGACGGGGAAAAAATGAATATATGAGGAAAAGAAACAAAAGGGAGGTATTGGTTTAAATGGTCTTTTAGACGGTTTTCTGAGTCAGATGAATTCGGAATCATAAAAACGGAGTGTACGCGAAGGAGGAAAGTTGTTTTGAGTGCAAAAACGTGGAAAAAATGAATGTATAAGGAAAAGAAACAAAAGGGAGGTATTGGTTTAAACGGTCTTTTGGACGTTTTTGTTAGTCATATGTGTTCTGAATCATAAAAACAGTGTGTACGCGAAAGAGGAAAGTTGTTTTGAGTGCAAAAACGTGAAAAAAATGAATGTATAAGGAAAAGAAAGAAAAGGGAGGTATTGGTTTAAACGGTCTTTTGGACGTTTTTGTTAGTCATATGTGTTCTGAATCATAAAAACAGTGTGTACGCGAAAGAGGAAAGTTGTTTTGAGTGCAAAAACGTGAAAAAAATGAATGTATACGGAAAAGAAACAAAAGGGAGGTAATGGTTTAAATGGTCTTTTAGACGGTTTTCTGAGTCAGATCGGTTCGAAATAATAAAAACGGTGTGTACGCGAAGGAGGAAAGTTGTTTTGAGTGCAAAAACGTGGAAAAAATGAATGTATACGAAAAAGAAACAAAAGGGAGGTATTGGTTTAAATGGTCTTTTAGACGGTTTTCTGAGTCAGATGACTTCGGAATCATAAAAAGGTGTGTACGCGAAGGAGGAAAGTTGTTTAGAGTGCAAAAACGTGGAAAAAATGAATGTATAAGGAAAAGAAACAAAAGGGAGGTATTAGTTTAAATGGTCTTTTAGACGGTTTTCTGAGTCAGATGAGTTCGGAATCATAAAAACGGTGTGTACGCGAAGGAGGAATGTTGTTTTGAGTGCAAAAACGTGGAAAAAATGAAGGTATAAGGAAAAGAAACAAAAGGGAGGTATTGGTTTAAATGGTCTTTTAGACGGTTTTGTGATTCAGATCGGTTCATAATCATAAAAAGGTGTGTACGCGAAGGAGGAAAGTTGTTTTGAGTGCAAAAACGTGGAAAAAATGAATGTATAAGGAAAAGAAACAAAAGGGAGGTATTAGTTTAAATGGTCTTTTAGACGGTTTTCTGAGTCAGATGAGTTCGGAATCATAAAAACGGTGTGTACGCGAAGGAGGAATGTCGTTTTGAGTGCAAAAACGTGGAAAAAATGAAGGTATAAGGAAAAGAAACAAAAGGGAGGTATTGGGTTAAATGGTCTTTTAGACGGTTTTGTTAGTCATATGTGTTCTGAATCATAAAAACAGTGTGTACGCGAAGGAGGAAAGTTGTTTTGAGTGCAAAAACGTGGAAAAAATGAAGGTATAAGGAAAAGAAACAAAAGGGAGGTATTGGTTTAAATGGTCTTTTAGACGGTTTTCTGAGTCAGATGAGTTCGGAATCATAAAAACGGTGTGTACGCGAAGGAGGAAAGTTGTTTTGACTGCAAAAACGTGCAAAAAATGAAGGTATAAGGAAAAGAAACAAAAGAGTGGTATTGGTTTAAATGGTCTTTTAGACGGTTTTGTGAGTCAGATCGGTTCATAATCATAAAAACAGTGTGTACGCGAAAGAGGAAAGTAGGTTTGAGTGCAAATACCTGGAAAAAATGAATGTATAAGGAAAAGAATCAAAATGGAGGTATTGGTTTAAATGGACTTTTAGACGTTTTTGTTAGTCATATGTGTTCTGGATCATAAAAACAGTGTGTACGCGAAGGAGGAAAGTTGTTTTGAGTGCAAAAACGTGAAAAAAATGAATGTATAAGAAAAAGAAACAAAAGGGAGGTAATTGTTTAAATGGTCTTTTAGAGGTTTTCTGAGTCAGATCGGTTCGAAATAATAAAAACGGTGTGTACGCGAAGGAAGAAAGTTGTTTTGAGTGCAAAAACATGGAAAAAATGAACGTATACGGAAAAGAAACAAAAGGGAGGTACTGGTTTAAATGGTCTTTTAGACGGTTTTCTGAGTCAGATGACGTCGGAATCATAAAAAGGTGTGTACGCGAAAGAGGAAAGTTGTTTTCAGTGCAAAAACGTGGAAAAAATGAATGTATAAGGAAAAGAAACAAAAGGGAGATATTGGTTTAAATCGTCTTTTAGACGGTTTTGTGAGTCAGATGAGTTCGGAATCATAAAAACGGTGTGTACGCGAAGGAGGAAAGTTGTTTTGAGTGCAAAAACGTGGAAAAAATGAATGTATGAGGAAAAGAAACAAAAGGGAGGTATTGGTTTAAATGGGTCTTTTAGACGGTTTTCTGAGTCAGATGAGTTCGGAATCATAAAAACGGTGTGTACGCGAAGGAGGAATGTTGTTTTGAGTGCAAAAACGTGGAAAAAATGAAGGTATAAGGAAAAGAAACAAAAGGGAGGTATTGGTTTAAATGGTCTTTTAGACGGTTTTGTGAGTCAGATCGGTTCATAATCATAAAAACAGTGTGTACGCGAAAGAGGAAAGTAGTTTTGAGTACAAAAACGGGGAAAAAATGAATGTATGAGGAAAAGAAACAAAAGGGAGGTATTGGTTTAAATGGTCTTTTAGACGGTTTTCTGAGTCAGATGAGTTCGGAATCATAAAAACGGTGTGTACGCGAAGGAGGAAAGTTGTTTTGACTGCAAAAACGTGGAAAAAATGAAGGTATAAGGAAAAGAAACAAAATGGAGGTATTGGTTTAAATGGTCTTTTAGACGGTTTTCTGAGTCAGATGACTTAGGAATCATAAAAAGGTGTGTACGCGAAGGAGGAAAGTTGTTTTGAGTGCAAAAACGTGGAAAAAATGAATGTATAAGGAAAAGAAACAAAAGGGAGGTATTGGTTTAAATGGTCTTTTAGACGGTTTTGTGAGTCAGATGAGTTCAAAATCATAAAAACGGTGTGTACGCGAAGGAGGAAAGTTGTTTTGAGTGCAAAAACGTGGAAAAAATGAATGTATGAGGAAAAGAAACAAAAGGGAGGTAATGGCTTAAATGGTCTTTTAGACGGTTTTGTGAGCCAGATCGGTTCATAATCATAAAAACAGTGTGTACGCGAAAGAGGAAAGTAGTTTTGAGTGCAAATACGTGGAAAAAATGAATGTATAAGGAAAAGAATCAAAAGGGAGGTATTGGTTTAAATGGTCTTTTAGACGGTTTTCTGAGTCAGATGACTTAGGAATCATAAAAAGGTGTGTACGCGAAGGAGGAAAGTTGTTTTGAGTGCAAAAACGTGGAAAAAATGAATGTACAAGGAAAAGAATCAAAAGGGAGGTGGTAAATAGGTAAAGAACAAATGGACTTTTAGACGTTTTTGTTAGTCATATGTGTTCTGAATCATAAAAACAGTGTGTACGCGAAAGAGGAAAGTTGTTTTGAGTGCAAAAACGTGAAAAAAATGAATGTATAAGGAAAAGAAACAAAAGGGGGGTATTGGTTTAAATGGTCTTTTAGAGGTTTTCTCAGTCAGATCGGTTCGAAATAATAAAAACGGAGTGTACGCGAAGGAGGAAAGTTGTTTTGAGTGCAAAAACGTGGAAAAAATGAATGTATACGGAAAAGAAACAAAAGGGAGGTATTGGTTTAAATGGTCTTTTAGACGGTTTTCTGAGTCAGATGACTTAGGAGTCATAAAAAGGTGTGTACGCGAAGGAGGAAAGTTGTTTTGAGTGCAAAAACGTAGAAAAAATGAAGGTATAAGGAAAAGAAACAAAAGGGAGGTATTGGTTTAAATGGTCTTTTAGACGGTTTTGTGAGTCAGATCGGTTTATAATCATAAAAACAGTGTGTACGCGAAAGAGGAAAGTAGTTTTGAGTGCAAATACGTGGAAAAAATGAATGTATAAGGAAAAGAATCAAAAGGGAGGTATTGGTTTAAATGGACTTTTAGACGTTTTTGCGAGTCAGATCGGTTCGAAATCATAAAAACAGTATGTACGCGAAGGATGAAAGTAGTTTTGAGTGCAAAAACGTGGAAAAAATGAATGTACAAGGAAGGAAGGAATCAAAATGGAGGTATTGGTTTAAATGGTCTTTTAGACGGTTTTCTGAGTCAGATGACTTCGGAATCATAAAAAGGTGTGTACGCGAAGGAGGAAAGTTGTTTTGAGTGCAAAAACGTAGAAAAAATGAATGTATAAGGAAAAGAAACAAAAGGGAGGTATTAGTTTAAATGGTCTTTTAGACGGTTTTCTGAGTCAGATGAGTTCGGAATCATAAAAACGGTGTGTACGCGAAGGAGGAATGTTGTTTTGAGTGCAAAAACGTGGAAAAAATGAAGGTATAAGGAAAAGCAACAAAAGGGAGGTATTGGGTTAAATGGTCTTTTAGACGGTTTTGTTAGTCATATGTGTTCTGAATCATAAAAACAGTGTGTACGCGAACGAGGAAAGTTGTTTTGAGTGCAAAAACGTGGAAAAAATGAATGTATAAGGAAAAGAAACAAAAGGGAGGTATTGGTTTAAATGGTCTTTTAGACGGTTTTCTGAGTCAGATGAGTTCGGAATCATAAAAACGGTGTGTACGCGAAGGAGGAAAGTTGTTTTGACTGCAAAAACGTGGAAAAAATGAAGGTATAAGGAAAAGAAACAAAAGGGAGGTATTGGTTTAAATGGTCTTTTAGACGGTTTTGTGAGTCAGATCGGTTCATAATCATACGGGTTCATAATCATAATGGTCTTTTAGACGGTTTTGTGAGTCAGATCGGTTCATAATCATCGGTTCATCATCAACAGTGTGTACGCGAAAGAGGAAAGTAGTTTTGAGTACAAAAACGGGGAAAAAATGAATGTATGAGGAAAAGAAACAAAAGGGAGGTTTTTGTTTAAATGGTCTTTTAGACGGTTTTCTGAGTCAGATGAGTTCGGAATCATAAAAACGGTGTGTACGCGAAGGAGGAAAGTTGTTTTGACTGCAAAAACGTGGAAAAAATGAAGGTATAAGGAAAAGAAACAAAAGGGAGGTATTGGTTTAAATGGTCTTTTAGACGGTTTTCTGAGTCAGATGACTTAGGAATCATAAAAAGGTGTGTACGCGAAGGAGGAAAGTTGTTTTGAGTGCAAAAACGTGGAAAAAATGAATGTATAAGGAAAAGAAACAAAAGGGAGGTATTGGTTTAAATGGTCTTTTAGACGGTTTTGTGAGTCAGATGAGTTCAAAATCATAAAAACGGTGTGTACGCGAAGGAGGAAAGTTGTTTTGAGTGCAAAAACGTGGAAAAAATGAATGTATGAGGAAAAGAAACAAAAGGGAGGTAATGGCTTAAATGGTCTTTTAGACGGTTTTGTGAGCCAGATCGGTTCATAATCATAAAAACAGTGTGTACGCGAAAGAGGAAAGTAGTTTTGAGTGCAAATACGTGGAAAAAATGAATGTATAAGGAAAAGAATCAAGAGGGAGGTATTGGTTTAAATGGTCTTTTAGACGGTTTTCTGAGTCAGATGACTTAGGAATCATAAAAAGGTGTGTACGCGAAGGAGGAAAGTTGTTTTGAGTGCAAAAACGTGGAAAAAATGAATGTATAAGGAAAAGAAACAAAAGGGAGGTATTGGTTTAAATGGTCTTTTAGACGGTTTTGTGAGTCAGATGAGTTCAAAATCATAAAAACGGTGTGTACGCGAAGGAGGAAAGTTGTTTTGAGTGCAAAAACGTGGAAAAAATGAATGTATGAGGAAAAGAAACAAAAGGGAGGTAATGGCTTAAATGGTCTTTTAGACGGTTTTGCGAGTCAGATCGGTTCGAAATCATAAAAACAGTATGTACGCGAAGGATGAAAGTAGTTTTGAGTGCAAAAACGTGGAAAAAATGAATATATGAGGAAAAGAAACAAAAGGGAGGTATTGGTTTAAATGGTCTTTTAGACGGTTTTCTGAGTCAGATGAGTTCGGAATCATAAAAACGGAGTGTACGCGAAGGAGGAAAGTTGTTTTGAGTGCAAAAACGTGGAAAAAATGAATGTATAAGGAAAAGAAACAAAAGGGAGGTATTGGGTTAAATGGTCTTTTAGACGGTTTTGTTAGTCATATGTGTTCTGAATCATAAAAACAGTGTGTATGCAAAGGAGGAAAGTTGTTTTGAGTGCAAAAACGTGGAAAAAATGAATGTATAAGGAAAAGAATCAAAAGGGAGGTATTGGGTTAAATGGTCTTTTAGACGGTTTTGTTAGTCATATGTGTTCTGAATCATAAAAACAGTGTGTACGCAAAGGAGGAAAGTTGTTTTGAGTGCAAAAACGTGGAAAAAATGAATGTATAAGGAAAAGAAACAAAAGGGAGGTATTGGTTTAAACGGTCTTTTGGACGGTTTTGTTAGTCATATGTGTTCCGAATCATAAAAACAGTGTGTACGCGAAGGAGGAAAGTAGTTTTGAGTACAAAAACGGGGAAAAAATGAATATACGAGGAAAAGAAACAAAAGGGAGGTATTGGTTTAAATGGTCTTTTAGACGGTTTTCTGAGTCAGATGAGTTCGGAATCATAAAAACGGAGTGTACGCGAAGGAGGAAAGTTGTTTTGAGTGCAAAAACGTGGAAAAAATGAATGTACAAGGAAAAGAATCAAAAGGGAGGTGGTGAATAGGTAAAGAACAAATGGACTTTTAGACGTTTTTGTTAGTCATATGTGTTCTGAATCATAAAAACAGTTTGTACGCGAAAGAGGAAAGTTGTTTTGAGTGCAAAAACGTGAAAAAAATGAATGTATAAGGAAAAGAAACAAAAGGGAGGTATTGGTTTAAATGGTCTTTTAGAGGTTTTCTCAGTCAGATCGGTTCGAAATAATAAAAACGGAGTATACGCGAAGGAGGAAAGTTGTTTTGAGTGCAAAAACGTGGAAAAAATGAATGTATACGGAAAAGAAACAAAAGGGAGGTATTCGTTTAAATGGTCTTTTAGACGGTTTTCTGAGTCAGATGACTTAGGAGTCATAAAAAGGTGTGTACGCGAAGGAGGAAAGTTGTTTTGAGTGCAAAAACGTGGAAAAAATGAAGGTATAAGGAAAAGAAACAAAAGGGAGGTATTGGTTTAAATGGTCTTTTAGACGGTTTTGTGAGTCAGATCGGTTCATAATCATAAAAACAGTGTGTACGCGAAAGAGGAAAGTAGTTTTGAGTGCAAATACGTGGAAAAAATGAATGTATAAGGAAAAGAATCAAAAGGGAGGTATTGGTTTAAATGGACTTTTAGACGTTTTTGCGAGTCAGATCGGTTCGAAATCATAAAAACAGTATGTACGCGAAGGATGAAAGTAGTTTTGAGTGCAAAAACGTGGAAAAATGAATGTACAAGGAAGGAAGGAATCAAAAGGGAAGTATTGGTTTAAATAGTCTTTTAGACGGTTTTCTGAGTCAGATGAGTTCGGAATCATAAAAACGGTGTGTACGCGAAAAAGAAATGTTGTTTTGAGTGCAAAAACGTGGAAAAAATGAATGTATGAGGAAAAGAAACAAAAGGGAGGTATTGGCTTAAATGTTCTTTTAGACGGTTTTGTGAGTCAGATCGGTTCATAATCACAAAAACAGTGTGTACGCGAAAGAGGAAAGTAGTTTTGAGTGCAAATACGTGGAAAACATGAATGTATAAGGAAAAGAATCAAAAGGGAGGTATTGGGTTAAATGGTCTTTTAGACGGTTTTGTTAGTCATATGTGTTCTGAATCATAAAAACAGTGTGTACGCAAAGGAGGAAAGTTGTTCTGAGTGCAAAAACGTGGAAAAAATGAATGTATAAGGAAAAGAAACAAAAGGGAGGTATTGGTTTAAACGGTCTTTTGGACGATTTTGTTAGTCATATGTGTTCCGAATCATAAAAACAGTGTGTACGCGAAGGAGGAAAGTAGTTTTGAGTACAAAAACGGGGAAAAAATGAATATATGAGGAAAAGAAACAAAAGGGAGGTATTGGTTTAAATGGTTTTGTGAGTCAGATGAGTTCGGAATCATAAAAACGGTGTGTACGCGAAGGAGGAAAGTTGTTTTGAGTGCAAAAACGTAGAAAAAATGAATGTATGAGGAAAAGAAAAAAAGGGAGGTATTGGTTTAAATGGTCTTTTAGACGGTTTTCTGAGTCAGATGAGTTCGGAATCATAAAAACGGTGTGTACGCGAAGGAGGAATGTTGTTTTGAGTGCAAAAACGTGGAAAAAATGAAGGTATAAGGAAAAGAAACAAAAGGGAGGTATTGGTTTAAATGGTTTTGTGAGTCAGATGAGTTCGGAATCATAAAAACAGTGTGTACGCGAAAGAGGAAAGTAGTTTTGAGTGCAAATACGTGGAAAAAATGAATGTATAAGGAAAAGAATCAAAACGGAGGTATTGGTTTAAATGGTCTTTTAGACGGTTTTGTTAGTCATATGTGTTCTGAATCATAAAAACAGTGTGTACGCGAAGGAGGAAAGTTGTTTTGAGTGCAAAAACGTGGAAAAAATGAATGTATGAGGAAAAGAAACAAAAGGGGGGTTTAAATGGTCTTTTAGACGGTTTTCTGAGTCAGATGAGTTCGGAATCATAAAAACGGTGTGTACGCGAAGGAGGAAAGTTGTTTTGACTGCAAAAACGTGGAAAAAATGAAGGTATAAGGAAAAGAAACAAAAGGGAGGTATTGGTTTAAATGGTCTTTTAAACGGTTTTGTGAGTCAGATCAACCGATCTCATAATCATAAAAACAGTGTGTACGCGAAAGAGGAAAGTAGTTTTGAGTGCAAAAACGTGGAAAAAATGAATGTATGAGGAAAAGAAACAAAAGGGAGGTATTGGCTTAAATGTTCTTTTAGACGGTTTTGTGAGTCAGATCGGTTCATAATCACAAAAACAGTGTGTACGCGAAAGAGGAAAGTAGTTTTGAGTGCAAATACGTGGAAAACATGAATGTATAAGGAAAAGAATCAAAAGGGAGGTATTGGGTTAAATGGTCTTTTAGACGGTTTTGTTAGTCATATGTGTTCTGAATCATAAAAACAGTGTGTACGCAAAGGAGGAAAGTTGTTCTGAGTGCAAAAACGTGGAAAAAATGAATGTATAAGGAAAAGAAACAAAAGGGAGGTATTGGTTTAAACGGTCTTTTGGACGATTTTGTTAGTCATATGTGTTCCGAATCATAAAAACAGTGTGTACGCGAAGGAGGAAAGTAGTTTTGAGTGCAAAAACGTGGAAAAAATGAATGTATGAGGAAAAGAAACAAAAGGGAGGTATTGGCTTAAATGTTCTTTTAGACGGTTTTGTGAGTCAGATCGGTTCATAATCACAAAAACAGTGTGTACGCGAAAGAGGAAAGTAGTTTTGAGTGCAAATACGTGGAAAACATGAATGTATAAGGAAAAGAATCAAAAGGGAGGTATTGGGTTAAATGGTCTTTTAGACGGTTTTGTTAGTCATATGTGTTCTGAATCATAAAAACAGTGTGTACGCAAAGGAGGAAAGTTGTTCTGAGTGCAAAAACGTGGAAAAAATGAATGTATAAGGAAAAGAAACAAAAGGGAGGTATTGGTTTAAACGGTCTTTTGGACGATTTTGTTAGTCATATGTGTTCCGAATCATAAAAACAGTGTGTACGCGAAGGAGGAAAGTAGTTTTGAGTACAAAAACGGGGAAAAAATGAATATATGAGGAAAAGAAACAAAAGGGAGGTATTGGTTTAAATGGTTTTGTGAGTCAGATGAGTTCGGAATCATAAAAACGGTGTGTACGCGAAGGAGGAAAGTTGTTTTGAGTGCAAAAACGTAGAAAAAATGAATGTATGAGGAAAAGAAAAAAAGGGAGGTATTGGTTTAAATGGTCTTTTAGACGGTTTTCTGAGTCAGATGAGTTCGGAATCATAAAAACGGTGTGTACGCGAAGGAGGAATGTTGTTTTGAGTGCAAAAACGTGGAAAAAATGAAGGTATAAGGAAAAGAAACAAAAGGGAGGTATTGGTTTAAATGGTTTTGTGAGTCAGATGAGTTCGGAATCATAAAAACAGTGTGTACGCGAAAGAGGAAAGTAGTTTTGAGTGCAAATACGTGGAAAAAATGAATGTATAAGGAAAAGAATCAAAACGGAGGTATTGGTTTAAATGGTCTTTTAGACGGTTTTGTTAGTCATATGTGTTCTGAATCATAAAAACAGTGTGTACGCGAAGGAGGAAAGTTGTTTTGAGTGCAAAAACGTGGAAAAAATGAATGTATAAGAAAAAGAAACAAAAGGGAGGTATTGGTTTAAATGGTCTTTTGGACGGTTTTGTTAGTCATATGTGTTCTGAATCATAAAAACAGTGTGTACGCGAAGGAAGAAAGTAGTTTTGAGTACAAAAACGGGGAAAAAATGAATGTATGAGGAAAAGAAACAAAAGGGGGGTTTAAATGGTCTTTTAGACGGTTTTCTGAGTCAGATGAGTTCGGAATCATAAAAACGGTGTGTACGCGAAGGAGGAAAGTTGTTTTGACTGCAAAAACGTGGAAAAAATGAAGGTATAAGGAAAAGAAACAAAAGGGAGGTATTGGTTTAAATGGTCTTTTAAACGGTTTTGTGAGTCAGATCAACCGATCGCATAATCATAAAAACAGTGTGTACGCGAAAGAGGAAAGTAGTTTTGAGTGCAAATACGTGGAAAAAATGAATTATAAGGAAAATAATCAATAGGGAGGTATTGGTTTAAATGGACTTTTAGACGTTTTTGCGAGTCAGATCGGTTCGAAATCATAAAAACAGTATGTACGCGAAGGATGAAAGTAGTTTTGAGTGCAAAAACGTGGAAAAAATGAATGTACAAGGAAAGAATCAAAAGGGAGGTGGTGAATAGGTAAAGAACAAATGGACTTTTAGACGTTTTTGTTAGTCATATGAAATAATTCCAACTGTTACATTCTGAATCATAAAAACAGTGTGTACGCGAAAGAGGAAAGTTGTTTTGAGTGCAAAAACGTGAAAAAAATGAATGTATAAGGAAAAGAAACAAAAGGGAGGTAATGGTTTAAATGGTCTTTTAGAGGTTTTCTGAGTCAGATCGGTTCGAAATAATAAAAACGGTGTGTACGCGAAGGAGGAAAGTTGTTTTGAGTGCAAAAACGTGGAAAAAATGAATGTATGCGGAAAAGAAACAAAAGGGAGGTATTGGTTTAAATGGTCTTTTAGACGGTTTTCTGAGTCAGATGACTTAGGAATCATAAAAAGGTGTGTACGCGAAGGAGGAAAGTTGTTTTGAGTGCAAAAACGTGGAAAAAATGAATGTATAAGGAAAAGAAACAAAAGGGAGGTATTGGTTTAAAAGGTCTTTTAGACGGTTTTGTGAGTCAGATCGGTTTATAATCATAAAAACAGTGTGTACGCGAAAGAGGAAAGTAGTTTTGAGTGCAAATACGTGGAAAAAATGAATGTATAAGGAAAAGAATCAAAAGGGAGGTATTGGTTTAAATGGACTTTTAGACGTTTTTGCGAGTCAGATCGGTTCGAAATCATAAAAACAGTATGTACGCGAAGGATGAAAGTAGTTTTGAGTGCAAAAACGTGGAAAAAATGAATGTACAAGGAAGGAAGGAATCAAAATGGAGGTATTGGTTTAAATGGTCTTTTAGACGGTTTTCTGAGTCAGATGACTTCGGAATCATAAAAAGGTGTGTACGCGAAGGAGGAAAGTTGTTTTGAGTGCAAAAACGTGGAAAAAATGAATGTATAAGGAAAAGAAACAAAAGGGAGGTATTAGTTTAAATGGTCTTTTAGACGGTTTTCTGAGTCAGATGAGTTCGGAATCATAAAAACGGTGTGTAAGCGAAGGAGGAATGTTGTTTTGAGTGCAAAAACGTGGAAAAAATGAAGGTATAAGGAAAAGAAACAAAAGGGAGGTATTGGTTTAAATGGTTTTGTGAGTCAGATGAGTTCGGAATCATAAAAACAGTGTGTACGCGAAAGAGGAAAGTAGTTTTGAGTGCAAATACGTGGAAAAAATGAATGTATAAGGAAAAGAATCAAAACGGAGGTATTGGTTTAAATGGTCTTTTAGACGGTTTTGTTAGTCATATGTGTTCTGAATCATAAAAACAGTGTGTACGCGAAGGAGGAAAGTTGTTTTGAGTGCAAAAACGTGGAAAAAATGAATGTATAAGAAAAAGAAACAAAAGGGAGGTATTGGTTTAAATGGTCTTTTGGACGGTTTTGTTAGTCATATGTGTTCTGAATCATAAAAACAGTGTGTACGCGAAGGAAGAAAGTAGTTTTGAGTACAAAAACGGGGAAAAAATGAATGTATGAGGAAAAGAAACAAAAGGGGGGTTTAAATGGTCTTTTAGACGGTTTTCTGAGTCAGATGAGTTCGGAATCATAAAAACGGTGTGTACGCGAAGGAGGAAAGTTGTTTTGACTGCAAAAACGTGGAAAAAATGAAGGTATAAGGAAAAGAAACAAAAGGGAGGTATTGGTTTAAATGGTCTTTTAGACGGTTTTGTGAGTCAGATCAACCGATCTCATAATCATAAAAACAGTGTGTACGCGAAAGAGGAAAGTAGTTTTGAGTGCAAATACGTGGAAAAAATGAATTATAAGGAAAATAATCAATAGGGAGGTATTGGTTTAAATGGACTTTTAGACGTTTTTGCGAGTCAGATCGGTTCGAAATCATAAAAACAGTATGTACGCGAAGGATGAAAGTAGTTTTGAGTGCAAAAACGTGGAAAAAATGAATGTACAAGGAAAAGAATCAAAAGGGAGGTGGTGAATAGGTAAAGAACAAATGGACTTTTAGACGTTTTTGTTAGTCATATGAAATAATTCCAACTGTTACATTCTGAATCATAAAAACAGTGTGTACGCGAAAGAGGAAAGTTGTTTTGAGTGCAAAAACGTGAAAAAAATGAATGTATAAGGAAAAGAAACAAAAGGGAGGTAATGGTTTAAATGGTCTTTTAGAGGTTTTCTGAGTCAGATCGGTTCGAAATAATAAAAACGGTGTGTACGCGAAGGAGGAAAGTTGTTTTGAGTGCAAAAACGTGGAAAAAATGAATGTATGCGGAAAAGAAACAAAAGGGAGGTATTGGTTTAAATGGTCTTTTAGACGGTTTTCTGAGTCAGATGACTTAGGAATCATAAAAAGGTGTGTACGCGAAGGAGGAAAGTTGTTTTGAGTGCAAAAACGTGGAAAAAATGAATGTATAAGGAAAAGAAACAAAAGGGAGGTATTGGTTTAAATGGTCTTTTAGACGGTTTTGTGAGTCAGATCGGTTTATAATCATAAAAACAGTGTGTACGCGAAAGAGGAAAGTAGTTTTGAGTGCAAATACGTGGAAAAAATGAATGTATAAGGAAAAGAATCAAAAGGGAGGTATTGGTTTAAATGGACTTTTAGACGTTTTTGCGAGTCAGATCGGTTCGAAATCATAAAAACAGTATGTACGCGAAGGATGAAAGTAGTTTTGAGTGCAAAAACGTGGAAAAAATGAATGTACAAGGAAGGAAGGAATCAAAATGGAGGTATTGGTTTAAATGGTCTTTTAGACGGTTTTCTGAGTCAGATGACTTCGGAATCATAAAAAGGTGTGTACGCGAAGGAGGAAAGTTGTTTTGAGTGCAAAAACGTGGAAAAAATGAATGTATAAGGAAAAGAAACAAAAGGGAGGTATTAGTTTAAATGGTCTTTTAGACGGTTTTCTGAGTCAGATGAGTTCGGAATCATAAAAACGGTGTGTAAGCGAAGGAGGAATGTTGTTTTGAGTGCAAAAACGTGGAAAAAATGAAGGTATAAGGAAAAGAAACAAAAGGGAGGTATTGGGTTAAATGGTCTTTTAGACGGTTTTGTTAGTCATATGTGTTCTGAATCATAAAAACAGTGTGTACGCGAACGAGGAAAGTTGTTTTGAGTGCAAAAACGTGGAAAAAATGAATGTATAAGGAAAAGAATCAAAAGGGAGGTATTGGGTTAAATGGTCTTTTAGACGGTTTTGTTAGTCATATGTGTTCTGAATCATAAAAACAGTGTGTACGCAAAGGAGGAGAGTTGTTCTGAGTGCAGAAACGTGGAAAAAATGAATGTATAAGGAAAAGAAACAAAAGGGAGGTATTGGTTTAAACGGTCTTTTGGACGGTTTTGTTAGTCATATGTGTTCCGAATCATAAAAACAGTGTGTACGCGAAGGAGGAAAGTAGTTTTGAGTACAAAAACGGGGAAAAAATGAATATATGAGGAAAAGAAACAAAAGGGAGGTATTGGTTTAAATGGTTTTGTGAGTCAGATGAGTTCGGAATCATAAAAACGGTGTGTACGCGAAGGAGGAAAGTTGTTTAGAGTGCAAAAACGTAGAAAAAATGAATGTATGAGGAAAAGAAAAAAAGGGAGGTATTGGATTAAATGGTCTTTTAGACGGTTTTCTGAGTCAGATGAGTTCGGAATCATAAAAACGGTGTGTACGCGAAGGAGGAATGTTGTTTTGAGTGCAAAAACGTGGAAAAAATGAAGGTATAAGGAAAAGAAACAAAAGGGAGGTATTGGTTTAAATGGTTTTGTGAGTCAGATGAGTTCGGAATCATAAAAACAGTGTGTACGCGAAAGAGGAAAGTAGTTTTGAGTGCAAATACGTGGAAAAAATGAATGTATAAGGAAAAGAATCAAAACGGAGGTATTGGTTTAAATGGTCTTTTAGACGGTTTTGTTAGTCATATGTGTTCTGAATCATAAAAACAGTGTGTACGCGAAGGAGGAAAGTTGTTTTGAGTGCAAAAACGTGGAAAAAATGAATGTATAAGAAAAAGAAACAAAAGGGAGGTATTGGTTTAAATGGTCTTTTAGACGGTTTTGTTAGTCATATGTGTTCTGAATCATAAAAACAGTGTGTACGCGAAGGAGGAAAGTAGTTTTGAGTGCAAATACGTGGAAAAAATGAATTATAAGGAAAATAATCAATAGGGAGGTATTGGTTTAAATGGACTTTTAGACGTTTTTGCGAGTCAGATCGGTTCGAAATCATAAAAACAGTATGTACGCGAAGGATGAAAGTAGTTTTGAGTGCAAAAACGTGGAAAAAATGAATGTACAAGGAAAGAATCAAAAGGGAGGTGGTGAATAGGTAAAGAACAAATGGACTTTTAGACGTTTTTGTTAGTCATATGAAATAATTCCAACTGTTACATTCTGAATCATAAAAACAGTGTGTACGCGAAAGAGGAAAGTTGTTTTGAGTGCAAAAACGTGAAAAAAATGAATGTATAAGGAAAAGAAACAAAAGGGAGGTAATGGTTTAAATGGTCTTTTAGAGGTTTTCTGAGTCAGATCGGTTCGAAATAATAAAAACGGTGTGTACGCGAAGGAGGAAAGTTGTTTTGAGTGCAAAAACGTGGAAAAAATGAATGTATGCGGAAAAGAAACAAAAGGGAGGTATTGGTTTAAATGGTCTTTTAGACGGTTTTCTGAGTCAGATGACTTAGGAATCATAAAAAGGTGTGTACGCGAAGGAGGAAAGTTGTTTTGAGTGCAAAAACGTGGAAAAAATGAATGTATAAGGAAAAGAAACAAAAGGGAGGTATTGGTTTAAAAGGTCTTTTAGACGGTTTTGTGAGTCAGATCGGTTTATAATCATAAAAACAGTGTGTACGCGAAAGAGGAAAGTAGTTTTGAGTGCAAATACGTGGAAAAAATGAATGTATAAGGAAAAGAATCAAAAGGGAGGTATTGGTTTAAATGGACTTTTAGACGTTTTTGCGAGTCAGATCGGTTCGAAATCATAAAAACAGTATGTACGCGAAGGATGAAAGTAGTTTTGAGTGCAAAAACGTGGAAAAAATGAATGTACAAGGAAGGAAGGAATCAAAATGGAGGTATTGGTTTAAATGGTCTTTTAGACGGTTTTCTGAGTCAGATGACTTCGGAATCATAAAAAGGTGTGTACGCGAAGGAGGAAAGTTGTTTTGAGTGCAAAAACGTGGAAAAAATGAATGTATAAGGAAAAGAAACAAAAGGGAGGTATTAGTTTAAATGGTCTTTTAGACGGTTTTCTGAGTCAGATGAGTTCGGAATCATAAAAACGGTGTGTAAGCGAAGGAGGAATGTTGTTTTGAGTGCAAAAACGTGGAAAAAATGAAGGTATAAGGAAAAGAAACAAAAGGGAGGTATTGGTTTAAATGGTTTTGTGAGTCAGATGAGTTCGGAATCATAAAAACAGTGTGTACGCGAAAGAGGAAAGTAGTTTTGAGTGCAAATACGTGGAAAAAATGAATGTATAAGGAAAAGAATCAAAACGGAGGTATTGGTTTAAATGGTCTTTTAGACGGTTTTGTTAGTCATATGTGTTCTGAATCATAAAAACAGTGTGTACGCGAAGGAGGAAAGTTGTTTTGAGTGCAAAAACGTGGAAAAAATGAATGTATAAGAAAAAGAAACAAAAGGGAGGTATTGGTTTAAATGGTCTTTTGGACGGTTTTGTTAGTCATATGTGTTCTGAATCATAAAAACAGTGTGTACGCGAAGGAAGAAAGTAGTTTTGAGTACAAAAACGGGGAAAAAATGAATGTATGAGGAAAAGAAACAAAAGGGGGGTTTAAATGGTCTTTTAGACGGTTTTCTGAGTCAGATGAGTTCGGAATCATAAAAACGGTGTGTACGCGAAGGAGGAAAGTTGTTTTGACTGCAAAAACGTGGAAAAAATGAAGGTATAAGGAAAAGAAACAAAAGGGAGGTATTGGTTTAAATGGTCTTTTAGACGGTTTTGTGAGTCAGATCAACCGATCTCATAATCATAAAAACAGTGTGTACGCGAAAGAGGAAAGTAGTTTTGAGTGCAAATACGTGGAAAAAATGAATTATAAGGAAAATAATCAATAGGGAGGTATTGGTTTAAATGGACTTTTAGACGTTTTTGCGAGTCAGATCGGTTCGAAATCATAAAAACAGTATGTACGCGAAGGATGAAAGTAGTTTTGAGTGCAAAAACGTGGAAAAAATGAATGTACAAGGAAAAGAATCAAAAGGGAGGTGGTGAATAGGTAAAGAACAAATGGACTTTTAGACGTTTTTGTTAGTCATATGAAATAATTCCAACTGTTACATTCTGAATCATAAAAACAGTGTGTACGCGAAAGAGGAAAGTTGTTTTGAGTGCAAAAACGTGAAAAAAATGAATGTATAAGGAAAAGAAACAAAAGGGAGGTAATGGTTTAAATGGTCTTTTAGAGGTTTTCTGAGTCAGATCGGTTCGAAATAATAAAAACGGTGTGTACGCGAAGGAGGAAAGTTGTTTTGAGTGCAAAAACGTGGAAAAAATGAATGTATGCGGAAAAGAAACAAAAGGGAGGTATTGGTTTAAATGGTCTTTTAGACGGTTTTCTGAGTCAGATGACTTAGGAATCATAAAAAGGTGTGTACGCGAAGGAGGAAAGTTGTTTTGAGTGCAAAAACGTGGAAAAAATGAATGTATAAGGAAAAGAAACAAAAGGGAGGTATTGGTTTAAATGGTCTTTTAGACGGTTTTGTGAGTCAGATCGGTTTATAATCATAAAAACAGTGTGTACGCGAAAGAGGAAAGTAGTTTTGAGTGCAAATACGTGGAAAAAATGAATGTATAAGGAAAAGAATCAAAAGGGAGGTATTGGTTTAAATGGACTTTTAGACGTTTTTGCGAGTCAGATCGGTTCGAAATCATAAAAACAGTATGTACGCGAAGGATGAAAGTAGTTTTGAGTGCAAAAACGTGGAAAAAATGAATGTACAAGGAAGGAAGGAATCAAAATGGAGGTATTGGTTTAAATGGTCTTTTAGACGGTTTTCTGAGTCAGATGACTTCGGAATCATAAAAAGGTGTGTACGCGAAGGAGGAAAGTTGTTTTGAGTGCAAAAACGTGGAAAAAATGAATGTATAAGGAAAAGAAACAAAAGGGAGGTATTAGTTTAAATGGTCTTTTAGACGGTTTTCTGAGTCAGATGAGTTCGGAATCATAAAAACGGTGTGTAAGCGAAGGAGGAATGTTGTTTTGAGTGCAAAAACGTGGAAAAAATGAAGGTATAAGGAAAAGAAACAAAAGGGAGGTATTGGGTTAAATGGTCTTTTAGACGGTTTTGTTAGTCATATGTGTTCTGAATCATAAAAACAGTGTGTACGCGAACGAGGAAAGTTGTTTTGAGTGCAAAAACGTGGAAAAAATGAATGTATAAGGAAAAGAATCAAAAGGGAGGTATTGGGTTAAATGGTCTTTTAGACGGTTTTGTTAGTCATATGTGTTCTGAATCATAAAAACAGTGTGTACGCAAAGGAGGAGAGTTGTTCTGAGTGCAGAAACGTGGAAAAAATGAATGTATAAGGAAAAGAAACAAAAGGGAGGTATTGGTTTAAACGGTCTTTTGGACGGTTTTGTTAGTCATATGTGTTCCGAATCATAAAAACAGTGTGTACGCGAAGGAGGAAAGTAGTTTTGAGTACAAAAACGGGGAAAAAATGAATATATGAGGAAAAGAAACAAAAGGGAGGTATTGGTTTAAATGGTTTTGTGAGTCAGATGAGTTCGGAATCATAAAAACGGTGTGTACGCGAAGGAGGAAAGTTGTTTAGAGTGCAAAAACGTAGAAAAAATGAATGTATGAGGAAAAGAAAAAAAGGGAGGTATTGGATTAAATGGTCTTTTAGACGGTTTTCTGAGTCAGATGAGTTCGGAATCATAAAAACGGTGTGTACGCGAAGGAGGAATGTTGTTTTGAGTGCAAAAACGTGGAAAAAATGAAGGTATAAGGAAAAGAAACAAAAGGGAGGTATTGGTTTAAATGGTTTTGTGAGTCAGATGAGTTCGGAATCATAAAAACAGTGTGTACGCGAAAGAGGAAAGTAGTTTTGAGTGCAAATACGTGGAAAAAATGAATGTATAAGGAAAAGAATCAAAACGGAGGTATTGGTTTAAATGGTCTTTTAGACGGTTTTGTTAGTCATATGTGTTCTGAATCATAAAAACAGTGTGTACGCGAAGGAGGAAAGTTGTTTTGAGTGCAAAAACGTGGAAAAAATGAATGTATAAGAAAAAGAAACAAAAGGGAGGTATTGGTTTAAATGGTCTTTTGGACGGTTTTGTTAGTCATATGTGTTCTGAATCATAAAAACAGTGTGTACGCGAAGGAGGAAAGTTGTTTTGACTGCAAAAACGTGGAAAAAATGAAGGTATAAGGAAAAGAAACAAAAGGGAGGTATTGGTTTAAATGGTCTTTTAGACGGTTTTGTGAGTCAGATCAACCGATCTCATAATCATAAAAACAGTGTGTACGCGAAAGAGGAAAGTAGTTTTGAGTGCAAATACGTGGAAAAAATGAATTATAAGGAAAATAATCAATAGGGAGGTATTGGTTTAAATGGACTTTTAGACGTTTTTGCGAGTCAGATCGGTTCGAAATCATAAAAACAGTATGTACGCGAAGGATGAAAGTAGTTTTGAGTGCAAAAACGTGGAAAAAATGAATGTACAAGGAAAAGAATCAAAAGGGAGGTGGTGAATAGGTAAAGAACAAATGGACTTTTAGACGTTTTTGTTAGTCATATGAAATAATTCCAACTGTTACATTCTGAATCATAAAAACAGTGTGTACGCAAAAGAGGAAAGTTGTTTTGAGTGCAAAAACGTGAAAAAAATGAATGTATAAGGAAAAGAAACAAAAGGGAGGTAATGGTTTAAATGGTCTTTTAGAGGTTTTCTGAGTCAGATCGGTTCGAAATAATAAAAACGGTGTGTACGCGAAGGAGGAAAGTTGTTTTGAGTGCAAAAACGTGGAAAAAATGAATGTATACGGAAAAGAAACAAAAGGGAGGTATTGGTTTAAATGGTCTTTTAGACGGTTTTCTGAGTCAGATCGGTTCATAATCATAAAAACAGTGTGTACGCGAAAGAGGAAAGTAGTTTTGAGTACAAAAACGGGGAAAAAATGAATGTATGAGGAAAAGAAACAAAAGGGAGGTATTGTTTTAAATGGTCTTTTAGACGGTTTTCTGAGTCAGATGAGTTCGGAATCATAAAAACGGTGTGTACGCGAAGGAGGAAAGTTGTTTTGACTGCAAAAACGTGGAAAAAATGAAGGTATAAGGAAAAGAAACAAAAGGGAGGTATTGGTTTAAATGGTCTTTTAGACGGTTTTCTGAGTCAGATGACTTAGGAATCATAAAAAGGTGTGTACGCGAAGAAGGAAAGTTGTTTTGAGTGCAAAAACGTGGAAAAAATGAATGTATAAGGAAAAGAAACAAAAGGGAGGTATTGGTTTAAATGGTCTTTTAGACGGTTTTGTGAGTCAGATGAGTTCAAAATCATAAAAACGGTGTGTACGCGAAGGAGGAAAGTTGTTTTGAGTGCAAAAACGTGGAAAAAATGAATGTAGATGACTTAGGAATCATATCGGTCTGAATCATAAATGGTCTTTTAGACGGTTTAAATGGTCTTTTAGACGGTTTTCTGAGTCAGATGACTTAGGAATCATAAAAAGGTGTGTACGCGAAGAAGGAAAGTTGTTTTGAGTGCAAAAACGTGGAAAAAATGAATGTATAAGGAAAAGAAACAAAAGGGAGGTATTGGTTTAAATGGTCTTTTAGACGGTTTTGTGAGTCAGATGAGTTCAAAATCATAAAAACGGTGTGTACGCGAAGGAGGAAAGTTGTTTTGAGTGCAAAAACGTGGAAAAAATGAATGTAGATGACTTAGGAATCATATCGGTCTGAATCATAAATGGTCTTTTAGACGGTTTTCTGAGTCAGATGAGTTCGGAATCATAAAAACGGAGTGTACGCGAAAGAGGAAAGTAGTTTTGAGTACAAAAACGGGGAAAAAATGAATGTATGAGGAAAAGAAACAAAAGGGAGGTATTGGTTTAAATGGTCTTTTAGACGGTTTTCTGAGTCAGATGACTTAGGAATCATAAAAAGGTGTGTACGCGAAGGAGGAAAGTTGTTTTGAGTGCAAAAACCTGGAAAAAATGAATGTACAAGGAAAAGAATCAAAAGGGAGGTGGTGAATAGGTAAAGAACAAATGGACTTTTAGACGTTTTTGTTAGTCATATGTGTTCTGAATCATAAAAACAGTGTGTACGCGAAAGAGGAAAGTTGTTTTGAGTGCAAAAACGTGAAAAAAATGAATGTATAAGGAAAAGAAACAAAAGGGAGGTATTGGTTTAAATGGTCTTTTAGACGGTTTTGTGAGTCAGATCGGTTCATAATCATAAAAACAGTGTGTACGCGAAAGAGGAAACTAGTTTTGAGTGCAAATACGTGGAAAAAATGAATGTATAAGGAAAAGTATCAAAAGGGAGGTATTGGTTTAAATGGACTTTTAGACGTTTTTGCGAGTCAGATCGGTTCGAAATCATAAAAACAGTATGTACGCGAAGGATGAAAGTAGTTTTGAGTGCAAAAACGTGGAAAAAATGAATGTACAAGGAAGGAAGGAATCAAAAGGGAAGTATTGGTTTAAATGGTCTTTTAGACGGTTTTCTGAGTCAGATTAGTTCGGAATCATAAAAACGGTGTGTACGCGAAAAAGAAATGTTGTTTTGAGTGCAAAAACGTGGAAAAAATCTGGTGTGAAACAACCACACGACTTCCATTACCCACTATTACACATATTGTATGCATTTTTGAGAGATAATGCGATCAGAAAACATAAAAGTGAACTAAAGAGAAAATCGTTAGAGCCGTTTTTGAGATACCAACTTTTACAAAAAATCAATTATTGACAGGAAAACAATAATTACATACAAAAGGATATTTAAAAGTGAGTTAATAGGGCGAGTTTGAAAAAAATCCGCACAGCTGTTTTTAAAGAAACGCTCTTGGGAGACCTGAAATTGAGCTATTTATACAGGACGCCTATCAATTTTTCTGAACTAACCAACTATATCATTCGAAAGGACATCTAATAGAGTGTTTATATAGCAAGTTTGAAGAAAATCGTTAGAGCCGTTTTTGAGATACGGACTTACGGTCCCACTTCCGGTTTCCGATGTCCCACTTCCGGTTAAAATCAATTATTGACAGGAAAACAATAATTACATACAAAAGCATATTTAAAAGTGAGTTAAAATGGCGAGTTTGAAAAAAATCCGTACAACCGTTTTTAAAGGCCTCCATTTTTAAAGGCCTCCAAAGGCCTCCAATAGCTCAATTTCAGGCCTCCCTTGGGAGGCCTGAAATTGAGCTATTTATACAGGACGCCTATCAATTTTCCTGAACTAATCAACTATATCATTCGAAAGGACATCTAATAGAGTATTTATATAGCAAGTTTGAAGAAAATCGTTAGAGCCATTTTTGAGATACGGACTTACGGTTGCACTTCCGGTTTCCGATGTCCTACTTCCGATTTTCACCAAAATTTGGAAATTTCATCTGTACAACAGACATATTTCAATTCTAAAGTTTCGTAGCTCTATCTTTATTAGTTTCTGAGCTATAATAGCCAGAAGATTCTCCACATACATACATACATACATACATACATACATACACACATACATACACACTGACCAATTGCCAAAAACCACTTTTTTGGACTCAGGGGACCTTAAAACGTGTAAATCAGGTGAAAACCCGATATCGAATTTTCAGACCGAAAACGATACTTCCATTACCTACGGTAGTAGGGTAATGGAAGTAAAAATGAATGTATGAGGAAAAGAAACAAAAGGGAGGTATTGGCTTAAATGTTCTTTTAGACGGTTTTGTGAGTCAGATCGGTTCATAATCACAAAAACAGTGTGTACGCGAAAGAGGAAAGTAGTTTTGAGTGCAAATACGTGGAAAAAATGAATGTATAAGGAAAAGAATCAAAAGGGAGGTATTGGGTTAAATGGTCTTTTAGACGGTTTTGTTAGTCATATGTGTTCTGAATCATAAAAACAGTGTGTACGCAAAGGAGGAAAGTTGTTTTGAGTGCAAAAACGTGGAAAAAATGAATGTATAAGGAAAAGAAACAAAAGGGAGGTATTGGTTTAAACGGTCTTTTGGACGGTTTTGTTAGTCATATGTGTTCCGAATCATAAAAACAGTGTGTACGCGAAGGAGGAAAGTAGTTTTGAGTACAAAAACGGGGAAAAAATGAATATATGAGGAAAAGAAACAAAAGGGAGGTATTGGTTTAAATGGTTTTGTGAGTCAGATGAGTTCGGAATCATAAAAACGGTGTGTACGCGAAGGAGGAAAGTTGTTTTGAGTGCAAAAACGTAGAAAAAATGAATGTATGAGGAAAAGAAAAAAAGGGAGGTATTGGTTTAAATGGTCTTTTAGACGGTTTTCTGAGTCAGATGAGTTCGGAATCATAAAAACGGTGTGTACGCGAAGGAGGAATGTTGTTTTGAGTGCAAAAACGTGGAAAAAATGAAGGTATAAGGAAAAGAAACAAAAGGGAGGTATTGGTTTAAATGGTCTTTTAGAAGGTTTTGTGAGTCAGATCGGTTCATAATCATAAAAACAGTGTGTACGCGAAAGAGGAAAGTAGTTTTGAGTGCAAATACGTGGAAAAAATGAATGTATAAGGAAAAGAATCAAAACGGAGGTATTGGTTTAAATGGTCTTTTAGACGGTTTTGTTAGTCATATGTGTTCTGAATCATAAAAACAGTGTGTACGCGAAGGAGGAAAGTTGTTTTGAGTGTAAAAACGTGGAAAAAATGAATGTATAAGAAAAAGAAACAAAAGGGAGGTATTGGTTTAAATGGTCTTTTGGACGGTTTTGTTAGTCATATGTGTTCTGAATCATAAAAACAGTGTGTACGCGAAGGAAAAAAGTAGTTTTGAGTACAAAAACGGGGAAAAAATGAATGTATGAGGAAAAGAAACAAAAGGGGGGTTTAAATGGTCTTTTAGACGGTTTTCTGAGTCAGATGAGTTCGGAATCATAAAAACGGTGTGTACGCGAAGGAGGAAAGTTGTTTTGACTGCAAAAACGTGGAAAAAATGAAGGTATAAGGAAAAGAAACAAAAGGGAGGTATTGGTTTAAATGGTCTTTTAGACGGTTTTGTGAGTCAGATCAACCGATCTCACAATCATAAAAACAGTGTGTACGCGAAAGAGGAAAGTAGTTTTGAGTGCAAATACGTGGAAAAAATGAATTATAAGGAAAATAATCAATAGGGAGGTATTGGTTTAAATGGACTTTTAGACGTTTTTGCGAGTCAGATCGGTTCGAAATCATAAAAACAGTATGTACGCGAAGGATGAATGTAGTTTTGAGTGCAAAAACGTGGAAAAAATGAATGTACAAGGAAAAGAATCAAAAGGGAGGTGGTGAATAGGTAAAGAACAAATGGACTTTTAGACGTTTTTGTTAGTCATATGTGTTCTGAATCATAAAAACAGTGTGTACGCGAAAGAGGAAAGTTGTTTTGAGTGCAAAAACGTGAAAAAAATGAATGTATAAGGAAAAGAAACAAAAGGGAGGTAATGGTTTAAATGGTCTTTTAGAGGTTTTCTGAGTCAGATCGGTTCGAAATAATAAAAACGGTGTGTACGCGAAGGAGGAAAGTTGTTTTGAGTGCAAGAACGTGGAAAAAATGAATGTATACGGAAAAGAAACAAAAGGGAGGTATTGGTTTAAATGGTCTTTTAGACGGTTTTCTGAGTCAGATGACTTAGGAATCATAAAAAGGTGTGTACGCGAAGGAGGAAAGTTGTTTTGAGTGCAAAAACGTGGAAAAAATGAATGTACAAGGAAGGAAGGAATCAAAATGGAGGTATTGGTTTAAATGGTCTTTTAGACGGTTTTCTGAGTCAGATGACTTCGGAATCATAAAAAGGTGTGTACGCGAAGGAGGAAAGTTGTTTTGAGTGCAAAAACGTGGAAAAAATGAATGTATAAGGAAAAGAAACAAAAGGGAGGTATTAGTTTAAATGGTCTTTTAGACGGTTTTCTGAGTCAGATGAGTTCGGAATCATAAAAACGGTGTGTAAGCGAAGGAGGAATGTTGTTTTGAGTGCAAAAACGTGGAAAAAATGAAGGTATAAGGAAAAGAAACAAAAGGGAGGTATTGGGTTAAATGGTCTTTTAGACGGTTTTGTTAGTCATATGTGTTCTGAATCATAAAAACAGTGTGTACGCGAACGAGGAAAGTTGTTTTGAGTGCAAAAACGTGGAAAAAATGAATGTATAAGGAAAAGAAACAAAAGGGAGGTATTGGTTTAAATGGTCTTTTAGACGGTTTTCTGAGTTAGATGAGTTCGGAATCATAAAAACGGTGTGTACGCGAAGGAGGAAAGTTGTTTTGACTGCAAAAACGTGGAAAAAATGAAGGTATAAGGAAAAGAAACAAAAGGGAGGTATTGGTTTAAATGGTCTTTTAGACGGTTTTGTGAGTCAGATCGGTTCATAATCATAAAAACAGTGTGTACGCGAAAGAGGAAAGTAGTTTTGAGTACAAAAACGGGGAAAAAATGAATGTATGAGGAAAAGAAACAAAAGGGAGGTATTGGTTTAAATGGTCTTTTAGACGGTTTTCTGAGTCAGATGACTTAGGAATCATAAAAAGGTGTGTACGCGAAGGAGGAAAGTTGTTTTGAGTGCAAAAACCTGGAAAAAATGAATGTATAAGGAAAAGAAACAAAAGGGAGGTATTGGTTTAAATGGTCTTTTAGACGGTTTTGTGAGTCAGATGAGTTCAAAATCATAAAAACGGTGTGTACGCGAAGGAGGAAAGTTGTTTTGAGTGCAAAAACGTGGAAAAAATGAATGTATGAGGAAAAGAAACAAAAGGGAGGTAATGGCTTAAATGGTCTTTTAGACGGTTTTGTGAGCCAGATCGGTTCATAATCATAAAAACAGTGTGTACGCGAAAGAGGAAAGTAGTTTTGAGTGCAAATACGTGGAAAAAATGAATGTATGAGGAAAAGAAACAAAAGGGAGGTAATGGCTTAAATGGTCTTTTAGACGGTTTTGCGAGTCAGATCGGTTCGAAATCATAAAAACAGTATGTACGCGAAGGATGAAAGTAGTTTTCAGTGCAAAAACGTGGAAAAAATGAATATATGAGGAAAAGAAACAAAAGGGAGGTATTGGTTTAAATGGTCTTTTAGACGGTTTTCTGAGTCAGATGAGTTCTGAATCATAAAAACAGTGTGTACGCAAAGGAGGAAAGTTGTTTTGAGTGCAAAAACGTGGAAAAAATGAATGTATAAGGAAAAGAAACAAAAGGGAGGTATTGGTTTAAACGGTCTTTTGGACGGTTTTGTTAGTCATATGTGTTCTGAATCATAAAAACAGTGTGTACGCGAAAGAGGAAAGTTGTTTTGAGTGCAAAAACGTGAAAAAAATGAATGTATAAGGAAAAGAAACAAAAGGGAGGTATTGGTTTAAATGGTCTTTTAGAGGTTTTCTCAGTCAGATCGGTTCGAAATAATAAAAACGGAGTGTACGCGAAGGAGGAAAGTTGTTTTGAGTGCAAAAACGTGCAAAAATTGAATGTATACGGAAAAGAAACAAAAGGGAGGTATTGGTTTAAATGGTCTTTTAGACGGTTTTCTGAGTCAGATGACTTAGGAGTCATAAAAAGGTGTGTACGCGAAGGAGGAAAGTTGTTTTGAGTGCAAAAACGTGGAAAAAATGAAGGTATAAGGAAAAGAAACAAAAGGGAGGTATTGGTTTAAATGGTCTTTTAGACGGTTTTGTGAGTCAGATCAACCGATCTCATAATCATAAAAACAGTGTGTACGCGAAAGAGGAAAGTAGTTTTGAGTGCAAATACGTGGAAAAAATGAATTATAAGGAAAATAATCAATAGGGAGGTATTGGTTTAAATGGACTTTTAGACGTTTTTGCGAGTCAGATCGGTTCGAAATCATAAAAACAGTATGTACGCGAAGGATGAAAGTAGTTTTGAGTGCAAAAACGTGGAAAAAATGAATGTACAAGGAAAAGAATCAAAAGGGAGGTGGTGAATAGGTAAAGAACAAATGGACTTTTAGACGTTTTTGTTAGTCATATGTGTTCTGAATCATAAAAACAGTGTGTACGCGAAAGAGGAAAGTTGTTTTGAGTGCAAAAACGTGAAAAAAATGAATGTATAAGGAAAAGAAACAAAAGGGAGGTAATGGTTTAAATGGTCTTTTAGAGGTTTTCTGAGTCAGATCGGTTCGAAATAATAAAAACGGTGTGTACGCGAAGGAGGAAAGTTGTTTTGAGTGCAAGAACGTGGAAAAAATGAATGTATACGGAAAAGAAACAAAAGGGAGGTATTGGTTTAAATGGTCTTTTAGACGGTTTTCTGAGTCAGATGACTTAGGAATCATAAAAAGGTGTGTACGCGAAGGAGGAAAGTTGTTTTGAGTGCAAAAACGTGGAAAAAATGAATGTATAAGGAAAAGAAACAAAAGGGAGGTATTGGTTTAAATGGTCTTTTAGACGGTTTTGTGAGTCAGATCGGTTTATAATCATAAAAACAGTGTGTACGCGAAAGAGGAAAGTAGTTTTGAGTGCAAATACGTGGAAAAAATGAATGTATAAGGAAAAGAATCAAAAGGGAGGTATTGGTTTAAATGGACTTTTAGACGTTTTTGCGAGTCAAATCGGTTCGAAATCATAAAAACAGTATGTACGCGAAGGATGAAAGTAGTTTTGAGTGCAAAAACGTGGAAAAAATGAATGTACAAGGAAGGAAGGAATCAAAATGGAGGTATTGGTTTAAATGGTCTTTTAGACGGTTTTCTGAGTCAGATGACTTCGGAATCATAAAAAGGTGTGTACGCGAAGGAGGAAAGTTGTTTTGAGTGCAAAAACGTGGAAAAAATGAATGTATAAGGAAAAGAAACAAAAGGGAGGTATTAGTTTAAATGGTCTTTTAGACGGTTTTCTGAGTCAGATGAGTTCGGAATCATAAAAACGGTGTGTAAGCGAAGGAGGAATGTTGTTTTGAGTGCAAAAACGTGGAAAAAATGAAGGTATAAGGAAAAGAAACAAAAGGGAGGTATTGGGTTAAATGGTCTTTTAGACGGTTTTGTTAGTCATATGTGTTCTGAATCATAAAAACAGTGTGTACGCGAACGAGGAAAGTTGTTTTGAGTGCAAAAACGTGGAAAAAATGAATGTATAAGGAAAAGAAACAAAAGGGAGGTATTGGTTTAAATGGTCTTTTAGACGGTTTTCTGAGTTAGATGAGTTCGGAATCATAAAAACGGTGTGTACGCGAAGGAGGAAAGTTGTTTTGACTGCAAAAACGTGGAAAAAATGAAGGTATAAGGAAAAGAAACAAAAGGGAGGTATTGGTTTAAATGGTCTTTTAGACGGTTTTGTGAGTCAGATCGGTTCATAATCATAAAAACAGTGTGTACGCGAAAGAGGAAAGTAGTTTTGAGTACAAAAACGGGGAAAAAATTAATGTATGAGGAAAAGAAACAAAAGGGAGGTATTGGTTTAAATGGTCTTTTAGACGGTTTTCTGAGTCAGATGACTTAGGAATCATAAAAAGGTGTGTACGCGAAGGAGGAAAGTTGTTTTGAGTGCAAAAACGTGGAAAAAATGAATGTATAAGGAAAAGAAACAAAAGGGAGGTATTGGTTTAAATGGTCTTTTAGACGGTTTTGTGAGTCAGATGAGTTCAAAATCATAAAAACGGTGTGTACGCGAAGGAGGAAAGTTGTTTTGAGTGCAAAAACGTGGAAAAAATGAATGTATGAGGAAAAGAAACAAAAGGGAGGTAATGGCTTAAATGGTCTTTTAGACGGTTTTGCGAGTCAGATCGGTTCGAAATCATAAAAACAGTATGTACGCGAAGGATGAAAGTAGTTTTCAGTGCAAAAACGTGGAAAAAATGAATATATGAGGAAAAGAAACAAAAGGGAGGTATTGGTTTAAATGGTCTTTTAGACGGTTTTCTGAGTCAGATGAGTTCGGAATCATAAAAACGGAGTGTACGCGAAGGAGGAAAGTTGTTTTGAGTGCAAAAACGTGGAAAAAATGAATGTATAAGGAAAAGAAACAAAAGGGAGGTATTGGGTTAAATGGTCTTTTAGACGGTTTTGTTAGTCATATGTGTTCTGAATCATAAAAACAGTGTGTACGCAAAGGAGGAAAGTTGTTTTGAGTGCAAAAACGTGGAAAAAATGAATGTATAAGGAAAAGAATCAAAAGGGAGGTATTGGGTTAAATGGTCTTTTAGACGGTTTTGTTAGTCATATGTGTTCTGAATCATAAAAACAGTGTGTACGCAAAGGAGGAAAGTTGTTTTGAGTGCAAAAACGTGGAAAAAATGAATGTATAAGGAAAAGAAACAAAAGGGAGGTATTGGTTTAAACGGTCTTTTGGACGGTTTTGTTAGTCATATGTGTTCTGAATCTTAAAAACAGTGTGTACGCGAAAGAGGAAAGTTGTTTTGAGTGCAAAAACGTGAAAAAAATGAATGTATAAGGAAAAGAAACAAAAGGGAGGTATTGGTTTAAATGGTCTTTTAGAGGTTTTCTCAGTCAGATCGGTTCGAAATAATAAAAACGGAGTGTACGCGAAGGAGGAAAGTTGTTTTGAGTGCCAAAACGTGGAAAAAATGAATGTATACGGAAAAGAAACAAAAGGGAGGTATTGGTTTAAATGGTCTTTTAGACGGTTTTCTGAGTCAGATGACTTAGGAGTCATAAAAAGGTGTGTACGCGAAGGAGGAAAGTTGTTTTGAGTGCAAAAACGTGGAAAAAATGAAGGTATAAGGAAAAGAAACAAAAGGGAGGTATTGGTTTAAATGGTTTTTTTTAGACGGTTTTGTGAGTCAGATCGGTTCATAATCATAAAAACAGTGTGTACGCGAAAGAGGAAAGTAGTTTTGAGTGCAAATACGTGGAAAAAATGAATGTATAAGGAAAAGAATCAAAAGGGAGGTATTGGTTTAAATGGACTTTTAGACGTTTTTGCGAGTAAGATCGGTTCGAAATCATAAAAACAGTATGTACGCGAAGGATGAAAGTAGTTTTGAGTGCAAAAACGTGGAAAAAATGAATGTACAAGGGAGGAAGGAATCAAAAGGGAGGTATTGGTTTAAATGGTCTTTTAGACGGTTTTCTGAGTCAGATGAGTTCGGAATCATAAAAACGGTGTGTACGCGAAAAAGAAATGTTGTTTTGAGTGCAAAAACGTGGAAAAAATGAATGTATGAGGAAAAGAAACAAAAGGGAGGTATTGGCTTAAATGTTCTTTTAGACGGTTTTGTGAGTCAGATCGGTTCATAATCACAAAAACAGTATGTACGCGAAAGAGGAAAGTAGTTTTGAGTGCAAATACGTAGAAAAAATGAATGTATAAGGAAAAGAATCAAAAGGGAGGTATTGGGTTAAATGGTCTTTTAGACGGTTTTGTTAGTCATATGTGTTCTGAATCATAAAAACAGTGTGTACGCAAAGGAGGAAAGTTGTTTTGAGTGCAAAAACGTGGAAAAAATGAATGTATAAGGAAAAGAAACAAAAGGGAGGTATTGGTTTAAACGGTCTTTTGGACGGTTTTGTTAGTCATATGTGTTCCGAATCATAAAAACAGTGTGTACGCGAAGGAGGAAAGTAGTTTTGAGTACAAAAACGGGGAAAAAATGAATATATGAGGAAAAGAAACAAAAGGGGGGTTTAAATGGTCTTTTAGACGGTTTTCTGAGTCAGATGAGTTCGGAATCATAAAAACGGTGTGTACGCGAAGGAGGAAAGTTGTTTTGACTGCAAAAACGTGGAAAAAATGAAGGTATAAGGAAAAGAAACAAAAGGGAGGTATTGGTTTAAATGGTCTTTTAGACGGTTTTGTGAGTCAGATCAACCGATCTCATAATCATAAAAACAGTGTGTACGCGAAAGAGGAAAGTAGTTTTGAGTGCAAATACGTGGAAAAAATGAATTATAAGGAAAATAATCAATAGGGAGGTATTGGTTTAAATGGACTTTTAGACGTTTTTGCGAGTCAGATCGGTTCGAAATCATAAAAACAGTATGTACGCGAAGGATGAAAGTAGTTTTGAGTGCAAAAACGTGGAAAAAATGAATGTACAAGGAAAAGAATCAAAAGGGAGGTGGTGAATAGGTAAAGAACAAATGGACTTTTAGACGTTTTTGTTAGTCATATGTGTTCTGAATCATAAAAACAGTGTGTACGCGAAAGAGGAAAGTTGTTTTGAGTGCAAAAACGTGAAAAAAATGAATGTATAAGTAAAAGAAACAAAAGGGAGGTAATGGTTTAAATGGTCTTTTAGAGGTTTTCTGAGTCAGATCGGTTCGAAATAATAAAAACGGTGTGTACGCGAAGGAGGAAAGTTGTTTTGAGTGCAAAAACGTGGAAAAAATGAATGTATACGGAAAAGAAACAAAAGGGAGGTATTGGTTTAAATGGTGTTTTAGACGGTTTTTTGAGTCAGATGACTTAGGAATCATAAAAAGGTGTGTACGCGAAGGAGGAAAGTTGTTTTGAGTGCAAAAACGTGGAAAAAATGAATGTATAAGGAAAAGAAACAAAAGGGAGGTATTGGTTTAAATGGTCTTTTAGACGGTTTTGTGAGTCAGATGAGTTCATAATCATAAAAACAGTGTGTACGCGAAAGAGGAAAGTAGTTTTGAGTGCAAATACGTGGAAAAAATGAATGTATAAGTAAAAGAATCAAAAGGGAGGTATTGGGTTAAATGGTCTTTTAGACGGTTTTGTTAGTCATATGTGTTCTGAATCATAAAAACAGTGTGTACGCAAAGGAGGAAAGTAGTTTTGAGTGCAAATACGTGGAAAAAATGAATGTATAAGTAAAAGAATCAAAAGGGAGGTATTGGGTTAAATGGTCTTTTAGACGGTTTTGTTAGTCATATGTGTTCTGAATCATAAAAACGGAGTGTACGCGAAGGAGGAAAGTTGTTTTGAGTGCAAAAACGTGGAAAAAATGAATGTACAAGGAAAAGAATCAAAAGGGAGGTGGTGAATAGGTAAAGAACAAATGGACTTTTAGACGTTTTTGTTAGTCATATGTGTTCTGAATCATAAAAACAGTGTGTACGCGAAAGAGGAAAGTTGTTTTGAGTGCAAAAACGTGAAAAAAATGAATGTATAAGGAAAAGAAACAAAAGGGAGGTATTGGTTTAAATGGTCTTTTAGAGGTTTTCTCAGTCAGATCGGTTCGAAATAATAAAAACGGAGTGTACGCGAAGGAGGAAAGTTGTTTTGAGTGCAAAAACGTGGAAAAAATGAATGTATACGGAAAAGAAACAAAAGGGAGGTATTGGTTTAAATGGTCTTTTAGACGGTTTTCTGAGTCAGATGACTTAGGAGTCATAAAAAGGTGTGTACGCGAAGGAGGAAAGTTGTTTTGAGTGCAAAAACGTGGAAAAAATGAAGGTATAAGGAAAAGAAACAAAAGGGAGGTATTGGTTTAAATGGTCTTTTAGACGGTTTTGTGAGTCAGATCGGTTCATAATCATAAAAACAGTGTGTACGCGAAAGAGGAAAGTAGTTTTGAGTGCAAATACGTGGAAAAAATGAATGTATAAGGAAAAGAATCAAAAGGGAGGTATTGGTTTAAATGGACTTTTAGACGTTTTTGCGAGTCAGATCGGTTCGAAATCATAAAAACAGTATGTACGCGAAGGCTGAAAGTAGTTTTGAGTGCAAAAATGTGGAAAAAATGAATGTACAAGGAAGGAAGGAATCAAAAGGGAGGTATTGGTTTAAATGGTCTTTTAGACGGTTTTCTGAGTCAGATGAGTTCGGAATCATAAAAACGGTGTGTACGCGAAAAAGAAATGTTGTTTTGAGTGCAAAAACGTGGAAAAAATGAATGTATGAGGAAAAGAAACAAAAGGGAGGTATTGGCTTAAATGTTCTTTTAGACGGTTTTGTGAGTCAGATCGGTTCATAATCACAAAAACAGTATGTACGCGAAAGAGGAAAGTAGTTTTGAGTGCAAATACGTGGAAAAAATGAATGTGTAAGGAAAAGAATCAAAAGGGAGGTATTGGGTTAAATGGTCTTTTAGACGGTTTTGTTAGTCATATGTGTTCTGAATCATAAAAACAGTGTGTACGCAAAGGAGGAAAGTTGTTTTGAGTGCAAAAACGTGGAAAAAATGAATGTATAAGGAAAAGAAACAAAAGGGAGGTATTGGTTTAAACGGTCTTTTGGACGGTTTTGTTAGTCATATGTGTTCCGAATCATAAAAACAGTGTGTACGCGAAGGAGGAAAGTAGTTTTGAGTACAAAAACGGGGAAAAAATGAATATATGAGGAAAAGAAACAAAAGGGAGGTATTGGTTTAAATGGTTTTGTGAGTCAGATGAGTTCGGAATTATAAAAACGGTGTGTACGCGAAGGAGGAAAGTTGTTTTGAGTGCAAAAACGTAGAAAAAATGAATGTATGAGGAAAAGAAAAAAAGGGAGGTATTGGTTTAAATGGTCTTTTAGACGGTTTTCTGAGTCAGATGAGTCCGGAATCATAAAAACGGTGTGTACGCGAAGGAGGAATGTTGTTTTGAGTGCAAAAACGTGGAAAAAATGAAGGTATAAGGAAAAGAAACAAAAGGGAGGTATTGGTTTAAATGGTCTTTTAGAAGGTTTTGTGAGTCAGATCGGTTCATAATCACAAAAACAGTGTGTACGCGAAAGAGGAAAGTAGTTTTGAGTGCAAATACGTGGAAAAAATGAATGTATAAGGAAAAGAATCAAAAGGGAGGTATTGGGTTAAATGGTCTTTTAGACGGTTTTGTTAGTCATATGTGTTCTGAATCATAAAAACAGTGTGTACGCAAAGGAGGAAAGTTGTTTTGAGTGCAAAAACGTGGAAAAAATGAATGTATAAGGAAAAGAAACAAAAGGGAGGTATTGGTTTAAACGGTCTTTTGGACGGTTTTGTTAGTCATATGTGTTCCGAATCATAAAAACAGTGTGTACGCGAAGGAGGAAAGTAGTTTTGAGTACAAAAACGGGGAAAAAATGAATATATGAGGAAAAGAAACAAAAGGGAGGTATTGGTTTAAATGGTTTTGTGAGTCAGATGAGTTCGGAATCATAAAAACGGTGTGTACGCGAAGGAGGAAAGTTGTTTTGAGTGCAAAAACGTAGAAAAAATGAATGTATGAGGAAAAGAAAAAAAGGGAGGTATTGGTTTAAATGGTCTTTTAGACGGTTTTCTGAGTCAGATGAGTTCGGAATCATAAAAACGGTGTGTACGCGAAGGAGGAATGTTGTTTTGAGTGCAAAAACGTGGAAAAAATGAAGGTATAAGGAAAAGAAACAAAAGGGAGGTATTGGTTTAAATGGTCTTTTAGAAGGTTTTGTGAGTCAGATCGGTTCATAATCATAAAAACAGTGTGTACGCGAAAGAGGAAAGTAGTTTTGAGTGCAAATACGTGGAAAAAATGAATGTATAAGGAAAAGAATCAAAACGGAGGTATTGGTTTAAATGGTCTTTTAGACGGTTTTGTTAGTCATATGTGTTCTGAATCATAAAAACAGTGTGTACGCGAAGGAGGAAAGTTGTTTTGAGTGTAAAAACGTGGAAAAAATGAATGTATAAGAAAAAGAAACAAAAGGGAGGTATTGGTTTAAATGGTCTTTTGGACGGTTTTGTTAGTCATATGTGTTCTGAATCATAAAAACAGTGTGTACGCGAAGGAAAAAAGTAGTTTTGAGTACAAAAACGGGGAAAAAATGAATGTATGAGGAAAAGAAACAAAAGGGGGGTTTAAATGGTCTTTTAGACGGTTTTCTGAGTCAGATGAGTTCGGAATCATAAAAACGGTGTGTACGCGAAGGAGGAAAGTTGTTTTGACTGCAAAAACGTGGAAAAAATGAAGGTATAAGGAAAAGAAACAAAAGGGAGGTATTGGTTTAAATGGTCTTTTAGACGGTTTTGTGAGTCAGATCAACCGATCTCACAATCATAAAAACAGTGTGTACGCGAAAGAGGAAAGTAGTTTTGAGTGCAAATACGTGGAAAAAATGAATTATAAGGAAAATAATCAATAGGGAGGTATTGGTTTAAATGGACTTTTAGACGTTTTTGC
The DNA here is from genome assembly GCA_963930645.1 of Salticus scenicus. Lineage (NCBI taxonomy): Eukaryota > Metazoa > Arthropoda > Arachnida > Araneae > Salticidae > Salticus > Salticus scenicus. The sequence goes on from CAWVNO010001961.1 coordinate 824,906, forward strand.
GAGTCAGATCGGTTCGAAATCATAAAAACAGTATGTACGCGAAGGATGAAAGTAGTTTTGAGTGCAAAAACGTGGAAAAAATGAATGTACAAGGAAAAGAATCAAAAGGGAGGTGGTGAATAGGTAAAGAACAAATGGACTTTTAGACGTTTTTGTTAGTCATATGTGTTCTGAATCATAAAAACAGTGTGTACGCGAAAGAGGAAAGTTGTTTTGAGTGCAAAAACGTGAAAAAAATGAATGTATAAGGAAAAGAAACAAAAGGGAGGTAATGGTTTAAATGGTCTTTTAGAGGTTTTCTGAGTCAGATCGGTTCGAAATAATAAAAACGGTGTGTACGCGAAGGAGGAAAGTTGTTTTGAGTGCAAGAACGTGGAAAAAATGAATGTATACGGAAAAGAAACAAAAGGGAGGTATTGGTTTAAATGGTCTTTTAGACGGTTTTCTGAGTCAGATGACTTAGGAATCATAAAAAGGTGTGTACGCGAAGGAGGAAAGTTGTTTTGAGTGCAAAAACGTGGAAAAAATGAATGTATAAGGAAAAGAAACAAAAGGGAGGTATTGGTTTAAATGGTCTTTTAGACGGTTTTGTGAGTCAGATCGGTTTATAATCATAAAAACAGTGTGTACGCGAAAGAGGAAAGTAGTTTTGAGTGCAAATACGTGGAAAAAATGAATGTATAAGGAAAAGAATCAAAAGGGAGGTATTGGTTTAAATGGACTTTTAGACGTTTTTGCGAGTCAAATCGGTTCGAAATCATAAAAACAGTATGTACGCGAAGGATGAAAGTAGTTTTGAGTGCAAAAACGTGGAAAAAATGAATGTACAAGGAAGGAAGGAATCAAAATGGAGGTATTGGTTTAAATGGTCTTTTAGACGGTTTTCTGAGTCAGATGACTTCGGAATCATAAAAAGGTGTGTACGCGAAGGAGGAAAGTTGTTTTGAGTGCAAAAACGTGGAAAAAATGAATGTATAAGGAAAAGAAACAAAAGGGAGGTATTAGTTTAAATGGTCTTTTAGACGGTTTTCTGAGTCAGATGAGTTCGGAATCATAAAAACGGTGTGTAAGCGAAGGAGGAATGTTGTTTTGAGTGCAAAAACGTGGAAAAAATGAAGGTATAAGGAAAAGAAACAAAAGGGAGGTATTGGGTTAAATGGTCTTTTAGACGGTTTTGTTAGTCATATGTGTTCTGAATCATAAAAACAGTGTGTACGCGAACGAGGAAAGTTGTTTTGAGTGCAAAAACGTGGAAAAAATGAATGTATAAGGAAAAGAAACAAAAGGGAGGTATTGGTTTAAATGGTCTTTTAGACGGTTTTCTGAGTTAGATGAGTTCGGAATCATAAAAACGGTGTGTACGCGAAGGAGGAAAGTTGTTTTGACTGCAAAAACGTGGAAAAAATGAAGGTATAAGGAAAAGAAACAAAAGGGAGGTATTGGTTTAAATGGTCTTTTAGACGGTTTTGTGAGTCAGATCGGTTCATAATCATAAAAACAGTGTGTACGCGAAAGAGGAAAGTAGTTTTGAGTACAAAAACGGGGAAAAAATGAATGTATGAGGAAAAGAAACAAAAGGGAGGTATTGGTTTAAATGGTCTTTTAGACGGTTTTCTGAGTCAGATGACTTAGGAATCATAAAAAGGTGTGTACGCGAAGGAGGAAAGTTGTTTTGAGTGCAAAAACCTGGAAAAAATGAATGTATAAGGAAAAGAAACAAAAGGGAGGTATTGGTTTAAATGGTCTTTTAGACGGTTTTGTGAGTCAGATGAGTTCAAAATCATAAAAACGGTGTGTACGCGAAGGAGGAAAGTTGTTTTGAGTGCAAAAACGTGGAAAAAATGAATGTATGAGGAAAAGAAACAAAAGGGAGGTAATGGCTTAAATGGTCTTTTAGACGGTTTTGTGAGCCAGATCGGTTCATAATCATAAAAACAGTGTGTACGCGAAAGAGGAAAGTAGTTTTGAGTGCAAATACGTGGAAAAAATGAATGTATGAGGAAAAGAAACAAAAGGGAGGTAATGGCTTAAATGGTCTTTTAGACGGTTTTGCGAGTCAGATCGGTTCGAAATCATAAAAACAGTATGTACGCGAAGGATGAAAGTAGTTTTCAGTGCAAAAACGTGGAAAAAATGAATATATGAGGAAAAGAAACAAAAGGGAGGTATTGGTTTAAATGGTCTTTTAGACGGTTTTCTGAGTCAGATGAGTTCTGAATCATAAAAACAGTGTGTACGCAAAGGAGGAAAGTTGTTTTGAGTGCAAAAACGTGGAAAAAATGAATGTATAAGGAAAAGAAACAAAAGGGAGGTATTGGTTTAAACGGTCTTTTGGACGGTTTTGTTAGTCATATGTGTTCTGAATCATAAAAACAGTGTGTACGCGAAAGAGGAAAGTTGTTTTGAGTGCAAAAACGTGAAAAAAATGAATGTATAAGGAAAAGAAACAAAAGGGAGGTATTGGTTTAAATGGTCTTTTAGAGGTTTTCTCAGTCAGATCGGTTCGAAATAATAAAAACGGAGTGTACGCGAAGGAGGAAAGTTGTTTTGAGTGCAAAAACGTGCAAAAATTGAATGTATACGGAAAAGAAACAAAAGGGAGGTATTGGTTTAAATGGTCTTTTAGACGGTTTTCTGAGTCAGATGACTTAGGAGTCATAAAAAGGTGTGTACGCGAAGGAGGAAAGTTGTTTTGAGTGCAAAAACGTGGAAAAAATGAAGGTATAAGGAAAAGAAACAAAAGGGAGGTATTGGTTTAAATGGTCTTTTAGACGGTTTTGTGAGTCAGATCAACCGATCTCATAATCATAAAAACAGTGTGTACGCGAAAGAGGAAAGTAGTTTTGAGTGCAAATACGTGGAAAAAATGAATTATAAGGAAAATAATCAATAGGGAGGTATTGGTTTAAATGGACTTTTAGACGTTTTTGCGAGTCAGATCGGTTCGAAATCATAAAAACAGTATGTACGCGAAGGATGAAAGTAGTTTTGAGTGCAAAAACGTGGAAAAAATGAATGTACAAGGAAAAGAATCAAAAGGGAGGTGGTGAATAGGTAAAGAACAAATGGACTTTTAGACGTTTTTGTTAGTCATATGTGTTCTGAATCATAAAAACAGTGTGTACGCGAAAGAGGAAAGTTGTTTTGAGTGCAAAAACGTGAAAAAAATGAATGTATAAGGAAAAGAAACAAAAGGGAGGTAATGGTTTAAATGGTCTTTTAGAGGTTTTCTGAGTCAGATCGGTTCGAAATAATAAAAACGGTGTGTACGCGAAGGAGGAAAGTTGTTTTGAGTGCAAGAACGTGGAAAAAATGAATGTATACGGAAAAGAAACAAAAGGGAGGTATTGGTTTAAATGGTCTTTTAGACGGTTTTCTGAGTCAGATGACTTAGGAATCATAAAAAGGTGTGTACGCGAAGGAGGAAAGTTGTTTTGAGTGCAAAAACGTGGAAAAAATGAATGTATAAGGAAAAGAAACAAAAGGGAGGTATTGGTTTAAATGGTCTTTTAGACGGTTTTGTGAGTCAGATCGGTTTATAATCATAAAAACAGTGTGTACGCGAAAGAGGAAAGTAGTTTTGAGTGCAAATACGTGGAAAAAATGAATGTATAAGGAAAAGAATCAAAAGGGAGGTATTGGTTTAAATGGACTTTTAGACGTTTTTGCGAGTCAAATCGGTTCGAAATCATAAAAACAGTATGTACGCGAAGGATGAAAGTAGTTTTGAGTGCAAAAACGTGGAAAAAATGAATGTACAAGGAAGGAAGGAATCAAAATGGAGGTATTGGTTTAAATGGTCTTTTAGACGGTTTTCTGAGTCAGATGACTTCGGAATCATAAAAAGGTGTGTACGCGAAGGAGGAAAGTTGTTTTGAGTGCAAAAACGTGGAAAAAATGAATGTATAAGGAAAAGAAACAAAAGGGAGGTATTAGTTTAAATGGTCTTTTAGACGGTTTTCTGAGTCAGATGAGTTCGGAATCATAAAAACGGTGTGTAAGCGAAGGAGGAATGTTGTTTTGAGTGCAAAAACGTGGAAAAAATGAAGGTATAAGGAAAAGAAACAAAAGGGAGGTATTGGGTTAAATGGTCTTTTAGACGGTTTTGTTAGTCATATGTGTTCTGAATCATAAAAACAGTGTGTACGCGAACGAGGAAAGTTGTTTTGAGTGCAAAAACGTGGAAAAAATGAATGTATAAGGAAAAGAAACAAAAGGGAGGTATTGGTTTAAATGGTCTTTTAGACGGTTTTCTGAGTTAGATGAGTTCGGAATCATAAAAACGGTGTGTACGCGAAGGAGGAAAGTTGTTTTGACTGCAAAAACGTGGAAAAAATGAAGGTATAAGGAAAAGAAACAAAAGGGAGGTATTGGTTTAAATGGTCTTTTAGACGGTTTTGTGAGTCAGATCGGTTCATAATCATAAAAACAGTGTGTACGCGAAAGAGGAAAGTAGTTTTGAGTACAAAAACGGGGAAAAAATTAATGTATGAGGAAAAGAAACAAAAGGGAGGTATTGGTTTAAATGGTCTTTTAGACGGTTTTCTGAGTCAGATGACTTAGGAATCATAAAAAGGTGTGTACGCGAAGGAGGAAAGTTGTTTTGAGTGCAAAAACGTGGAAAAAATGAATGTATAAGGAAAAGAAACAAAAGGGAGGTATTGGTTTAAATGGTCTTTTAGACGGTTTTGTGAGTCAGATGAGTTCAAAATCATAAAAACGGTGTGTACGCGAAGGAGGAAAGTTGTTTTGAGTGCAAAAACGTGGAAAAAATGAATGTATGAGGAAAAGAAACAAAAGGGAGGTAATGGCTTAAATGGTCTTTTAGACGGTTTTGCGAGTCAGATCGGTTCGAAATCATAAAAACAGTATGTACGCGAAGGATGAAAGTAGTTTTCAGTGCAAAAACGTGGAAAAAATGAATATATGAGGAAAAGAAACAAAAGGGAGGTATTGGTTTAAATGGTCTTTTAGACGGTTTTCTGAGTCAGATGAGTTCGGAATCATAAAAACGGAGTGTACGCGAAGGAGGAAAGTTGTTTTGAGTGCAAAAACGTGGAAAAAATGAATGTATAAGGAAAAGAAACAAAAGGGAGGTATTGGGTTAAATGGTCTTTTAGACGGTTTTGTTAGTCATATGTGTTCTGAATCATAAAAACAGTGTGTACGCAAAGGAGGAAAGTTGTTTTGAGTGCAAAAACGTGGAAAAAATGAATGTATAAGGAAAAGAATCAAAAGGGAGGTATTGGGTTAAATGGTCTTTTAGACGGTTTTGTTAGTCATATGTGTTCTGAATCATAAAAACAGTGTGTACGCAAAGGAGGAAAGTTGTTTTGAGTGCAAAAACGTGGAAAAAATGAATGTATAAGGAAAAGAAACAAAAGGGAGGTATTGGTTTAAACGGTCTTTTGGACGGTTTTGTTAGTCATATGTGTTCTGAATCTTAAAAACAGTGTGTACGCGAAAGAGGAAAGTTGTTTTGAGTGCAAAAACGTGAAAAAAATGAATGTATAAGGAAAAGAAACAAAAGGGAGGTATTGGTTTAAATGGTCTTTTAGAGGTTTTCTCAGTCAGATCGGTTCGAAATAATAAAAACGGAGTGTACGCGAAGGAGGAAAGTTGTTTTGAGTGCCAAAACGTGGAAAAAATGAATGTATACGGAAAAGAAACAAAAGGGAGGTATTGGTTTAAATGGTCTTTTAGACGGTTTTCTGAGTCAGATGACTTAGGAGTCATAAAAAGGTGTGTACGCGAAGGAGGAAAGTTGTTTTGAGTGCAAAAACGTGGAAAAAATGAAGGTATAAGGAAAAGAAACAAAAGGGAGGTATTGGTTTAAATGGTTTTTTTTAGACGGTTTTGTGAGTCAGATCGGTTCATAATCATAAAAACAGTGTGTACGCGAAAGAGGAAAGTAGTTTTGAGTGCAAATACGTGGAAAAAATGAATGTATAAGGAAAAGAATCAAAAGGGAGGTATTGGTTTAAATGGACTTTTAGACGTTTTTGCGAGTAAGATCGGTTCGAAATCATAAAAACAGTATGTACGCGAAGGATGAAAGTAGTTTTGAGTGCAAAAACGTGGAAAAAATGAATGTACAAGGGAGGAAGGAATCAAAAGGGAGGTATTGGTTTAAATGGTCTTTTAGACGGTTTTCTGAGTCAGATGAGTTCGGAATCATAAAAACGGTGTGTACGCGAAAAAGAAATGTTGTTTTGAGTGCAAAAACGTGGAAAAAATGAATGTATGAGGAAAAGAAACAAAAGGGAGGTATTGGCTTAAATGTTCTTTTAGACGGTTTTGTGAGTCAGATCGGTTCATAATCACAAAAACAGTATGTACGCGAAAGAGGAAAGTAGTTTTGAGTGCAAATACGTAGAAAAAATGAATGTATAAGGAAAAGAATCAAAAGGGAGGTATTGGGTTAAATGGTCTTTTAGACGGTTTTGTTAGTCATATGTGTTCTGAATCATAAAAACAGTGTGTACGCAAAGGAGGAAAGTTGTTTTGAGTGCAAAAACGTGGAAAAAATGAATGTATAAGGAAAAGAAACAAAAGGGAGGTATTGGTTTAAACGGTCTTTTGGACGGTTTTGTTAGTCATATGTGTTCCGAATCATAAAAACAGTGTGTACGCGAAGGAGGAAAGTAGTTTTGAGTACAAAAACGGGGAAAAAATGAATATATGAGGAAAAGAAACAAAAGGGGGGTTTAAATGGTCTTTTAGACGGTTTTCTGAGTCAGATGAGTTCGGAATCATAAAAACGGTGTGTACGCGAAGGAGGAAAGTTGTTTTGACTGCAAAAACGTGGAAAAAATGAAGGTATAAGGAAAAGAAACAAAAGGGAGGTATTGGTTTAAATGGTCTTTTAGACGGTTTTGTGAGTCAGATCAACCGATCTCATAATCATAAAAACAGTGTGTACGCGAAAGAGGAAAGTAGTTTTGAGTGCAAATACGTGGAAAAAATGAATTATAAGGAAAATAATCAATAGGGAGGTATTGGTTTAAATGGACTTTTAGACGTTTTTGCGAGTCAGATCGGTTCGAAATCATAAAAACAGTATGTACGCGAAGGATGAAAGTAGTTTTGAGTGCAAAAACGTGGAAAAAATGAATGTACAAGGAAAAGAATCAAAAGGGAGGTGGTGAATAGGTAAAGAACAAATGGACTTTTAGACGTTTTTGTTAGTCATATGTGTTCTGAATCATAAAAACAGTGTGTACGCGAAAGAGGAAAGTTGTTTTGAGTGCAAAAACGTGAAAAAAATGAATGTATAAGTAAAAGAAACAAAAGGGAGGTAATGGTTTAAATGGTCTTTTAGAGGTTTTCTGAGTCAGATCGGTTCGAAATAATAAAAACGGTGTGTACGCGAAGGAGGAAAGTTGTTTTGAGTGCAAAAACGTGGAAAAAATGAATGTATACGGAAAAGAAACAAAAGGGAGGTATTGGTTTAAATGGTGTTTTAGACGGTTTTTTGAGTCAGATGACTTAGGAATCATAAAAAGGTGTGTACGCGAAGGAGGAAAGTTGTTTTGAGTGCAAAAACGTGGAAAAAATGAATGTATAAGGAAAAGAAACAAAAGGGAGGTATTGGTTTAAATGGTCTTTTAGACGGTTTTGTGAGTCAGATGAGTTCATAATCATAAAAACAGTGTGTACGCGAAAGAGGAAAGTAGTTTTGAGTGCAAATACGTGGAAAAAATGAATGTATAAGTAAAAGAATCAAAAGGGAGGTATTGGGTTAAATGGTCTTTTAGACGGTTTTGTTAGTCATATGTGTTCTGAATCATAAAAACAGTGTGTACGCAAAGGAGGAAAGTAGTTTTGAGTGCAAATACGTGGAAAAAATGAATGTATAAGTAAAAGAATCAAAAGGGAGGTATTGGGTTAAATGGTCTTTTAGACGGTTTTGTTAGTCATATGTGTTCTGAATCATAAAAACGGAGTGTACGCGAAGGAGGAAAGTTGTTTTGAGTGCAAAAACGTGGAAAAAATGAATGTACAAGGAAAAGAATCAAAAGGGAGGTGGTGAATAGGTAAAGAACAAATGGACTTTTAGACGTTTTTGTTAGTCATATGTGTTCTGAATCATAAAAACAGTGTGTACGCGAAAGAGGAAAGTTGTTTTGAGTGCAAAAACGTGAAAAAAATGAATGTATAAGGAAAAGAAACAAAAGGGAGGTATTGGTTTAAATGGTCTTTTAGAGGTTTTCTCAGTCAGATCGGTTCGAAATAATAAAAACGGAGTGTACGCGAAGGAGGAAAGTTGTTTTGAGTGCAAAAACGTGGAAAAAATGAATGTATACGGAAAAGAAACAAAAGGGAGGTATTGGTTTAAATGGTCTTTTAGACGGTTTTCTGAGTCAGATGACTTAGGAGTCATAAAAAGGTGTGTACGCGAAGGAGGAAAGTTGTTTTGAGTGCAAAAACGTGGAAAAAATGAAGGTATAAGGAAAAGAAACAAAAGGGAGGTATTGGTTTAAATGGTCTTTTAGACGGTTTTGTGAGTCAGATCGGTTCATAATCATAAAAACAGTGTGTACGCGAAAGAGGAAAGTAGTTTTGAGTGCAAATACGTGGAAAAAATGAATGTATAAGGAAAAGAATCAAAAGGGAGGTATTGGTTTAAATGGACTTTTAGACGTTTTTGCGAGTCAGATCGGTTCGAAATCATAAAAACAGTATGTACGCGAAGGCTGAAAGTAGTTTTGAGTGCAAAAATGTGGAAAAAATGAATGTACAAGGAAGGAAGGAATCAAAAGGGAGGTATTGGTTTAAATGGTCTTTTAGACGGTTTTCTGAGTCAGATGAGTTCGGAATCATAAAAACGGTGTGTACGCGAAAAAGAAATGTTGTTTTGAGTGCAAAAACGTGGAAAAAATGAATGTATGAGGAAAAGAAACAAAAGGGAGGTATTGGCTTAAATGTTCTTTTAGACGGTTTTGTGAGTCAGATCGGTTCATAATCACAAAAACAGTATGTACGCGAAAGAGGAAAGTAGTTTTGAGTGCAAATACGTGGAAAAAATGAATGTGTAAGGAAAAGAATCAAAAGGGAGGTATTGGGTTAAATGGTCTTTTAGACGGTTTTGTTAGTCATATGTGTTCTGAATCATAAAAACAGTGTGTACGCAAAGGAGGAAAGTTGTTTTGAGTGCAAAAACGTGGAAAAAATGAATGTATAAGGAAAAGAAACAAAAGGGAGGTATTGGTTTAAACGGTCTTTTGGACGGTTTTGTTAGTCATATGTGTTCCGAATCATAAAAACAGTGTGTACGCGAAGGAGGAAAGTAGTTTTGAGTACAAAAACGGGGAAAAAATGAATATATGAGGAAAAGAAACAAAAGGGAGGTATTGGTTTAAATGGTTTTGTGAGTCAGATGAGTTCGGAATTATAAAAACGGTGTGTACGCGAAGGAGGAAAGTTGTTTTGAGTGCAAAAACGTAGAAAAAATGAATGTATGAGGAAAAGAAAAAAAGGGAGGTATTGGTTTAAATGGTCTTTTAGACGGTTTTCTGAGTCAGATGAGTCCGGAATCATAAAAACGGTGTGTACGCGAAGGAGGAATGTTGTTTTGAGTGCAAAAACGTGGAAAAAATGAAGGTATAAGGAAAAGAAACAAAAGGGAGGTATTGGTTTAAATGGTCTTTTAGAAGGTTTTGTGAGTCAGATCGGTTCATAATCATAAAAACAGTGTGTACGCGAAAGAGGAAAGTAGTTTTGAGTGCAAATACGTGGAAAAAATGAATGTATAAGGAAAAGAATCAAAACGGAGGTATTGGGTTAAATGGTCTTTTAGACGGTTTTGTTAGTCATATGTGTTCTGAATCATAAAAACAGTGTGTACGCGAAGGAGGAAAGTTGTTTTGAGTGCAAAAACGTGGAAAAAATGAATGTATAAGAAAAAGAAACAAAAGGGAGGTATTGGTTTAAATGGTCTTTTGGACGGTTTTGTTAGTCATATGTGTTCTGAATCATAAAAACAGTGTGTACGCGAAGGAAGAAAGTAGTTTTGAGTACAAAAACGGGGAAAAAATGAATGTATGAGGAAAAGAAACAAAAGGGGGGTTTAAATGGTCTTTTAGACGGTTTTCTGAGTCAGATGAGTTCGGAATCATAAAAACGGTGTGTACGCGAAGGAGGAAAGTTGTTTTGACTGCAAAAACGTGGAAAAAATGAAGGTATAAGGAAAAGAAACAAAAGGGAGGTATTGGTTTAAATGGTCTTTTAGACGGTTTTGTGAGTCAGATCAACCGATCTCATAATCATAAAAACAGTGTGTACGCGAAAGAGGAAAGTAGTTTTGAGTGCAAATACGTGGAAAAAATGAATTATAAGGAAAATAATCAATATGGAGGTATTGGTTTAAATGGACTTTTAGACGTTTTTGCGAGTCAGATCGGTTCGAAATCATAAAAACAGTATGTACGCGAAGGATGAAAGTAGTTTTGAGTGCAAAAACGTGGAAAAAATGAATGTACAAGGAAAAGAATCAAAAGGGAGGTGGTGAATAGGTAAAGAACAAATGGACTTTTAGACGTTTTTGTTAGTCATATGTGTTCTGAATCATAAAAACAGTGTGTACGCGAAAGAGGAAAGTTGTTTTGAGTGCAAAAACGTGAAAAAAAATGAATGTATAAGTAAAAGAAACAAAAGGGAGGTAATGGTTTAAATGGTCTTTTAGAGGTTTTCTGAGTCAGATCGGTTCGAAATAATAAAAACGGTGTGTACGCGAAGGAGGAAAGTTGTTTTGAGTGCAAAAACGTGGAAAAAATGAATGTATACGGAAAAGAAACAAAAGGGAGGTATTGGTTTAAATGGTCTTTTAGACGGTTTTTTGAGTCAGATGACTTAGGAATCATAAAAAGGTGTGTACGCGAAGGAGGAAAGTTGTTTTGAGTGCAAAAACGTGGAAAAAATGAATGTATAAGGAAAAGAAACAAAAGGGAGGTATTGGTTTAAATGGTCTTTTAGACGGTTTTGTGAGTCAGATGAGTTCATAATCATAAAAACAGTGTGTACGCGAAAGAGGAAAGTAGTTTTGAGTGCAAATACGTGGAAAAAATGAATGTATAAGTAAAAGAATCAAAAGGGAGGTATTGGGTTAAATGGTCTTTTAGACGGTTTTGTTAGTCATATGTGTTCTGAATCATAAAAACAGTGTGTACGCAAAGGAGGAAAGTTGTTTTGAGTGCAAAAACGTGGAAAAAATGAATGTATAAGGAAAAGAAACAAAAGGGAGGTATTGGTTTAAACGGTCTTTTGGACGGTTTTGTTAGTCATATGTGTTCCGAATCATAAAAACAGTGTGTACGCGAAGGAGGAAAGTAGTTTTGAGTACAAAAACGGGGAAAAAATGAATATATGAGGAAAAGAAACAAAAGGGAGGTATTGGTTTAAATGGTCTTTTAGACGGTTTTCTGAGTCAGATGAGTTCGGAATCATAAAAACGGAGTGTACGCGAAGGAGGAAAGTTGTTTTGAGTGCAAAAACGTGGAAAAAATGAATGTACAAGGAAAAGAATCAAAGGGAGGTGGTGAATAGGTAAAGAACAAATGGACTTTTAGACGTTTTTGTTAGTCATATGTGTTCTGAATCATAAAAACAGTGTGTACAAGAAAGAGGAAAGTTGTTTTGAGTGCAAAAACGTGAAAAAAATGAATGTATAAGGAAAAGAAACAAAAGGGAGGTATTGGTTTAAATGGTCTTTTAGAGGTTTTCTCAGTCAGATCGGTTCGAAATAATAAAAACGGAGTGTACGCGAAGGAGGAAAGTTGTTTTGAGTGCAAAAACGTGGAAAAAATGAATGTATACGGAAAAGAAACAAAAGGGAGGTATTGGTTTAAATGGTCTTTTAGACGGTTTTGTGAGTCAGATCGGTTCATAATCATAAAAACAGTGTGTACGCGAAAGAGGAAAGTAGTTTTGAGTGCAAATACGTGGAAAAAATGAATGTATAAGGAAAAGAATCAAAAGGGAGGTATTGGTTTAAATGGACTTTTAGACGTTTTTGCGAGTCAGATCGGTTCGAAATCATAAAAACAGTATGTACGCGAAGGATGAAAGTAGTTTTGAGTGCAAAAACGTGGAAAAAATGAATGTACAAGGAAGGAAGGAATCAAAAGGGAGGTATTGGTTTAAATGGTCTTTTAGACGGTTTTCTGAGTCAGATGAGTTCGGAATCATAAAAACGGTGTGTACGCGAAAAAGGAATGTTGTTTTGAGTGCAAAAACGTGGAAATTATGAATGCATGAGGAAAAGAAACAAAAGGGAGGTATTGGCTTAAATGTTCTTTTAGACGGTTTTGTGAGTCAGATCGATTCATAATCACAAAAACAGTGTGTACGCGAAAGAGGAAAGTAGTTTTGAGTGCAAATACGTGGAAAAAATGAATGTATAAGGAAAAGAATCAAAAGGGAGGTATTGGGTTAAATGGTCTTTTAACCGAATCATAAAAATCTTTTATATATATAAATAATCTTTTATATATATATATAAAAATTTTTCTGAATCATAAAAACAGTGTGTACGCAAAGGAGGAAAGTTGTTTTGAGTGCAAAAACGTGGAAAAAATGAATGTATAAGGAAAAGAAACAAAAGGGAGGTATTGGTTTAAACGGTCTTTTGGACGGTTTTGTTAGTCATATGTGTTCCGAATCATAAAAACAGTGTGTACGCGAAGGAGGAAAGTAATTTTGAGTACAAAGACGGGGAAAAAATGAATATATGAGGAAAAGAAACAAAAGGGAGGTATTGGTTTAAATGGTCTTTTAGACGGTTTTCTGAGTCAGATGAATTCGGAATCATAAAAACGGAGTGTACGCGAAGGAGGAAAGTTGTTTTGAGTGCAAAAACGTGGAAAAAATGAATGTATAAGGAAAAGAAACAAAAGGGAGGTATTGGTTTAAACGGTCTTTTGGACGGTTTTGTTAGTCATATGTGTTCCGAATCATAAAAACAGTGTGTACGCGAAGGAGGAAAGTAGTTTTGAGTACAAAAACGGGGAAAAAATGAATATATGAGGAAAAGAAACAAAAGGGAGGTATTGGTTTAAATGGTCTTTTAGACGGTTTTCTGAGTCAGATGAGTTCGGAATCATAAAAACGGAGTGTACGCGAAGGAGGAAAGTTGTTTTGAGTGCAAAAACGTGGAAAAAATGAATGTACAAGGAAAAGAATCAAAGGGAGGTGGTGAATAGATAAAGAACAAATGGATTTTTAGACGTTTTTGTTAGTCATATGTGTTCTGAATCATAAAAACAGTGTGTACAAGAAAGAGGAAAGTTGTTTTGAGTGCAAAAACGTGAAAAAAATGAATGTATAAGGAAAAGAAACAAAAGGGAGGTATTGGTTTAAATGGTCTTTTAGAGGTTTTCTCAGTCAGATCGGTTCGAAATAATAAAAACGGAGTGTACGCGAAGGAGGAAAGTTGTTTTGAGTGCAAAAACGTGGAAAAAATGAATGTATACGGAAAAGAAACAAAAGGGAGGTATTGGTTTAAATGGTCTTTTAGACGGTTTTCTGAGTCAGATGACTTAGGAGTCATAAAAAGGTGTGTACGCGAAGGAGGAAAGTTGTTTTGAGTGCAAAAACGTGGAAAAAATGAAGGTATAAAGAAAAGAAACAAAAGGGAGGTATTGGTTTAAATGGTCTTTTAGACGGTTTTGTGAGTCAGATCGGTTCATAATCATAAAAACAGTGTGTACGCGAAAGAGGAAAGTAGTTTTGAGTGCAAATACGTGGAAAAAATGAATGTATAAGGAAAAGAATCAAAAGGGAGGTATTGGTTTAAATGGACTTTTAGACGTTTTTGCGAGTCAGATCGGTTCGAAATCATAAAAACAGTATGTACGCGAAGGATGAAAGTAGTTTTGAGTGCAAAAACGTGGAAAAAATGAATGTACAAGGAAGGAAGGAATCAAAAGGGAGGTATTGGTTTAAATGGTCTTTTAGACGGTTTTCTGAGTCAGATGAGTTCGGAATCATAAAAACGGTGTGTACGCGAAAAAGGAATGTTGTTTTGAGTGCAAAAACGTGGAAATTATGAATGCATGAGGAAAAGAAACAAAAGGGAGGTATTGGCTTAAATGTTCTTTTAGACGGTTTTGTGAGTCAGATCGATTCATAATCACAAAAACAGTGTGTACGCGAAAGAGGAAAGTAGTTTTGAGTGCAAATACGTGGAAAAAATGAATGTATAAGGAAAAGAATCAAAAGGGAGGTATTGGGTTAAATGGTCTTTTAGACGGTTTTCTTAGTCATATGTGTTCTGAATCATAAAAACAGTGTGTACGCAAAGGAGGAAAGTTGTTTTGAGTGCAAAAACGTGGAAAAAATGAATGTATAAGGAAAAGAAACAAAAGGGAGGTATTGGTTTAAACGGTCTTTTGGACGGTTTTGTTAGTCATATGTGTTCCGAATCATAAAAACAGTGTGTACGCGAAGGAGGAAAGTAATTTTGAGTACAAAGACGGGGAAAAAATGAATATATGAGGAAAAGAAACAAAAGGGAGGTATTGGTTTAAATGGTCTTTTAGACGGTTTTCTGAGTCAGATGAATTCGGAATCATAAAAACGGAGTGTACGCGAAGGAGGAAAGTTGTTTTGAGTGCAAAAACGTGGAAAAAATGAATGTATAAGGAAAAGAAACAAAAGGGAGGTATTGGTTTAAACGGTCTTTTGGACGTTTTTGTTAGTCATATGTGTTCTGAATCATAAAAACAGTGTGTACGCGAAAGAGGAAAGTTGTTTTGAGTGCAAAAACGTGAAAAAAATGAATGTATAAGGAAAAGAAAGAAAAGGGAGGTATTGGTTTAAACGGTCTTTTGGACGTTTTTGTTAGTCATATGTGTTCTGAATCATAAAAACAGTGTGTACGCGAAAGAGGAAAGTTGTTTTGAGTGCAAAAACGTGAAAAAAATGAATGTATACGGAAAAGAAACAAAAGGGAGGTAATGGTTTAAATGGTCTTTTAGACGGTTTTCTGAGTCAGATCGGTTCGAAATAATAAAAACGGTGTGTACGCGAAGGAGGAAAGTTGTTTTGAGTGCAAAAACGTGGAAAAAATGAAAGTATACGAAAAAGAAACAAAAGGGAGGTATTGGTTTAAATGGTCTTTTAGACGGTTTTCTGAGTCAGATGACTTCGGAATCATAAAAAGGTGTGTACGCGAAGGAGGAAAGTTGTTTAGAGTGCAAAAACGTGGAAAAAATGAATGTATAAGGAAAAGAAACAAAAGGGAGGTATTAGTTTAAATGGTCTTTTAGACGGTTTTCTGAGTCAGATGAGTTCGGAATCATAAAAACGGTGTGTACGCGAAGGAGGAATGTTGTTTTGAGTGCAAAAACGTGGAAAAAATGAAGGTATAAGGAAAAGAAACAAAAGGAGGTATTGGTTTAAATGGTCTTTTAGACGGTTTTGTGATTCAGATCGGTTCATAATCATAAAAAGGTGTGTACGCGAAGGAGGAAAGTTGTTTTGAGTGCAAAAACGTGGAAAAAATGAATGTATAAGGAAAAGAAACAAAAGGGAGGTATTAGTTTAAATGGTCTTTTAGACGGTTTTCTGAGTCAGATGAGTTCGGAATCATAAAAACGGTGTGTACGCGAAGGAGGAATGTCGTTTTGAGTGCAAAAACGTGGAAAAAATGAAGGTATAAGGAAAAGAAACAAAAGGGAGGTATTGGGTTAAATGGTCTTTTAGACGGTTTTGTTAGTCATATGTGTTCTGAATCATAAAAACAGTGTGTACGCGAAGGAGGAAAGTTGTTTTGAGTGCAAAAACGTGGAAAAAATGAAGGCATAAGGAAAAGAAACAAAAGGGAGGTATTGGTTTAAATGGTCTTTTAGACGGTTTTCTGAGTCAGATGAGTTCGGAATCATAAAAACGGTGTGTACGCGAAGGAGGAATGTTGTTTTGAGTGCAAAAACGTGGAAAAAATGAAGGTATAAGGAAAAGAAACAAAAGGGAGGTATTGGTTTAAATGGTCTTTTAGAAGGTTTTGTGAGTCAGATCGGTTCATAATCATAAAAACAGTGTGTACGCGAAAGAGGAAAGTAGTTTTGAGTGCAAATACGTGGAAAAAATGAATGTATAAGGAAAAGAATCAAAACGGAGGTATTGGGTTAAATGGTCTTTTAGAGGTTTTCTGAGTCAGATCGGTTCGAAATAATAAAAACGGTGTGTACGCGAAGGAGGAAAGTTGTTTTGAGTGCAAAAACGTGGAAAAAATGAATGTATAAGTAAAAGAAACAAAAGGGAGGTAATGGTTTAAATGGTCTTTTAGAGGTTTTCTGAGTCAGATCGGTTCGAAATAATAAAAACGGTGTGTACGCGAAGGAGGAAAGTTGTTTTGAGTGCAAAAACGTGGAAAAAATGAATGTATACGGAAAAGAATCAAAAGGGAGGTATTGGGTTAAATGGTCTTTTAGACGGTTTTGTTAGTCATATGTGTTCTGAATCATAAAAACAGTGTGTACGCAAAGGAGGAAAGTTGTTTTGAGTGCAAAAACGTGGAAAAAATGAATGTATAAGGAAAAGAAACAAAAGGGAGGTATTGGTTTAAACGGTCTTTTGGACGGTTTTGTTAGTCATATGTGTTCCGAATCATAAAAACAGTGTGTACGCGAAGGAGGAAAGTAGTTTTGAGTACAAAAACGGGGAAAAAATGAATATATGAGGAAAAGAAACAAAAGGGAGGTATTGGTTTAAATGGTCTTTTAGACGGTTTTCTGAGTCAGATGAGTTCGGAATCATAAAAACGGAGTGTACGCGAAGGAGGAAAGTTGTTTTGAGTGCAAAAACGTGGAAAAAATGAATGTACAAGGAAAAGAATCAAAAGGGAGGTGGTGAATAGGTAAAGAACAAATGGACTTTTAGACGTTTTTGTTAGTCATATGTGTTCTGAATCATAAAAACAGTGTGTACGCGAAAGAGGAAAGTTGTTTTGAGTGCAAAAACGTGAAAAAAATGAATGTATAAGGAAAAGAAACAAAAGGGAGGTATTGGTTTAAATGGTCTTTTAGAGGTTTTCTCAGTCAGATCGGTTCGAAATAATAAAAACGGAGTGTACGCGAAGGAGGAAAGTTGTTTTGAGTGCAAAAACGTGGAAAAAATGAATGTATACGGAAAAGAAACAAAAGGGAGGTATTGGTTTAAATGGTCTTTTAGACGGTTTTCTGAGTCAGATGACTTAGGAGTCATAAAAAGGTGTGTACGCGAAGGAGGAAAGTTGTTTTGAGTGCAAAAACGTGGAAAAAATGAAGGTATAAGGAAAAGAAACAAAAGGGAGGTATTGGTTTAAATGGTCTTTTAGACGGTTTTGTGAGTCAGATCGGTTCATAATCATAAAAACAGTGTGTACGCGAAAGAGGAAAGTAGTTTTGAGTGCAAATACGTGGAAAAAATGAATGTATAAGGAAAAGAATCAAAAGGGAGGTATTGGTTTAAATGGACTTTTAGACGTTTTTGCGAGTCAGATCGGTTCGAAATCATAAAAACAGTATGTACGCGAAGGATGAAAGTAGTTTTGAGTGCAAAAATGTGGAAAAAATGAATGTACAAGGAAGGAAGGAATCAAAAGGGAGGTATTGGTTTAAATGGTCTTTTAGACGGTTTTCTGAGTCAGATGAGTTCGGAATCATAAAAACGGTGTGTACGCGAAAAAGAAATGTTGTTTTGAGTGCAAAAACGTGGAAAAAATGAATGTATGAGGAAAAGAAACAAAAGGGAGGTATTGGCTTAAATGTTCTTTTAGACGGTTTTGTGAGTCAGATCGGTTCATAATCACAAAAACAGTATGTACGCGAAAGAGGAAAGTAGTTTTGAGTGCAAATACGTGGAAAAAATGAATGTATAAGGAAAAGAATCAAAAGGGAGGTATTTGGTTAAATGGTCTTTTAGACGGTTTTGTTAGTCATATGTGTTCTGAATCATAAAAACAGTGTGTACGCAAAGGAGGAAAGTTGTTTTGAGTGCAAAAACGTGGAAAAAATGAATGTATAAGGAAAAGAAACAAAAGGGAGGTATTGGTTTAAACGGTCTTTTGGACGGTTTTGTTAGTCATATGTGTTCCGAATCATAAAAACAGTGTGTACGCGAAGGAGGAAAGTAGTTTTGAGTACAAAAACGGGGAAAAAATGAATATATGAGGAAAAGAAACAAAAGGGAGGTATTGGTTTAAATGGTTTTGTGAGTCAGATGAGTTCGGAATCATAAAAACGGTGTGTACGCGAAGGAGGAATGTTGTTTTGAGTGCAAAAACGTGGAAAAAATGAATGTATGAGGAAAAGAAACAAAAGGGAGGTATTGGTTTAAATGGTCTTTTAGAAGGTTTTGTGAGTCAGATCGGTTCATAATCATAAAAACAGTGTGTACGCGAAAGAGGAAAGTAGTTTTGAGTGCAAATACGTGGAAAAAATGAATGTATAAGGAAAAGAATCAAAACGGAGGTATTGGGTTAAATGGTCTTTTAGACGGTTTTGTTAGTCATATGTGTTCTGAATCATAAAAACAGTGTGTACGCGAAGGAGGAAAGTTGTTTTGAGTGCAAAAACGTGGAAAAAATGAATGTATAAGAAAAAGAAACAAAAGGGAGGTATTGGTTTAAATGGTCTTTTGGACGGTTTTGTTAGTCATATGTGTTCTGAATCATAAAAACAGTGTGTACGCGAAGGAAGAAAGTAGTTTTGAGTACAAAAACGGGGAAAAAATGAATGTATGAGGAAAAGAAACAAAAGGGGGGTTTAAATGGTCTTTTAGACGGTTTTGTGAGTCAGATCAACCGATCTCATAATCATAAAAACAGTGTGTACGCGAAAGAGGAAAGTAGTTTTGAGTGCAAATACGTGGAAAAAATGAATTATAAGGAAAATAATCAATAGGGAGGTATTGGTTTAAATGGACTTTTAGACGTTTTTGCGAGTCAGATCGGTTCGAAATCATAAAAACAGTATGTACGCGAAGGATGAAAGTAGTTTTGAGTGCAAAAACGTGGAAAAAATGAATGTACAAGGAAAAGAATCAAAAGGGAGGTGGTGAATAGGTAAAGAACAAATGGACTTTTAGACGTTTTTGTTAGTCATATGTGTTCTGAATCATAAAAACAGTGTGTACGCGAAAGAGGAAAGTTGTTTTGAGTGCAAAAACGTGAAAAAAATGAATGTATAAGTAAAAGAAACAAAAGGGAGGTAATGGTTTAAATGGTCTTTTAGAGGTTTTCTGAGTCAGATCGGTTCGAAATAATAAAAACGGTGTGTACGCGAAGGAGGAAAGTTGTTTTGAGTGCAAAAACGTGGAAAAAATGAATGTATACGGAAAAGAAACAAAAGGGAGGTATTGGTTTAAATGGTCTTTTAGACGGTTTTTTGAGTCAGATGACTTAGGAATCATAAAAAGGTGTGTACGCGAAGGAGGAAAGTTGTTTTGAGTGCAAAAACGTGGAAAAAATGAATGTATAAGGAAAAGAAACAAAAGGGAGGTATTGGTTTAAATGGTCTTTTAGACGGTTTTGTGAGTCAGATGAGTTCATAATCATAAAAACAGTGTGTACGCGAAAGAGGAAAGTAGTTTTGAGTGCAAATACGTGGAAAAAATGAATGTATAAGTAAAAGAATCAAAAGGGAGGTATTGGGTTAAATGGTCTTTTAGACGGTTTTGTTAGTCATATGTGTTCTGAATCATAAAAACAGTGTGTACGCAAAGGAGGAAAGTTGTTTTGAGTGCAAAAACGTGGAAAAAATGAATGTATAAGGAAAAGAAACAAAAGGGAGGTATTGGTTTAAACGGTCTTTTGGACGGTTTCGTTAGTCATATGTGTTCCGAATCATAAAAACAGTGTGTACGCGAAGGAGGAAAGTAGTTTTGAGTACAAAAACGGGGAAAAAATGAATATATGAGGAAAAGAAACAAAAGGGAGTTATTGGTTTAAATGGTCTTTTCGACGGTTTTCTGAGTCAGATGAGTTCGGAATCATAAAAACGGAGTGTACGCGAAGGAGGAAAGTTGTTTTGAGTGCAAAAACGTGGAAAAAATGAATGTACAAGGAAAAGAATCAAAAGGGAGGTGGTGAATAGGTAAAGAACAAATGGACTTTTAGACGTTTTTGTTAGTCATATGTGTTCTGAATCATAAAAACAGTGTGTACAAGAAAGAGGAAAGTTGTTTTGAGTGCAAAAACGTGAAAAAAATGAATGTATAAGGAAAAGAAACAAAAGGGAGGTATTGGTTTAAATGGTCTTTTAGAGGTTTTCTCAGTCAGATCGGTTCGAAATAATAAAAACGGAGTGTACGCGAAGGAGGAAAGTTGTTTTGAGTGGAAAAACGTGGAAAAAATGAATGTATACGGAAAAGAAACAAAAGGGAGGTATTGGTTTAAATGGTCTTTTAGACGGTTTTCTGAGTCAGATGACTTAGGAGTCATAAAAAGGTGTGTACGCGAAGGAGGAAAGTTGTTTTGAGTGCAAAAACGTGGAAAAAATGAAGGTATAAAGAAAAGAAACAAAAGGGAGGTATTGGTTTAAATGGTCTTTTAGACGGTTTTGTGAGTCAGATCGGTTCATAATCATAAAAACAGTGTGTACGCGAAAGAGGAAAGTAGTTTTGAGTGCAAATACGTGGAAAAAATGAATGTATAAGGAAAAGAATCAAAAGGGAGGTATTGGTTTAAATGGACTTTTAGACGTTTTTGCGAGTCAGATCGGTTCGAAATCATAAAAACAGTATGTACGCGAAGGATGAAAGTAGTTTTGAGTGCAAATACGTGGAAAAAATGAATGTATAAGGAAAAGAATCAAAAGGGAGGTATTGGGTTAAATGGTCTTTTAGACGGTTTTCTTAGTCATATGTGTTCTGAATCATAAAAACAGTGTGTACGCAAAGGAGGAAAGTTGTTTTGAGTGCAAAAACGTGGAAAAAATGAATGTATAAGGAAAAGAAACAAAAGGGAGGTATTGGTTTAAACGGTCTTTTGGACGGTTTTGTTAGTCATATGTGTTCCGAATCATAAAAACAGTGTGTACGCGAAGGAGGAAAGTAATTTTTAGTACAAAGACGGGGAAAAAATGAATATATGAGGAAAAGAAACAAAAGGGAGGTATTGGTTTAAATGGTCTTTTAGACGGTTTTCTGAGTCAGATGAATTCGGAATCATAAAAACGGAGTGTACGCGAAGGAGGAAAGTTGTTTTGAGTGCAAAAACGTGGAAAAAATGAATGTATAAGGAAAAGAAACAAAAGGGAGGTATTGGTTTAAACGGTCTTTTGGACGTTTTTGTTAGTCATATGTGTTCTGAATCATAAAAACAGTGTGTACGCGAAAGAGGAAAGTTGTTTTGAGTGCAAAAACGTGAAAAAAATGAATGTATAAGGAAAACAAAGAAAAGGGAGGTATTGGTTTAAACGGT
Organism: Salticus scenicus; assembly: GCA_963930645.1. Taxonomy (NCBI): domain Eukaryota; kingdom Metazoa; phylum Arthropoda; class Arachnida; order Araneae; family Salticidae; genus Salticus; species Salticus scenicus. The sequence continues at coordinate 846,306 of CAWVNO010001961.1, forward strand.
CTTTTGGACGTTTTTGTTAGTCATATGTGTTCTGAATCATAAAAACAGTGTGTACGCGAAAGAGGAAAGTTGTTTTGAGTGCAAAAACGTGAAAAAAATGAATGTATACGGAAAAGAAACAAAAGGGAGGTAATGGTTTAAATGGTCTTTTAGACGGTTTTCTGAGTCAGATCGGTTCGAAATAATAAAAACGGTGTGTACGCGAAGGAGGAAAGTTGTTTTGAGTGCAAAAACGTGGAAAAAATGAATGTATACGAAAAAGAAACAAAAGGGAGGTATTGGTTTAAATGGTCTTTTAGACGGTTTTCTGAGTCAGATGACTTCGGAATCATAAAAAGGTGTGTACGCGAAGGAGGAAAGTTGTTTAGAGTGCAAAAACGTGGAAAAAATGAATGTATAAGGAAAAGAAACAAAAGGGAGGTATTAGTTTAAATGGTCTTTTAGACGGTTTTCTGAGTCAGATGAGTTCGGAATCATAAAAACGGTGTGTACGCGAAGGAGGAATGTTGTTTTGAGTGCAAAAACGTGGAAAAAATGAAGGTATAAGGAAAAGAAACAAAAGGGAGGTATTGGTTTAAATGGTCTTTTAGACGGTTTTGTGATTCAGATCGGTTCATAATCATAAAAAGGTGTGTACGCGAAGGAGGAAAGTTGTTTTGAGTGCAAAAACGTGGAAAAAATGAATGTATAAGGAAAAGAAACAAAAGGGAGGTATTAGTTTAAATGGTCTTTTAGACGGTTTTCTGAGTCAGATGAGTTCGGAATCATAAAAACGGTGTGTACGCGAAGGAGGAATGTCGTTTTGAGTGCAAAAACGTGGAAAAAATGAAGGTATAAGGAAAGGAAACAAAAGGGAGGTATTGGGTTAAATGGTCTTTTAGACGGTTTTGTTAGTCATATGTGTTCTGAATCATAAAAACAGTGTGTACGCGAAGGAGGAAAGTTGTTTTGAGTGCAAAAACGTGGAAAAAATGAAGGTATAAGGAAAAGAAACAAAAGGGAGGTATTGGTTTAAATGGTCTTTTAGACGGTTTTCTGAGTCAGATGAGTTCGGAATCATAAAAACGGTGTGTACGCGAAGGAGGAAAGTTGTTTTGACTGCAAAAACGTGCAAAAAATGAAGGTATAAGGAAAAGAAACAAAAGAGTGGTATTGGTTTAAATGGTCTTTTAGACGGTTTTGTGAGTCAGATCGGTTCATAATCATAAAAACAGTGTGTACGCGAAAGAGGAAAGTAGGTTTGAGTGCAAATACCTGGAAAAAATGAATGTATAAGGAAAAGAATCAAAATGGAGGTATTGGTTTAAATGGACTTTTAGACGTTTTTGTTAGTCATATGTGTTCTGGATCATAAAAACAGTGTGTACGCGAAGGAGGAAAGTTGTTTTGAGTGCAAAAACGTGAAAAAAATGAATGTATAAGAAAAAGAAACAAAAGGGAGGTAATTGTTTAAATGGTCTTTTAGAGGTTTTCTGAGTCAGATCGGTTCGAAATAATAAAAACGGTGTGTACGCGAAGGAAGAAAGTTGTTTTGAGTGCAAAAACATGGAAAAAATGAACGTATACGGAAAAGAAACAAAAGGGAGGTACTGGTTTAAATGGTCTTTTAGACGGTTTTCTGAGTCAGATGACGTCGGAATCATAAAAAGGTGTGTACGCGAAAGAGGAAAGTTGTTTTCAGTGCAAAAACGTGAAAAAAATGAATGTATAAGGAAAAGAAACAAAAGGGAGATATTGGTTTAAATCGTCTTTTAGACGGTTTTGTGAGTCAGATGAGTTCGGAATCATAAAAACGGTGTGTACGCGAAGGAGGAAAGTTGTTTTGAGTGCAAAAACGTGGAAAAAATGAATGTATGAGGAAAAGAAACAAAAGGGAGGTATTGGTTTAAATGGGTCTTTTAGACGGTTTTCTGAGTCAGATGAGTTCGGAATCATAAAAACGGTGTGTACGCGAAGGAGGAATGTTGTTTTGAGTGCAAAAACGTGGAAAAAATGAAGGTATAAGGAAAAGAAACAAAAGGGAGGTATTGGTTTAAATGGTCTTTTAGACGGTTTTGTGAGTCAGATCGGTTCATAATCATAAAAACAGTGTGTACGCGAAAGAGGAAAGTAGTTTTGAGTACAAAAACGGGGAAAAAATGAATGTATGAGGAAAAGAAACAAAAGGGAGGTATTGGTTTAAATGGTCTTTTAGACGGTTTTCTGAGTCAGATGAGTTCGGAATCATAAAAACGGTGTGTACGCGAAGGAGGAAAGTTGTTTTGACTGCAAAAACGTGGAAAAAATGAAGGTATAAGGAAAAGAAACAAAATGGAGGTATTGGTTTAAATGGTCTTTTAGACGGTTTTCTGAGTCAGATGACTTAGGAATCATAAAAAGGTGTGTACGCGAAGGAGGAAAGTTGTTTTGAGTGCAAAAACGTGGAAAAAATGAATGTATAAGGAAAAGAAACAAAAGGGAGGTATTGGTTTAAATGGTCTTTTAGACGGTTTTGTGAGTCAGATGAGTTCAAAATCATAAAAACGGTGTGTACGCGAAGGAGGAAAGTTGTTTTGAGTGCAAAAACGTGGAAAAAATGAATGTATGAGGAAAAGAAACAAAAGGGAGGTAATGGCTTAAATGGTCTTTTAGACGGTTTTGTGAGCCAGATCGGTTCATAATCATAAAAACAGTGTGTACGCGAAAGAGGAAAGTAGTTTTGAGTGCAAATACGTGGAAAAAATGAATGTATAAGGAAAAGAATCAAAAGGGAGGTATTGGTTTAAATGGACTTTTAGACGTTTTTGCGAGTCAGATCGGTTCGAAATCATAAAAACAGTATGTACGCGAAGGATGAAAGTAGTTTTGAGTGCAAATACGTGGAAAAAATGAATGTATAAGGAAAAGAATCAAAAGGGAGGTATTGGGTTAAATGGTCTTTTAGACGGTTTTCTTAGTCATATGTGTTCTGAATCATAAAAACAGTGTGTACGCAAAGGAGGAAAGTTGTTTTGAGTGCAAAAACGTGGAAAAAATGAATGTATAAGGAAAAGAAACAAAAGGGAGGTATTGGTTTAAACGGTCTTTTGGACGGTTTTGTTAGTCATATGTGTTCCGAATCATAAAAACAGTGTGTACGCGAAGGAGGAAAGTAATTTTTAGTACAAAGACGGGGAAAAAATGAATATATGAGGAAAAGAAACAAAAGGGAGGTATTGGTTTAAATGGTCTTTTAGACGGTTTTCTGAGTCAGATGAATTCGGAATCATAAAAACGGAGTGTACGCGAAGGAGGAAAGTTGTTTTGAGTGCAAAAACGTGGAAAAAATGAATGTATAAGGAAAAGAAACAAAAGGGAGGTATTGGTTTAAACGGTCTTTTGGACGTTTTTGTTAGTCATATGTGTTCTGAATCATAAAAACAGTGTGTACGCGAAAGAGGAAAGTTGTTTTGAGTGCAAAAACGTGAAAAAAATGAATGTATAAGGAAAACAAAGAAAAGGGAGGTATTGGTTTAAACGGTCTTTTGGACGTTTTTGTTAGTCATATGTGTTCTGAATCATAAAAACAGTGTGTACGCGAAAGAGGAAAGTTGTTTTGAGTGCAAAAACGTGAAAAAAATGAATGTATACGGAAAAGAAACAAAAGGGAGGTAATGGTTTAAATGGTCTTTTAGACGGTTTTCTGAGTCAGATCGGTTCGAAATAATAAAAACGGTGTGTACGCGAAGGAGGAAAGTTGTTTTGAGTGCAAAAACGTGGAAAAAATGAATGTATACGAAAAAGAAACAAAAGGGAGGTATTGGTTTAAATGGTCTTTTAGACGGTTTTCTGAGTCAGATGACTTCGGAATCATAAAAAGGTGTGTACGCGAAGGAGGAAAGTTGTTTAGAGTGCAAAAACGTGGAAAAAATGAATGTATAAGGAAAAGAAACAAAAGGGAGGTATTAGTTTAAATGGTCTTTTAGACGGTTTTCTGAGTCAGATGAGTTCGGAATCATAAAAACGGTGTGTACGCGAAGGAGGAATGTTGTTTTGAGTGCAAAAACGTGGAAAAAATGAAGGTATAAGGAAAAGAAACAAAAGGGAGGTATTGGTTTAAATGGTCTTTTAGACGGTTTTGTGATTCAGATCGGTTCATAATCATAAAAAGGTGTGTACGCGAAGGAGGAAAGTTGTTTTGAGTGCAAAAACGTGGAAAAAATGAATGTATAAGGAAAAGAAACAAAAGGGAGGTATTAGTTTAAATGGTCTTTTAGACGGTTTTCTGAGTCAGATGAGTTCGGAATCATAAAAACGGTGTGTACGCGAAGGAGGAATGTCGTTTTGAGTGCAAAAACGTGGAAAAAATGAAGGTATAAGGAAAGGAAACAAAAGGGAGGTATTGGGTTAAATGGTCTTTTAGACGGTTTTGTTAGTCATATGTGTTCTGAATCATAAAAACAGTGTGTACGCGAAGGAGGAAAGTTGTTTTGAGTGCAAAAACGTGGAAAAAATGAAGGTATAAGGAAAAGAAACAAAAGGGAGGTATTGGTTTAAATGGTCTTTTAGACGGTTTTCTGAGTCAGATGAGTTCGGAATCATAAAAACGGTGTGTACGCGAAGGAGGAAAGTTGTTTTGACTGCAAAAACGTGCAAAAAATGAAGGTATAAGGAAAAGAAACAAAAGAGTGGTATTGGTTTAAATGGTCTTTTAGACGGTTTTGTGAGTCAGATCGGTTCATAATCATAAAAACAGTGTGTACGCGAAAGAGGAAAGTAGGTTTGAGTGCAAATACCTGGAAAAAATGAATGTATAAGGAAAAGAATCAAAATGGAGGTATTGGTTTAAATGGACTTTTAGACGTTTTTGTTAGTCATATGTGTTCTGGATCATAAAAACAGTGTGTACGCGAAGGAGGAAAGTTGTTTTGAGTGCAAAAACGTGAAAAAAATGAATGTATAAGAAAAAGAAACAAAAGGGAGGTAATTGTTTAAATGGTCTTTTAGAGGTTTTCTGAGTCAGATCGGTTCGAAATAATAAAAACGGTGTGTACGCGAAGGAAGAAAGTTGTTTTGAGTGCAAAAACATGGAAAAAATGAACGTATACGGAAAAGAAACAAAAGGGAGGTACTGGTTTAAATGGTCTTTTAGACGGTTTTCTGAGTCAGATGACGTCGGAATCATAAAAAGGTGTGTACGCGAAAGAGGAAAGTTGTTTTCAGTGCAAAAACGTGAAAAAAATGAATGTATAAGGAAAAGAAACAAAAGGGAGATATTGGTTTAAATCGTCTTTTAGACGGTTTTGTGAGTCAGATGAGTTCGGAATCATAAAAACGGTGTGTACGCGAAGGAGGAAAGTTGTTTTGAGTGCAAAAACGTGGAAAAAATGAATGTATGAGGAAAAGAAACAAAAGGGAGGTATTGGTTTAAATGGGTCTTTTAGACGGTTTTCTGAGTCAGATGAGTTCGGAATCATAAAAACGGTGTGTACGCGAAGGAGGAATGTTGTTTTGAGTGCAAAAACGTGGAAAAAATGAAGGTATAAGGAAAAGAAACAAAAGGGAGGTATTGGTTTAAATGGTCTTTTAGACGGTTTTGTGAGTCAGATCGGTTCATAATCATAAAAACAGTGTGTACGCGAAAGAGGAAAGTAGTTTTGAGTACAAAAACGGGGAAAAAATGAATGTATGAGGAAAAGAAACAAAAGGGAGGTATTGGTTTAAATGGTCTTTTAGACGGTTTTCTGAGTCAGATGAGTTCGGAATCATAAAAACGGTGTGTACGCGAAGGAGGAAAGTTGTTTTGACTGCAAAAACGTGGAAAAAATGAAGGTATAAGGAAAAGAAACAAAATGGAGGTATTGGTTTAAATGGTCTTTTAGACGGTTTTCTGAGTCAGATGACTTAGGAATCATAAAAAGGTGTGTACGCGAAGGAGGAAAGTTGTTTTGAGTGCAAAAACGTGGAAAAAATGAATGTATAAGGAAAAGAAACAAAAGGGAGGTATTGGTTTAAATGGTCTTTTAGACGGTTTTGTGAGTCAGATGAGTTCAAAATCATAAAAACGGTGTGTACGCGAAGGAGGAAAGTTGTTTTGAGTGCAAAAACGTGGAAAAAATGAATGTATGAGGAAAAGAAACAAAAGGGAGGTAATGGCTTAAATGGTCTTTTAGACGGTTTTGTGAGCCAGATCGGTTCATAATCATAAAAACAGTGTGTACGCGAAAGAGGAAAGTAGTTTTGAGTGCAAATACGTGGAAAAAATGAATGTATAAGGAAAAGAATCAAAAGGGAGGTAATGGCTTAAATGGTCTTTTAGACGGTTTTGTGAGCCAGATCGGTTCATAATCATAAAAACAGTGTGTACGCGAAAGAGGAAAGTAGTTTTGAGTGCAAATACGTGGAAAAAATGAATGTATAAGGAAAAGAATCAAAAGGGAGGTATTGGTTTAAATGGTCTTTTAGACGGTTTTCTGAGTCAGATGACTTAGGAATCATAAAAAGGTGTGTACGCGAAGGAGGAAAGTTGTTTTGAGTGCAAAAACGTGGAAAAAATGAATGTATAAGGAAAAGAAACAAAAGGGAGGTATTGGTTTAAACGGTCTTTTAGACGGTTTTGTGAGTCAGATGAGTTCAAAATCATAAAAACGGTGTGTACGCGAAGGAGGAAAGTTGTTTTGAGTGCAAAAACGTGGAAAAAATGAATGTATGAGGAAAAGAAACAAAAGGGAGGTAATGGCTTAAATGGTCTTTTAGACGGTTTTGCGAGTCAGATCGGTTCCAAATCATAAAAACAGTATGTACGCGAAGGATGAAAGTAGTTTTGAGTGCAAAAACGTGGAAAAAATGAATATATGAGGAAAAGAAACAAAAGGGAGGTATTGGTTTAAATGGTCTTTTAGACGGTTTTCTGAGTCAGATGAGTTCGGAATCATAAAAACGGAGTGTACGCGAAGGAGGAAAGTTGTTTTGAGTGCAAAAACGTGGAGAAAATGAATGTATAAGGAAAAGAAACAAAAGGGAGGTATTGGGTTAAATGGTCTTTTAGACGGTTTTGTTAGTCATATGTGTTCTGAATCATAAAAACAGTGTGTACGCAAAGGAGGAAAGTTGTTTTGAGTGCAAAAACGTGGAAAAAATGAATGTATAAGGAAAAGAATCAAAAGGGAGGTATTGGTTTAAATGGTCTTTTAGACGGTTTTCTGAGTCAGATGAGTTCGGAATCATAAAAACGGAGTGTACGCGAAGGAGGAAAGTTGTTTTGAGTGCAAAAACGTGGAAAAAATGAATGTACAAGGAAAAGAATCAAAAGGGAGGTGGTGAATAGGTAAAGAACAAATGGACTTTTAGACGTTTTTGTTAGTCATATGTGTTCTGAATCATAAAAACAGTGTGTACGCGAAAGAGGAAAGTAGTTTTGAGTGCAAATACGTGGAAAAAATGAATGTGTAAGGAAAAGAATCAAAAGGGAGGTATTGGGTTAAATGGTCTTTTAGACGGTTTTGTTAGTCATATGTGTTCTGAATCATAAAAACAGTGTGTACGCAAAGGAGGAAAGTTGTTTTGAGTGCAAAAACGTGGAAAAAATGAATGTATAAGGAAAAGAAACAAAAGGGAGGTATTGGTTTAAACGGTCTTTTGGACGGTTTTGTTAGTCATATGTGTTCCGAATCATAAAAACAGTGTGTACGCGAAGGAGGAAAGTAGTTTTGAGTACAAAAACGGGGAAAAAATGAATATATGAGGAAAAGAAACAAAAGGGAGGTATTGGTTTAAATGGTTTTGTGAGTCAGATGAGTTCGGAATTATAAAAACGGTGTGTACGCGAAGGAGGAAAGTTGTTTTGAGTGCAAAAACGTAGAAAAAATGAATGTATGAGGAAAAGAAAAAAAGGGAGGTATTGGTTTAAATGGTCTTTTAGACGGTTTTCTGAGTCAGATGAGTCCGGAATCATAAAAACGGTGTGTACGCGAAGGAGGAATGTTGTTTTGAGTGCAAAAACGTGGAAAAAATGAAGGTATAAGGAAAAGAAACAAAAGGGAGGTATTGGTTTAAATGGTCTTTTAGAAGGTTTTGTGAGTCAGATCGGTTCATAATCATAAAAACAGTGTGTACGCGAAAGAGGAAAGTAGTTTTGAGTGCAAATACGTGGAAAAAATGAATGTATAAGGAAAAGAATCAAAACGGAGGTATTGGGTTAAATGGTCTTTTAGACGGTTTTGTTAGTCATATGTGTTCTGAATCATAAAAACAGTGTGTACGCGAAGGAGGAAAGTTGTTTTGAGTGCAAAAACGTGGAAAAAATGAATGTATAAGAAAAAGAAACAAAAGGGAGGTATTGGTTTAAATGGTCTTTTGGACGGTTTTGTTAGTCATATGTGTTCTGAATCATAAAAACAGTGTGTACGCGAAGGAAGAAAGTAGTTTTGAGTACAAAAACGGGGAAAAAATGAATGTATGAGGAAAAGAAACAAAAGGGGGGTTTAAATGGTCTTTTAGACGGTTTTCTGAGTCAGATGAGTTCGGAATCATAAAAACGGTGTGTACGCGAAGGAGGAAAGTTGTTTTGACTGCAAAAACGTGGAAAAAATGAAGGTATAAGGAAAAGAAACAAAAGGGAGGTATTGGTTTAAATGGTCTTTTAGACGGTTTTGTGAGTCAGATCAACCGATCTCATAATCATAAAAACAGTGTGTACGCGAAAGAGGAAAGTAGTTTTGAGTGCAAATACGTGGAAAAAATGAATTATAAGGAAAATAATCAATATGGAGGTATTGGTTTAAATGGACTTTTAGACGTTTTTGCGAGTCAGATCGGTTCGAAATCATAAAAACAGTATGTACGCGAAGGATGAAAGTAGTTTTGAGTGCAAAAACGTGGAAAAAATGAATGTACAAGGAAAAGAATCAAAAGGGAGGTGGTGAATAGGTAAAGAACAAATGGACTTTTAGACGTTTTTGTTAGTCATATGTGTTCTGAATCATAAAAACAGTGTGTACGCGAAAGAGGAAAGTTGTTTTGAGTGCAAAAACGTGAAAAAAAATGAATGTATAAGTAAAAGAAACAAAAGGGAGGTAATGGTTTAAATGGTCTTTTAGAGGTTTTCTGAGTCAGATCGGTTCGAAATAATAAAAACGGTGTGTACGCGAAGGAGGAAAGTTGTTTTGAGTGCAAAAACGTGGAAAAAATGAATGTATACGGAAAAGAAACAAAAGGGAGGTATTGGTTTAAATGGTCTTTTAGACGGTTTTTTGAGTCAGATGACTTAGGAATCATAAAAAGGTGTGTACGCGAAGGAGGAAAGTTGTTTTGAGTGCAAAAACGTGGAAAAAATGAATGTATAAGGAAAAGAAACAAAAGGGAGGTATTGGTTTAAATGGTCTTTTAGACGGTTTTGTGAGTCAGATGAGTTCATAATCATAAAAACAGTGTGTACGCGAAAGAGGAAAGTAGTTTTGAGTGCAAATACGTGGAAAAAATGAATGTATAAGTAAAAGAATCAAAAGGGAGGTATTGGGTTAAATGGTCTTTTAGACGGTTTTGTTAGTCATATGTGTTCTGAATCATAAAAACAGTGTGTACGCAAAGGAGGAAAGTTGTTTTGAGTGCAAAAACGTGGAAAAAATGAATGTATAAGGAAAAGAAACAAAAGGGAGGTATTGGTTTAAACGGTCTTTTGGACGGTTTTGTTAGTCATATGTGTTCCGAATCATAAAAACAGTGTGTACGCGAAGGAGGAAAGTAGTTTTGAGTACAAAAACGGGGAAAAAATGAATATATGAGGAAAAGAAACAAAAGGGAGGTATTGGTTTAAATGGTCTTTTAGACGGTTTTCTGAGTCAGATGAGTTCGGAATCATAAAAACGGAGTGTACGCGAAGGAGGAAAGTTGTTTTGAGTGCAAAAACGTGGAAAAAATGAATGTACAAGGAAAAGAATCAAAGGGAGGTGGTGAATAGGTAAAGAACAAATGGACTTTTAGACGTTTTTGTTAGTCATATGTGTTCTGAATCATAAAAACAGTGTGTACAAGAAAGAGGAAAGTTGTTTTGAGTGCAAAAACGTGAAAAAAATGAATGTATAAGGAAAAGAAACAAAAGGGAGGTATTGGTTTAAATGGTCTTTTAGAGGTTTTCTCAGTCAGATCGGTTCGAAATAATAAAAACGGAGTGTACGCGAAGGAGGAAAGTTGTTTTGAGTGCAAAAACGTGGAAAAAATGAATGTATACGGAAAAGAAACAAAAGGGAGGTATTGGTTTAAATGGTCTTTTAGAGGTTTTCTCAGTCAGATCGGTTCATAATCATAAAAACAGTGTGTACGCGAAAGAGGAAAGTAGTTTTGAGTGCAAATACGTGGAAAAAATGAATGTATAAGGAAAAGAATCAAAAGGGAGGTATTGGTTTAAATGGACTTTTAGACGTTTTTGCGAGTCAGATCGGTTCGAAATCATAAAAACAGTATGTACGCGAAGGATGAAAGTAGTTTTGAGTGCAAAAACGTGGAAAAAATGAATGTACAAGGAAGGAAGGAATCAAAAGGGAGGTATTGGTTTAAATGGTCTTTTAGACGGTTTTCTGAGTCAGATGAGTTCGGAATCATAAAAACGGTGTGTACGCGAAAAAGGAATGTTGTTTTGAGTGCAAAAACGTGGAAATTATGAATGCATGAGGAAAAGAAACAAAAGGGAGGTATTGGCTTAAATGTTCTTTTAGACGGTTTTGTGAGTCAGATCGATTCATAATCACAAAAACAGTGTGTACGCGAAAGAGGAAAGTAGTTTTGAGTGCAAATACGTGGAAAAAATGAATGTATAAGGAAAAGAATCAAAAGGGAGGTATTGGGTTAAATGGTCTTTTAACCGAATCATAAAAATCTTTTATATATATAAATAATCTTTTATATATATATATAAAAATTTTTCTGAATCATAAAAACAGTGTGTACGCAAAGGAGGAAAGTTGTTTTGAGTGCAAAAACGTGGAAAAAATGAATGTATAAGGAAAAGAAACAAAAGGGAGGTATTGGTTTAAACGGTCTTTTGGACGGTTTTGTTAGTCATATGTGTTCCGAATCATAAAAACAGTGTGTACGCGAAGGAGGAAAGTAATTTTGAGTACAAAGACGGGGAAAAAATGAATATATGAGGAAAAGAAACAAAAGGGAGGTATTGGTTTTAATGGTCTTTTAGACGGTTTTCTGAGTCAGATGAATTCGGAATCATAAAAACGGAGTGTACGCGAAGGAGGAAAGTTGTTTTGAGTGCAAAAACGTGGAAAAAATGAATGTATAAGGAAAAGAAACAAAAGGGAGGTATTGGTTTAAACGGTCTTTTGGACGGTTTTGTTAGTCATATGTGTTCCGAATCATAAAAACAGTGTGTACGCGAAGGAGGAAAGTAGTTTTGAGTACAAAAACGGGGAAAAAATGAATATATGAGGAAAAGAAACAAAAGGGAGGTATTGGTTTAAATGGTCTTTTAGACGGTTTTCTGAGTCAGATGAGTTCGGAATCATAAAAACGGAGTGTACGCGAAGGAGGAAAGTTGTTTTGAGTGCAAAAACGTGGAAAAAATGAATGTACAAGGAAAAGAATCAAAGGGAGGTGGTGAATAGGTAAAGAACAAATGGATTTTTAGACGTTTTTGTTAGTCATATGTGTTCTGAATCATAAAAACAGTGTGTACAAGAAAGAGGAAAGTTGTTTTGAGTGCAAAAACGTGAAAAAAATGAATGTATAAGGAAAAGAAACAAAAGGGAGGTATTGGTTTAAATGGTCTTTTAGAGGTTTTCTCAGTCAGATCGGTTCGAAATAATAAAAACGGAGTGTACGCGAAGGAGGAAAGTTGTTTTGAGTGCAAAAACGTGGAAAAAATGAATGTATACGGAAAAGAAACAAAAGGGAGGTATTGGTTTAAATGGTCTTTTAGACGGTTTTCTGAGTCAGATGACTTAGGAGTCATAAAAAGGTGTGTACGCGAAGGAGGAAAGTTGTTTTGAGTGCAAAAACGTGGAAAAAATGAAGGTATAAAGAAAAGAAACAAAAGGGAGGTATTGGTTTAAATGGTCTTTTAGACGGTTTTGTGAGTCAGATCGGTTCATAATCATAAAAACAGTGTGTACGCGAAAGAGGAAAGTAGTTTTGAGTGCAAATACGTGGAAAAAATGAATGTATAAGGAAAAGAATCAAAAGGGAGGTATTGGTTTAAATGGACTTTTAGACGTTTTTGCGAGTCAGATCGGTTCGAAATCATAAAAACAGTATGTACGCGAAGGATGAAAGTAGTTTTGAGTGCAAAAACGTGGAAAAAATGAATGTACAAGGAAGGAAGGAATCAAAAGGGAGGTATTGGTTTAAATGGTCTTTTAGACGGTTTTCTGAGTCAGATGAGTTCGGAATCATAAAAACGGTGTGTACGCGAAAAAGGAATGTTGTTTTGAGTGCAAAAACGTGGAAATTATGAATGCATGAGGAAAAGAAACAAAAGGGAGGTATTGGCTTAAATGTTCTTTTAGACGGTTTTGTGAGTCAGATCGATTCATAATCACAAAAACAGTGTGTACGCGAAAGAGGAAAGTAGTTTTGAGTGCAAATACGTGGAAAAAATGAATGTATAAGGAAAAGAATCAAAAGGGAGGTATTGGGTTAAATGGTCTTTTAGACGGTTTTCTTAGTCATATGTGTTCTGAATCATAAAAACAGTGTGTACGCAAAGGAGGAAAGTTGTTTTGAGTGCAAAAACGTGGAAAAAATGAATGTATAAGGAAAAGAAACAAAAGGGAGGTATTGGTTTAAACGGTCTTTTGGACGGTTTTGTTAGTCATATGTGTTCCGAATCATAAAAACAGTGTGTACGCGAAGGAGGAAAGTAATTTTGAGTACAAAGACGGGGAAAAAATGAATATATGAGGAAAAGAAACAAAAGGGAGGTATTGGTTTAAATGGTCTTTTAGACGGTTTTCTGAGTCAGATGAATTCGGAATCATAAAAACGGAGTGTACGCGAAGGAGGAAAGTTGTTTTGAGTGCAAAAACGTGGAAAAAATGAATGTATAAGGAAAAGAAACAAAAGGGAGGTATTGGTTTAAACGGTCTTTTGGACGTTTTTGTTAGTCATATGTGTTCTGAATCATAAAAACAGTGTGTACGCGAAAGAGGAAAGTTGTTTTGAGTGCAAAAACGTGAAAAAAATGAATGTATAAGGAAAAGAAAGAAAAGGGAGGTATTGGTTTAAACGGTCTTTTGGACGTTTTTGTTAGTCATATGTGTTCTGAATCATAAAAACAGTGTGTACGCGAAAGAGGAAAGTTGTTTTGAGTGCAAAAACGTGAAAAAAATGAATGTATACGGAAAAGAAACAAAAGGGAGGTAATGGTTTAAATGGTCTTTTAGACGGTTTTCTGAGTCAGATCGGTTCGAAATAATAAAAACGGTGTGTACGCGAAGGAGGAAAGTTGTTTTGAGTGCAAAAACGTGGAAAAAATGAATGTATACGAAAAAGAAACAAAAGGGAGGTATTGGTTTAAATGGTCTTTTAGACGGTTTTCTGAGTCAGATGACTTCGGAATCATAAAAAGGTGTGTACGCGAAGGAGGAAAGTTGTTTAGAGTGCAAAAACGTGGAAAAAATGAATGTATAAGGAAAAGAAACAAAAGGGAGGTATTAGTTTAAATGGTCTTTTAGACGGTTTTCTGAGTCAGATGAGTTCGGAATCATAAAAACGGTGTGTACGCGAAGGAGGAATGTTGTTTTGAGTGCAAAAACGTGGAAAAAATGAAGGTATAAGGAAAAGAAACAAAAGGAGGTATTGGTTTAAATGGTCTTTTAGACGGTTTTGTGATTCAGATCGGTTCATAATCATAAAAAGGTGTGTACGCGAAGGAGGAAAGTTGTTTTGAGTGCAAAAACGTGGAAAAAATGAATGTATAAGGAAAAGAAACAAAAGGGAGGTATTAGTTTAAATGGTCTTTTAGACGGTTTTCTGAGTCAGATGAGTTCGGAATCATAAAAACGGTGTGTACGCGAAGGAGGAATGTCGTTTTGAGTGCAAAAACGTGGAAAAAATGAAGGTATAAGGAAAAGAAACAAAAGGGAGGTATTGGGTTAAATGGTCTTTTAGACGGTTTTGTTAGTCATATGTGTTCTGAATCATAAAAACAGTGTGTACGCGAAGGAGGAAAGTTGTTTTGAGTGCAAAAACGTGGAAAAAATGAAGGCATAAGGAAAAGAAACAAAAGGGAGGTATTGGTTTAAATGGTCTTTTAGACGGTTTTCTGAGTCAGATGAGTTCGGAATCATAAAAACGGTGTGTACGCGAAGGAGGAATGTTGTTTTGAGTGCAAAAACGTGGAAAAAATGAAGGTATAAGGAAAAGAAACAAAAGGGAGGTATTGGTTTAAATGGTCTTTTAGAAGGTTTTGTGAGTCAGATCGGTTCATAATCATAAAAACAGTGTGTACGCGAAAGAGGAAAGTAGTTTTGAGTGCAAATACGTGGAAAAAATGAATGTATAAGGAAAAGAATCAAAACGGAGGTATTGGGTTAAATGGTCTTTTAGAGGTTTTCTGAGTCAGATCGGTTCGAAATAATAAAAACGGTGTGTACGCGAAGGAGGAAAGTTGTTTTGAGTGCAAAAACGTGGAAAAAATGAATGTATAAGTAAAAGAAACAAAAGGGAGGTAATGGTTTAAATGGTCTTTTAGAGGTTTTCTGAGTCAGTTCGGTTCGAAATAATAAAAACGGTGTGTACGCGAAGGAGGAAAGTTGTTTTGAGTGCAAAAACGTGGAAAAAATGAATGTATACGGAAAAGAATCAAAAGGGAGGTATTGGGTTAAATGGTCTTTTAGACGGTTTTGTTAGTCATATGTGTTCTGAATCATAAAAACAGTGTGTACGCAAAGGAGGAAAGTTGTTTTGAGTGCAAAAACGTGGAAAAAATGAATGTATAAGGAAAAGAAACAAAAGGGAGGTATTGGTTTAAACGGTCTTTTGGACGGTTTTGTTAGTCATATGTGTTCCGAATCATAAAAACAGTGTGTACGCGAAGGAGGAAAGTAGTTTTGAGTACAAAAACGGGGAAAAAATGAATATATGAGGAAAAGAAACAAAAGGGAGGTATTGGTTTAAATGGTCTTTTAGACGGTTTTCTGAGTCAGATGAGTTCGGAATCATAAAAACGGAGTGTACGCGAAGGAGGAAAGTTGTTTTGAGTGCAAAAACGTGGAAAAAATGAATGTACAAGGAAAAGAATCAAAAGGGAGGTGGTGAATAGGTAAAGAACAAATGGACTTTTAGACGTTTTTGTTAGTCATATGTGTTCTGAATCATAAAAACAGTGTGTACGCGAAAGAGGAAAGTTGTTTTGAGTGCAAAAACGTGAAAAAAATGAATGTATAAGGAAAAGAAACAAAAGGGAGGTATTGGTTTAAATGGTCTTTTAGAGGTTTTCTCAGTCAGATCGGTTCGAAATAATAAAAACGGAGTGTACGCGAAGGAGGAAAGTTGTTTTGAGTGCAAAAACGTGGAAAAAATGAATGTATACGGAAAAGAAACAAAAGGGAGGTATTGGTTTAAATGGTCTTTTAGACGGTTTTCTGAGTCAGATGACTTAGGAGTCATAAAAAGGTGTGTACGCGAAGGAGGAAAGTTGTTTTGAGTGCAAAAACGTGGAAAAAATGAAGGTATAAGGAAAAGAAACAAAAGGGAGGTATTGGTTTAAATGGTCTTTTAGACGGTTTTGTGAGTCAGATCGGTTCATAATCATAAAAACAGTGTGTACGCGAAAGAGGAAAGTAGTTTTGAGTGCAAATACGTGGAAAAAATGAATGTATAAGGAAAAGAATCAAAAGGGAGGTATTGGTTTAAATGGACTTTTAGACGTTTTTGCGAGTCAGATCGGTTCGAAATCATAAAAACAGTATGTACGCGAAGGATGAAAGTAGTTTTGAGTGCAAAAATGTGGAAAAAATGAATGTACAAGGAAGGAAGGAATCAAAAGGGAGGTATTGGTTTAAATGGTCTTTTAGACGGTTTTCTGAGTCAGATGAGTTCGGAATCATAAAAACGGTGTGTACGCGAAAAAGAAATGTTGTTTTGAGTGCAAAAACGTGGAAAAAATGAATGTATGAGGAAAAGAAACAAAAGGGAGGTATTGGCTTAAATGTTCTTTTAGACGGTTTTGTGAGTCAGATCGGTTCATAATCACAAAAACAGTATGTACGCGAAAGAGGAAAGTAGTTTTGAGTGCAAATACGTGGAAAAAATGAATGTATAAGGAAAAGAATCAAAAGGGAGGTATTTGGTTAAATGGTCTTTTAGACGGTTTTGTTAGTCATATGTGTTCTGAATCATAAAAACAGTGTGTACGCAAAGGAGGAAAGTTGTTTTGAGTGCAAAAACGTGGAAAAAATGAATGTATAAGGAAAAGAAACAAAAGGGAGGTATTGGTTTAAACGGTCTTTTGGACGGTTTTGTTAGTCATATGTGTTCCGAATCATAAAAACAGTGTGTACGCGAAGGAGGAAAGTAGTTTTGAGTACAAAAACGGGGAAAAAATGAATATATGAGGAAAAGAAACAAAAGGGAGGTATTGGTTTAAATGGTTTTGTGAGTCAGATGAGTTCGGAATCATAAAAACGGTGTGTACGCGAAGGAGGAAAGTTGTTTTGAGTGCAAAAACGTAGAAAAAATGAATGTATGAGGAAAAGAAAAAAAGGGAGGTATTGGTTTAAATGGTCTTTTAGACGGTTTTCTGAGTCAGATGAGTTCGGAATCATAAAAACGGTGTGTACGCGAAGGAGGAATGTTGTTTTGAGTGCAAAAACGTGGAAAAAATGAAGGTATAAGGAAAAGAAACAAAAGGGAGGTATTGGTTTAAATGGTCTTTTAGAAGGTTTTGTGAGTCAGATCGGTTCATAATCATAAAAACAGTGTGTACGCGAAAGAGGAAAGTAGTTTTGAGTGCAAATACGTGGAAAAAATGAATGTATAAGGAAAAGAATCAAAACGGAGGTATTGGGTTAAATGGTCTTTTAGACGGTTTTGTTAGTCATATGTGTTCTGAATCATAAAAACAGTGTGTACGCGAAGGAGGAAAGTTGTTTTGAGTGCAAAAACGTGGAAAAAATGAATGTATAAGAAAAAGAAACAAAAGGGAGGTATTGGTTTAAATGGTCTTTTGGACGGTTTTGTTAGTCATATGTGTTCTGAATCATAAAAACAGTGTGTACGCGAAGGAAGAAAGTAGTTTTGAGTACAAAAACGGGGAAAAAATGAATGTATGAGGAAAAGAAACAAAAGGGGGGTTTAAATGGTCTTTTAGACGGTTTTGTGAGTCAGATCAACCGATCTCATAATCATAAAAACAGTGTGTACGCGAAAGAGGAAAGTAGTTTTGAGTGCAAATACGTGGAAAAAATGAATTATAAGGAAAATAATCAATAGGGAGGTATTGGTTTAAATGGACTTTTAGACGTTTTTGCGAGTCAGATCGGTTCGAAATCATAAAAACAGTATGTACGCGAAGGATGAAAGTAGTTTTGAGTGCAAAAACGTGGAAAAAATGAATGTACAAGGAAAAGAATCAAAAGGGAGGTGGTGAATAGGTAAAGAACAAATGGACTTTTAGACGTTTTTGTTAGTCATATGTGTTCTGAATCATAAAAACAGTGTGTACGCGAAAGAGGAAAGTTGTTTTGAGTGCAAAAACGTGAAAAAAATGAATGTATAAGTAAAAGAAACAAAAGGGAGGTAATGGTTTAAATGGTCTTTTAGAGGTTTTCTGAGTCAGATCGGTTCGAAATAATAAAAACGGTGTGTACGCGAAGGAGGAAAGTTGTTTTGAGTGCAAAAACGTGGAAAAAATGAATGTATACGGAAAAGAAACAAAAGGGAGGTATTGGTTTAAATGGTCTTTTAGACGGTTTTTTGAGTCAGATGACTTAGGAATCATAAAAAGGTGTGTACGCGAAGGAGGAAAGTTGTTTTGAGTGCAAAAACGTGGAAAAAATGAATGTATAAGGAAAAGAAACAAAAGGGAGGTATTGGTTTAAATGGTCTTTTAGACGGTTTTGTGAGTCAGATGAGTTCATAATCATAAAAACAGTGTGTACGCGAAAGAGGAAAGTAGTTTTGAGTGCAAATACGTGGAAAAAATGAATGTATAAGTAAAAGAATCAAAAGGGAGGTATTGGGTTAAATGGTCTTTTAGACGGTTTTGTTAGTCATATGTGTTCTGAATCATAAAAACAGTGTGTACGCAAAGGAGGAAAGTTGTTTTGAGTGCAAAAACGTGGAAAAAATGAATGTATAAGGAAAAGAAACAAAAGGGAGGTATTGGTTTAAACGGTCTTTTGGACGGTTTCGTTAGTCATATGTGTTCCGAATCATAAAAACAGTGTGTACGCGAAGGAGGAAAGTAGTTTTGAGTACAAAAACGGGGAAAAAATGAATATATGAGGAAAAGAAACAAAAGGGAGTTATTGGTTTAAATGGTCTTTTCGACGGTTTTCTGAGTCAGATGAGTTCGGAATCATAAAAACGGAGTGTACGCGAAGGAGGAAAGTTGTTTTGAGTGCAAAAACGTGGAAAAAATGAATGTACAAGGAAAAGAATCAAAAGGGAGGTGGTGAATAGGTAAAGAACAAATGGACTTTTAGACGTTTTTGTTAGTCATATGTGTTCTGAATCATAAAAACAGTGTGTACAAGAAAGAGGAAAGTTGTTTTGAGTGCAAAAACGTGAAAAAAATGAATGTATAAGGAAAAGAAACAAAAGGGAGGTATTGGTTTAAATGGTCTTTTAGAGGTTTTCTCAGTCAGATCGGTTCGAAATAATAAAAACGGAGTGTACGCGAAGGAGGAAAGTTGTTTTGAGTGGAAAAACGTGGAAAAAATGAATGTATACGGAAAAGAAACAAAAGGGAGGTATTGGTTTAAATGGTCTTTTAGACGGTTTTCTGAGTCAGATGACTTAGGAGTCATAAAAAGGTGTGTACGCGAAGGAGGAAAGTTGTTTTGAGTGCAAAAACGTGGAAAAAATGAAGGTATAAAGAAAAGAAACAAAAGGGAGGTATTGGTTTAAATGGTCTTTTAGACGGTTTTGTGAGTCAGATCGGTTCATAATCATAAAAACAGTGTGTACGCGAAAGAGGAAAGTAGTTTTGAGTGCAAATACGTGGAAAAAATGAATGTATAAGGAAAAGAATCAAAAGGGAGGTATTGGTTTAAATGGACTTTTAGACGTTTTTGCGAGTCAGATCGGTTCGAAATCATAAAAACAGTATGTACGCGAAGGATGAAAGTAGTTTTGAGTGCAAATACGTGGAAAAAATGAATGTATAAGGAAAAGAATCAAAAGGGAGGTATTGGGTTAAATGGTCTTTTAGACGGTTTTCTTAGTCATATGTGTTCTGAATCATAAAAACAGTGTGTACGCAAAGGAGGAAAGTTGTTTTGAGTGCAAAAACGTGGAAAAAATGAATGTATAAGGAAAAGAAACAAAAGGGAGGTATTGGTTTAAACGGTCTTTTGGACGGTTTTGTTAGTCATATGTGTTCCGAATCATAAAAACAGTGTGTACGCGAAGGAGGAAAGTAATTTTTAGTACAAAGACGGGGAAAAAATGAATATATGAGGAAAAGAAACAAAAGGGAGGTATTGGTTTAAATGGTCTTTTAGACGGTTTTCTGAGTCAGATGAATTCGGAATCATAAAAACGGAGTGTACGCGAAGGAGGAAAGTTGTTTTGAGTGCAAAAACGTGGAAAAAATGAATGTATAAGGAAAAGAAACAAAAGGGAGGTATTGGTTTAAACGGTCTTTTGGACGTTTTTGTTAGTCATATGTGTTCTGAATCATAAAAACAGTGTGTACGCGAAAGAGGAAAGTTGTTTTGAGTGCAAAAACGTGAAAAAAATGAATGTATAAGGAAAAGAAAGAAAAGGGAGGTATTGGTTTAAACGGTCTTTTGGACGTTTTTGTTAGTCATATGTGTTCTGAATCATAAAAACAGTGTGTACGCGAAAGAGGAAAGTTGTTTTGAGTGCAAAAACGTGAAAAAAATGAATGTATACGGAAAAGAAACAAAAGGGAGGTAATGGTTTAAATGGTCTTTTAGACGGTTTTCTGAGTCAGATCGGTTCGAAATAATAAAAACGGTGTGTACGCGAAGGAGGAAAGTTGTTTTGAGTGCAAAAACGTGGAAAAAATGAATGTATACGAAAAAGAAACAAAAGGGAGGTATTGGTTTAAATGGTCTTTTAGACGGTTTTCTGAGTCAGATGACTTCGGAATCATAAAAAGGTGTGTACGCGAAGGAGGA
Organism: Salticus scenicus; assembly: GCA_963930645.1. Lineage (NCBI taxonomy): Eukaryota > Metazoa > Arthropoda > Arachnida > Araneae > Salticidae > Salticus > Salticus scenicus. Next base: position 866,579 of record CAWVNO010001961.1, read on the forward strand.
AAGTTGTTTAGAGTGCAAAAACGTGGAAAAAATGAATGTATAAGGAAAAGAAACAAAAGGGAGGTATTAGTTTAAATGGTCTTTTAGACGGTTTTCTGAGTCAGATGAGTTCGGAATCATAAAAACGGTGTGTACGCGAAGGAGGAATGTTGTTTTGAGTGCAAAAACGTGGAAAAAATGAAGGTATAAGGAAAAGAAACAAAAGGGAGGTATTGGTTTAAATGGTCTTTTAGACGGTTTTGTGATTCAGATCGGTTCATAATCATAAAAAGGTGTGTACGCGAAGGAGGAAAGTTGTTTTGAGTGCAAAAACGTGGAAAAAATGAATGTATAAGGAAAAGAAACAAAAGGGAGGTATTAGTTTAAATGGTCTTTTAGACGGTTTTCTGAGTCAGATGAGTTCGGAATCATAAAAACGGTGTGTACGCGAAGGAGGAATGTCGTTTTGAGTGCAAAAACGTGGAAAAAATGAAGGTATAAGGAAAGGAAACAAAAGGGAGGTATTGGGTTAAATGGTCTTTTAGACGGTTTTGTTAGTCATATGTGTTCTGAATCATAAAAACAGTGTGTACGCGAAGGAGGAAAGTTGTTTTGAGTGCAAAAACGTGGAAAAAATGAAGGTATAAGGAAAAGAAACAAAAGGGAGGTATTGGTTTAAATGGTCTTTTAGACGGTTTTCTGAGTCAGATGAGTTCGGAATCATAAAAACGGTGTGTACGCGAAGGAGGAAAGTTGTTTTGACTGCAAAAACGTGCAAAAAATGAAGGTATAAGGAAAAGAAACAAAAGAGTGGTATTGGTTTAAATGGTCTTTTAGACGGTTTTGTGAGTCAGATCGGTTCATAATCATAAAAACAGTGTGTACGCGAAAGAGGAAAGTAGGTTTGAGTGCAAATACCTGGAAAAAATGAATGTATAAGGAAAAGAATCAAAATGGAGGTATTGGTTTAAATGGACTTTTAGACGTTTTTGTTAGTCATATGTGTTCTGGATCATAAAAACAGTGTGTACGCGAAGGAGGAAAGTTGTTTTGAGTGCAAAAACGTGAAAAAAATGAATGTATAAGAAAAAGAAACAAAAGGGAGGTAATTGTTTAAATGGTCTTTTAGAGGTTTTCTGAGTCAGATCGGTTCGAAATAATAAAAACGGTGTGTACGCGAAGGAAGAAAGTTGTTTTGAGTGCAAAAACATGGAAAAAATGAACGTATACGGAAAAGAAACAAAAGGGAGGTACTGGTTTAAATGGTCTTTTAGACGGTTTTCTGAGTCAGATGACGTCGGAATCATAAAAAGGTGTGTACGCGAAAGAGGAAAGTTGTTTTCAGTGCAAAAACGTGAAAAAAATGAATGTATAAGGAAAAGAAACAAAAGGGAGATATTGGTTTAAATCGTCTTTTAGACGGTTTTGTGAGTCAGATGAGTTCGGAATCATAAAAACGGTGTGTACGCGAAGGAGGAAAGTTGTTTTGAGTGCAAAAACGTGGAAAAAATGAATGTATGAGGAAAAGAAACAAAAGGGAGGTATTGGTTTAAATGGGTCTTTTAGACGGTTTTCTGAGTCAGATGAGTTCGGAATCATAAAAACGGTGTGTACGCGAAGGAGGAATGTTGTTTTGAGTGCAAAAACGTGGAAAAAATGAAGGTATAAGGAAAAGAAACAAAAGGGAGGTATTGGTTTAAATGGTCTTTTAGACGGTTTTGTGAGTCAGATCGGTTCATAATCATAAAAACAGTGTGTACGCGAAAGAGGAAAGTAGTTTTGAGTACAAAAACGGGGAAAAAATGAATGTATGAGGAAAAGAAACAAAAGGGAGGTATTGGTTTAAATGGTCTTTTAGACGGTTTTCTGAGTCAGATGAGTTCGGAATCATAAAAACGGTGTGTACGCGAAGGAGGAAAGTTGTTTTGACTGCAAAAACGTGGAAAAAATGAAGGTATAAGGAAAAGAAACAAAATGGAGGTATTGGTTTAAATGGTCTTTTAGACGGTTTTCTGAGTCAGATGACTTAGGAATCATAAAAAGGTGTGTACGCGAAGGAGGAAAGTTGTTTTGAGTGCAAAAACGTGGAAAAAATGAATGTATAAGGAAAAGAAACAAAAGGGAGGTATTGGTTTAAATGGTCTTTTAGACGGTTTTGTGAGTCAGATGAGTTCAAAATCATAAAAACGGTGTGTACGCGAAGGAGGAAAGTTGTTTTGAGTGCAAAAACGTGGAAAAAATGAATGTATGAGGAAAAGAAACAAAAGGGAGGTAATGGCTTAAATGGTCTTTTAGACGGTTTTGTGAGCCAGATCGGTTCATAATCATAAAAACAGTGTGTACGCGAAAGAGGAAAGTAGTTTTGAGTGCAAATACGTGGAAAAAATGAATGTATAAGGAAAAGAATCAAAAGGGAGGTATTGGTTTAAATGGTCTTTTAGACGGTTTTCTGAGTCAGATGACTTAGGAATCATAAAAAGGTGTGTACGCGAAGGAGGAAAGTTGTTTTGAGTGGAAAAACGTGGAAAAAATGAATGTATAAGGAAAAGAAACAAAAGGGAGGTATTGGTTTAAACGGTCTTTTAGACGGTTTTGTGAGTCAGATGAGTTCAAAATCATAAAAACGGTGTGTACGCGAAGGAGGAAAGTTGTTTTGAGTGCAAAAACGTGGAAAAAATGAATGTATGAGGAAAAGAAACAAAAGGGAGGTAATGGCTTAAATGGTCTTTTAGACGGTTTTGCGAGTCAGATCGGTTCCAAATCATAAAAACAGTATGTACGCGAAGGATGAAAGTAGTTTTGAGTGCAAAAACGTGGAAAAAATGAATATATGAGGAAAAGAAACAAAAGGGAGGTATTGGTTTAAATGGTCTTTTAGACGGTTTTCTGAGTCAGATGAGTTCGGAATCATAAAAACGGAGTGTACGCGAAGGAGGAAAGTTGTTTTGAGTGCAAAAACGTGGAGAAAATGAATGTATAAGGAAAAGAAACAAAAGGGAGGTATTGGGTTAAATGGTCTTTTAGACGGTTTTGTTAGTCATATGTGTTCTGAATCATAAAAACAGTGTGTACGCAAAGGAGGAAAGTTGTTTTGAGTGCAAAAACGTGGAAAAAATGAATGTATAAGGAAAAGAATCAAAAGGGAGGTATTGGTTTAAATGGTCTTTTAGACGGTTTTCTGAGTCAGATGAGTTCGGAATCATAAAAACGGAGTGTACGCGAAGGAGGAAAGTTGTTTTGAGTGCAAAAACGTGGAAAAAATGAATGTACAAGGAAAAGAATCAAAAGGGAGGTGGTGAATAGGTAAAGAACAAATGGACTTTTAGACGTTTTTGTTAGTCATATGTGTTCTGAATCATAAAAACAGTGTGTACGCGAAAGAGGAAAGTTGTTTTGAGTGCAAAAACGTGAAAAAAATTAATGTATAAGGAAAAGAAACAAAAGGGAGGTATTGGTTTAAATGGTCTTTTAGAGGTTTTCTCAGTCAGATCGGTTCGAAATAATAAAAACGGAGTGTACGCGAAGGAGGAAAGTCGTTTTGAGTGCAAAAACGTGGAAAAAATGAATGTATACGGAAAAGAAACAAAAGGGAGGTATTGGTTTAAATGGTCTTTTAGACGGTTTTCTGAGTCAGATGACTTAGGAGTCATAAAAAGGTGTGTACGCGAAGGAGGAAAGTTGTTTTGAGTGCAAAAACGTGGAAAAAATGAAGGTATAAGGAAAAGAAACAAAAGGGAGGTATTGGTTTAAATGGTCTTTTAGACGGTTTTGTGAGTCAGATCGGTTCATAATCATAAAAACAGTGTGTACGCGAAAGAGGAAAGTAGTTTTGAGTGCAAATACGTGGAAAAAATGAATGTATAAGGAAAAGAATCAAAAGGGAGGTATTGGTTTAAATGGACTTTTAGACGTTTTTGCGAGTCAGATCGGTTCGAAATCATAAAAACAGTATGTACGCGAAGGATGAAAGTAGTTTTGAGTGCAAAAACGTGGAAAAAATGAATGTACAAGGAAGGAAGGAATCAAAAGGGAGGTATTGGTTTAAATGGTCTTTTAGACGGTTTTCTGAGTCAGATGAGTTCGGAATCATAAAAACGGTGTGTACGCGAAAAAGAAATGTTGTTTTGAGTGCAAAAACGTGGAAAAAATGAATGTATGAGGAAAAGAAACAAAAGGGAGGTATTGGGTTAAATGGTCTTTTAGACGGTTTTGTTAGTCATATGTGTTCTGAATCATAAAAACAGTGTGTACGCAAAGGAGGAAAGTTGTTTTGAGTGCAAAAACGTGGAAAAAATGAATGTATAAGGAAAAGAATCAAAAGGGAGGTATTGGTTTAAATGGTCTTTTAGACGTTTTTCTGGGTCAGATGAGTTCGGAATCATAAAAACGGAGTGTACGCGAAGGAGGAAAGTTGTTTTGAGTGCAAAAACGTGGAAAAAATGAATGTACAAGGAAAAGAATCAAAAGGGAGGTGGTGAATAGGTAAAGAACAAATGGACTTTTAGACGTTTTTGTTAGTCATATGTGTTCTGAATCATAAAAACAGTGTGTACGCGAAAGAGGAAAGTTGTTTTGAGTGCAAAAACGTGAAAAAAATTAATGTATAAGGAAAAGAAACAAAAGGGAGGTATTGGTTTAAATGGTCTTTTAGAGGTTTTCTCAGTCAGATCGGTTCGAAATAATAAAAACGGAGTGTACGCGAAGGAGGAAAGTTGTTTTGAGTGCAAAAACGTGGAAAAAATAAATGTATACGGAAAAGAAACAAAAGGGAGGTATTGGTTTAAATGGTCTTTTAGACGGTTTTCTGAGTCAGATGACTTAGGAGTCATAAAAAGGTGTGTACGCGAAGGAGGAAAGTTGTTTTGAGTGCAAAAACGTGGAAAAAATGAAGGTATAAGGAAAAGAAACAAAAGGCAGGTATTGGTTTAAATGGTCTTTTAGACGGTTTTGTGAGTCAGATCGGTTCATAATCATAAAAACAGTGTGTACGCGAAAGAGGAAAGTAGTTTTGAGTACAAATACGTGGAAAAAATGAATGTATAAGGAAAAGAATCAAAAGGGAGGTATTGGTTTAAATGGACTTTTAGACGTTTTTGCGAGTCAGATCGGTTCGAAATCATAAAAACAGTATGTACGCGAAGGATGAAAGTAGTTTTGAGTGCAAAAACGTGGAAAAAATGAATGTACAAGGAAGGAAGGAATCAAAAGGGAGGTATTGGTTTAAATGGTCTTTTAGACGGTTTTCTGAGTCAGATGAGTTCGGAATCATAAAAACGGTGTGTACGCGAAAAAGAAATGTTGTTTTGAGTGCAAAAACGTGGAAAAAATGAATGTATGAGGAAAAGAAACAAAAGGGAGGTATTGGCTTAAATGTTCTTTTAGACGGTTTTGTGAGTCAGATCGGTTCATAATCACAAAAACAGTGTGTACGCGAAAGAGGAAAGTAGTTTTGAGTGCAAATACTTGGAAAAAATGAATGTATAAGGAAAAGAATCAAAAGGGAGGTATTGGGTTAAATGGTCTTTTAGACGGTTTTGTTAGTCATATGTGTTCTGAATCATAAAAACAGTGTGTACGCAAAGGAGGAAAGTTGTTTTGAGTGCAAAAACGTGGAAAAAATGAATGTATAAGGAAAAGAAACAAAAGGGAGGTATTGGTTTAAACGGTCTTTTGGACGGTTTTGTTAGTCATATGTGTTCTGAATCATAAAAACAGTGTGTACGCGAAAGAGGAAAGTTGTTTTTAGTGCAAAAACGTGAAAAAAATGAATGTATAAGGAAAAGAAACAAAAGGGAGGTATTGGTTTAAACGGTCTTTTGGACGTTTTTGTTAGTCATATGTGTTCTGAATCATAAAAACAGTGTGTACGCGAAAGAGGAAAGTTGTTTTGAGTGCAAAAACGTGAAAAAAATGAATGTATACGGAAAAGAAACAAAAGGGAGGTAATGGTTTAAATGGTCTTTTAGACGGTTTTCTGAGTCAGATCGGTTCGAAATAATAAAAACGGTGTGTACGCGAAGGAGGAAAGTTGTTTTGAGTGCAAAAACGTGGAAAAAATGAATGTATACGGAAAAGAAACAAAAGGGAGGTATTGGTTTAAATGGTCTTTTAGACGGTTTTCTGAGTCAGATGACTTCGGAATCATAAAAAGGTGTGTACGCGAAGGAGGAAAGTTGTTTTGAGTGCAAAAACGTGGAAAAAATGAATGTATGAGGAAAAGAAACAAAAGGGAGGTATTGGTTTAAATGGGTCTTTTAGACGGTTTTCTGAGTCAGATGAGTTCGGAATCATAAAAACGGTGTGTACGCGAAGGAGGAAAGTTGTTTTGACTGCAAAAACGTGGAAAAAATGAAGGTATAAGGAAAAGAAACAAAAGGGAGGTATTGGTTTAAATGGTCTTTTAGACGGTTTTGTGAGTCAGATCAACCGATCTCATAATCATAAAAACAGTGTGTACGCGAAAGAGGAAAGTAGTTTTGAGTGCAAATACGTGGAAAAAATGAATGTATAAGGAAAAGAAACAAAAGGGAGGTAATGGTTTAAATGGTCTTTTAGAGGTTTTCTGAGTCAGATCGGTTCGAAATAATAAAAACGGTGTGTATGCGAAGGAGGAAAGTTGTTTTGAGTGCAAAAACGTGGAAAAAATGAATGTATACGGAAAAGAAACAAAAGGGAGGTATTGGTTTAAATGGTCTTTTAGACGGTTTTCTGAGTCAGATGACTTAGGAATCATAAAAAGGTGTGTACGCGAAGGAGGAAAGTTGTTTTGAGTGCAAAAACGTGGAAAAAATGAATGTATGAGGAAAAGAAACAAAAGGGAGGTAATGGCTTAAATGGTCTTTTAGACGGTTTTGCGAGTCAGATCGGTTCGAAATCATAAAAACAGTATGTACGCGAAGGATGAAAGTAGTTTTGAGTGCAAAAACGTGAAAAAAATGAACGTATACGGAAAAGAAACAAAAGGGAGGTATTGGTTTAAATGGTCTTTTAGACGGTTTTGTGAGTCAGATGAGTTCGGAATCATAAAAACGGTGTTTACGCGAAGGAGGAAAGTTGTTTTGAGTGCAAAAACGTAGAAAAAATGAATGTATGAGGAAAAGAAAAAAAGGGAGGTATTGGTTTAAATGGTCTTTTAGACGGTTTTCTGAGTCAGATGAGTTCGGAATCATAAAAACGGTGTGTACGCGAAGGAGGAATGTTGTTTTAAGTGCAAAAACGTGGAAAAAATGAAGGTATAAGGAAAAGAAACAAAAGGGAGAAATTGGTTTAAATGGTCTTTTAGACGGTTTTGTGAGTCAGATCGCTTCATAATCATAAAAACAGTGTGTACGCGAAAGAGGAAAGTAGTTTTGAGTGCAAATACGTGGAAAAAATGAATGTATAAGGAAAAGAATCAAAATCGAGGTATTGGGTTAAATGGTCTTTTAGACGGTTTTCTGAGTCAGATGAGTTCGAAATCATAAAAACGGTGTGTACGCGAAGGAGGAAAGTTGTTTTGAGTGCAAAAACGTGGAAAAAATGAATGTATAAGGAAAAGAAACAAAAGGGAGGTATTGGTTTAAATGGTCTTTTGGACGGTTTTGTTAGTCATATGTGTTCTGAATCATAAAAACAGTGTGTACGCGAAGGAGGAAAGTAGTTTTGAGTACAAAAACGGGGAAAAAATGAATGTATGAGGAAAAGAAACAAAAGGGAAGTATTGGTTTAAATGGTCTTTTAGACGGTTTTCTGAGTCAGATGAGTTCGGAATCATAAAAACGGTGTGTACGCGAAGGAGGAAAGTTGTTTTGAGTGCAAAAACGTGGAAAAAATGAAGGTATAAGGAAAAGAAACAAAAGGGAGGTATTGGTTTAAATGGACTTTTAGACGTTTTTGCGAGTCAGATCGGTTCGAAATCATAAAAACAGTATGTACGCGAAGGATGAAAGTAGTTTTGAGTGCAAAAACGTGGAAAAAATGAATGTACAAGGAAAAGAATCAAAAGGGAGGTGGTGAATAGGTAAAGAACAACTGGACTTTTAGACGTTTTTTTAGTCATATGTGTTCTGAATCATAAAAACAGTGTGTACGCGAAAGAGGAAAGTTGTTTTGAGTGCAAAAACGTGAAAAAAATGAACGTATACGGAAAAGAAACAAAAGGGAGTTATTGGTTTAAATGGTCTTTTAGACGGTTTTCTGAGTCAGATGACGTCGGAATCAAAAAGAGGTGTGTACGCGAAAGAAGAAAGTTGTTTTCAGTGCTTAGGTCAAATGTTCAGGGTTAAATGGTCTTTTAGACGATTTTGTTAGTCATATGTGTTCTGAATCATAAAAACAGTGTGTACGCGAAGGAGGAAAGTTGTTTTGAGTGCAAAAACGTGGAAAAAATGAATGTATAAGGAAAAGAAACAAAAGGGAGGTATTGGTTTAAATGGTCTTTTGGACGGTTTTGTTAGTCATATGTGTTCTGAATCATAAAAACAGTGTGTACGCGAAGGAGGAAAGTAGTTTTGACTGCAAAAACGTGCAAAAAATGAAGGTATAAGGAAAAGAAACAAAAGAGTGGTATTGGTTTAAATGGTCTTTTAGACGGTTTTGTGAGTCAGATCGGTTCATAATCATAAAAACAGTGTGTACGCGAAAGAGGAAAGTAGTTTTGAGTGCAAATACCTGGAAAAAATGAATGTATAAGGAAAAGAATCAAAATGGAGGTATTGGTTTAAATGGACTTTTAGACGTTTTTGCGAGTCAGATCGGTTCGAAATCATAAAAACAGTATGTACGCGAAGGATGAAAGTAGTTTTGAGTGCAAAAACGTGGAAAAAATGAATGTACAAGGAAAAGAATCAAAAGGGAGGTGGTGAATAGGTAAAGAACAAATGGACTTTTAGACGTTTTTGTTAGTCATATGTGTTCTGAATCATAAAAACAGTGTGTACGCGAAAGAGGAAAGTTGTTTTGAGTGCAAAAACGTGAAAAAAATGAATGTATAAGGAAAAGAAACAAAAGGGAGGTAATTGTTTAAATGGTCTTTTAGAGGTTTTCTGAGTCAGATCGGTTCGAAATAATAAAAACGGTGTGTACGCGAAGGAAGAAAGTTGTTTTGAGTGCAAAAACATGGAAAAAATGAACGTATACGGAAAAGAAACAAAAGGGAGGTACTGGTTTAAATGGTCTTTTAGACGGTTTTCTGAGTCAGATGACGTCGGAATCATAAAAAGGTGTGTACGCGAAAGAGGAAAGTTGTTTTCAGTGCAAAAACGTGGAAAAAATGAATGTATAAGGAAAAGAAACAAAAGGGAGATATTGGTTTAAATCGTCTTTTAGACGGTTTTGTGAGTCAGATGAGTTCGGAATCATAAAAACGGTGTGTACGCGAAGGAGGAAAGTTGTTTTGAGTGCAAAAACGTGGAAAAAATGAATGTATGAGGAAAAGAAACAAAAGGGAGGTGTTGGTTTAAATGGGTCTTTTAGACGGTTTTCTGAGTCAGATGAGTTCGGAATCATAAAAACGGTGTGTACGCGAAGGAGGAATGTTGTTTTGAGTGCAAAAACGTGGAAAAAATGAAGGTATAAGGAAAAGAAACAAAAGGGAGGTATTGGTTTAAATGGTCTTTTAGACGGTTTTGTGAGTCAGATCGGTTCATAATCATAAAAACAGTGTGTACGCGAAAGAGGAAAGTAGTTTTGAGTACAAAAACAGGGAAAAAATGAATGTATGAGGAAAAGAAACAAAAGGGAGGTATTGGTTTAAATGGTCTTTTAGACGGTTTTCTGAGTCTGATGAGTTCGGAATCATAAAAACGGTGTGTACGCGAAGGAGGAAAGTTGTTTTGACTGCAAAAACGTGGAAAAAATGAAGGTATAAGGAAAAGAAACAAAAGGGAGGTATTGGTTTAAATGGTCTTTTAGACGGTTTTGTGAGTCAGATCAACCGATCTCATAATCATAAAAACAGTGTGTACGCGAAAGAGGAAAGTAGTTTTGAGTGCAAATACGTGGAAAAAATGAATGTATAAGGAAAAGAAACAAAAGGGAGGTAATGGTTTAAATGGTCTTTTAGAGGTTTTCTGAGTCAGATCGGTTCGAAATAATAAAAACGTTGTGTATGCGAAGGAGGAAAGTTGTTTTGAGTGCAAAAACGTGGAAAAAATGAATGTATACGGAAAAGAAACAAAAGGGAGGTATTGGTTTAAATGGTCTTTTAGACGGTTTTCTGAGTCAGATGACTTAGGAATCATAAAAAGGTGTGTACGCGAAGGAGGAAAGTTGTTTTGAGTGCAAAAACGTGGAAAAAATGAATGTATAAGGAAAAGAAACAAAAGGGAGGTATTGGTTTAAATGGTCTTTTAGACGGTTTTGTGAGTCAGATGAGTTCAAAATCATAAAAACGGTGTGTACGCGAAGGAAGAAAGTAGTTTTGAGTACAAAAACGGGGAAAAAATGAATGTATGAGGAAAAGAAACAAAAGGGGGGTTTAAATGGTCTTTTAGACGGTTTTCTGAGTCAGATGAGTTCGGAATCATAAAAACGGTGTGTACGCGAAGTAGGAATGTTGTTTTGACTGCAAAAACGTGGAAAAAATGAAGGTATAAGGAAAAGAAACAAAAGGGAGGTATTGGTTTAAATGGTCTTTTAGACGGTTTTGTGAGTCAGATCGGTTCGAAATCATAAAAACAGTATGTACGCGAAGGATGAAAGTAGTTTTGAGTGCAAAAACGTGGAAAAAATGAATTATAAGGAAAATAATCAATAGGGAGGTATTGGTTTAAATGGACTTTTAGACGTTTTTGCAAGTCAGATCGGTTCGAAATCATAAAAACAGTATGTACGCGAAGGATGAAAGTAGTTTTGAGTGCAAAAACGTGGAAAAAATGAATGTACAAGGAAAAGAATCAAAAGGGAGGTGGTGAATAGGTAAAGAACAAATACACTTTTAGACGTTTTTGTTAGTCATATGTGTTCTGAATCATAAAAACAGTGTGTACGCGAAAGAGGAAAGTTGTTTTGAGTGCAAAAACGTGAAAAAAATGAATGTATAAGGAAAAGAAACAAAAGGGAGGTAATGGTTTAAATGGTCTTTTAGAGGTTTTCTGAGTCAGATCGGTTCGAAATAATAAAAACGGTGTGTATGCGCAGGAGGAAAGTTGTTTTGAGTGCAAAAACGTGGAAAAAATGAATGTATACGGAAAAGAAACAAAAGGGAGGTATTGGTTTAAATGGTCTTTTAGACGGTTTTCTGAGTCAGATGACTTAGGAATCATAAAAAGGTGTGTACGCGAAGGAGGAAAGTTGTTTTGAGTGCAAAAACGTGGAAAAAATGAATGTATAAGGAAAAGAAACAAAAGGGAGGTATTGGTTTAAATGGTCTTTTAGACGGTTTTGTGAGTCAGATGAGTTCAAAATCATAAAAACGGTGTGTACGCGAAGGAAGAAAGTAGTTTTGAGTACAAAAACGGGGAAAAAATGAATGTATGAGGAAAAGAAACAAAAGGGGGGTTTAAATGGTCTTTTAGACGGTTTTCTGAGTCAGATGAGTTCGGAATCATAAAAACGGTGTGTACGCGAAGGAGGAAAGTTGTTTTGACTGCAAAAACGTGGAAAAAATGAAGGTATAAGGAAAAGAAACAAAAGGGAGGTATTGGTTTAAATGGTCTTTTAGACGGTTTTGTGAGTCAGATCGGTTCGAAATCATAAAAACAGTATGTACGCGAAGGATGAAAGTAGTTTTGAGTGCAAAAACGTGGAAAAAATGAATTATAAGGAAAATAATCAATAGGGAGGTATTGGTTGAAATGGACTTTTAGACGTTTTTGCGAGTCAGATCGGTTCGAAATCATAAAAACAGTATGTACGCGAAGGATGAAAGTAGTTTTGAGTGCAAAAACGTGGAAAAAATGAATGTACAAGGAAAAGAATCAAGAGGGAGGTGGTGAATAGGTAAAGAACAAATACACTTTTAGACGTTTTTGTTAGTCATATGTGTTCTGAATCATAAAAACAGTGTGTACGCGAAAGAGGAAAGTTGTTTTGAGTGCAAAAACGTGAAAAAAATGAATGTATAAGGAAAAGAAACAAAAGGGAGGTAATGGTTTAAATGGTCTTTTAGAGGTTTTCTAAGTCAGATCGGTTCGAAATAATAAAAACGGTGTGTACGCGAAGGAGGAAAGTTGTTTTGAGTGCAAAAACGTGGAAAAAATGAATGTATACGGAAAAGAAACAAAAGGGAGGTATTGGTTTAAATGGTCTTTTAGACGGTTTTCTGAGTCAGATGACTTAGGAATCATAAAAAGGTGTGTACGCGAAGGAGGAAAGTTGTTTTGAGTGCAAAAACGTGGAAAAAATGAATGTATAAGGAAAAGAAACAAAAGGGAGGTATTGGTTTAAATGGTCTTTTAGACGGTTTTGTGAGTCAGATGAGTTCATAATCATAAAAACAGTGTGTACGCGAAAGAGGAAAGTAGTTTTGAGTGCAAATACGTGGAAAAAATGAATGTATAAGTAAAAGAATCAAAAGGGAGGTATTGGGTTAAATGGTCTTTTAGACGGTTTTGTTAGTCATATGTGTTCTGAATCATAAAAACAGTGTGTACGCAAAGGAGGAAAGTTGTTTTGAGTGCAAAAACGTGGAAAAAATGAATGTATAAGGAAAAGAAACAACAGGGAGGTATTGGTTTAAATGGTCTTTTAGACGGTTTTCTGAGTCAGATGACTTAGGAATCATAAAAAGGTGTGTACGCGAAGGAGGAAAGTTGTTTTGAGTGCAAAAACGTGGAAAAAATAAATGTATGAGGAAAAGAAACAAAAGGGAGGTAATGGCTTAAATGGTCTTTTAGACGGTTTTGTGAGCCAGATCGGTTCATAATCATAAAAACAGTGTGTACGCGAAAGAGGAAAGTAGTTTTGAGTGCAAATACGTGGAAAAAATGAATGTATAAGGAAAAGAATCAAAAGGGAGGTATTGGTTTAAATGGTCATTTAGACGGTTTTCTGAGTCAGATGACTTAGGAATCATAAAAAGGTGTGTACGCGAAGGAGGAAAGTTGTTTTGAGTGCAAAAACGTGGAAAAAATGAATGTATGAGGAAAAGAAACAAAAGGGAGGTAATGGCTTAAATGGTCTTTTAGACGGTTTTGCGAGTCAGATCGGTTCGAAATCATAAAAACAGTATGTACGCGAAGGATGAAAGTAGTTTTGAGTGCAAAAACGTGGAAAAAATGAATATATGAGGAAAAGAAACAAAAGGGAGGTATTGGTTTAAATGGTCTTTTAGACGGTTTTCTGAGTCAGATGAGTTCGGAATCATAAAAACGGAGTGTACGCGAAGGAGGAAAGTTGTTTTGAGTGCAAAAACGTGGAAAAAATGAATGTATAAGGAAAAGAAACAAAAGGGAGGTATTGGGTTAAATGGTCTTTTAGACGGTTTTGTTAGTCATATGTGTTCTGAATCATAAAAACAGTGTGTACGCAAAGGAGGAAAGTTGTTTTGAGTGCAAAAACGTGGAAAAAATGAATGTATAAGGAAAAGAATCAAAAGGGAGGTATTGGTTTAAATGGTCTTTTAGACGGTTTTCTGAGTCAGATGAGTTCGGAATCATAAAAACGGAGTGTACGCGAAGGAGGAAAGTTGTTTTGAGTGCAAAAACGTGGAAAAAATGAATGTACAAGGAAAAGAATCAAAAGGGAGGTGGTGAATAGGTAAAGAACAAATGGACTTTTAGACGTTTTTGTTAGTCATATGTGTTCTGAATCATAAAAACAGTGTGTACGCGAAAGAGGAAAGTTGTTTTGAGTGCAAAAACGTGAAAAAAATGAATGTATAAGGAAAAGAAACAAAAGGGAGGTATTGGTTTAAATGGTCTTTTAGAGGTTTTCTCAGTCAGATCGGTTCGAAATAATAAAAACGGAGTGTACGCGAAGGAGGAAAGTTGTTTTGAGTGCAAAAACGTGGAAAAAATGAATGTATACGGAAAAGAAACAAAAGGGAGGTATTGGTTTAAATGGTCTTTTAGACGGTTTTCTGAGTCAGATGACTTAGGAATCATAAAAAGGTGTGTACGCGAAGGAGGAAAGTTGTTTTGAGTGCAAAAACGTGGAAAAAATGAATGTATAAGGAAAAGAAACAAAAGGGAGGTATTGGTTTAAATGGTCTTTTAGACGGTTTTGTGAGTCAGATGAGTTCAAAATCATAAAAACGGTGTGTACGCGAAGGAAGAAAGTAGTTTTGAGTACAAAAACGGGGAAAAAATGAATGTATGAGGAAAAGAAACAAAAGGGGGGTTTAAATGGTCTTTTAGACGGTTTTCTGAGTCAGATGAGTTCGGAATCATAAAAACGGTGTGTACGCGAAGGAGGAAAGTTGTTTTGACTGCAAAAACGTGGAAAAAATGAAGGTATAAGGAAAAGAAACAAAAGGGAGGTATTGGTTTAAATGGTCTTTTAGACGGTTTTGTGAGTCAGATCGGTTCGAAATCATAAAAACAGTATGTACGCGAAGGATGAAAGTAGTTTTGAGTGCAAAAACGTGGAAAAAATGAATGTATACGGAAAAGAAACAAAAGGGAGGTATTGGTTTAAATGGTCTTTTAGACGGTTTTCTGAGTCAGATGACTTAGGAATCATAAAAAGGTGTGTACGCGAAGGAGGAAAGTTGTTTTGAGTGCAAAAACGTGGAAAAAATGAATGTATAAGGAAAAGAAACAAAAGGGAGGTATTGGTTTAAATGGTCTTTTAGACGGTTTTGTGAGTCAGATGAGTTCAAAATCATAAAAACGGTGTGTACGCGAAGGAAGAAAGTAGTTTTGAGTACAAAAACGGGGAAAAACTGAATGTATGAGGAAAAGAAACAAAAGGGGAGTTTAAATGGTCTTTTAGACGGTTTTCTGAGTCAGATGAGTTCGGAATCATAAAAACGGTGTGTACGCGAAGGAGGAAAGTTGTTTTGACTGCAAAAACGTGGAAAAAATGAAGGTATAAGGAAAAAAAACAAAAGGGAGGTATTGGTTTAAATGGTCTTTTAGACGGTTTTGTGAGTCAGATCGGTTCGAAATCATAAAAACAGTATGTACGCGAAGGATGAAAGTAGTTTTGAGTGCAAAAACGTGGAAAAAATGAATTATAAGGAAAATAATCAATAGGGAGGTATTGGTTGAAATGGACTTTTAGACGTTTTTGCGAGTCAGATCGGTTCGAAATCATAAAAACAGTATGTACGCGAAGGATGAAAGTAGTTTTGAGTGCAAAAACGTGGAAAAAATGAATGTACAAGGAAAAGAATCAAAAGGGAGGTGGTGAATAGGTAAAGAACAAATACACTTTTAGACGTTTTTGTTAGTCATATGTGTTCTGAATCATAAAAACAGTGTGTACGCGAAAGAGGAAAGTTGTTTTGAGTGCAAAAACGTGAAAAAAATGAATGTATAAGGAAAAGAAACAAAAGGGAGGTAATGGTTTAAATGGTCTTTTAGAGGTTTTCTGAGTCAGATCGGTTCGAAATAATAAAAACGGTGTGTACGCGAAGGAGGAAAGTTGTTTTGAGTGCAAAAACGTGGAAAAAATGAATGTATACGGAAAAGAAACAAAAGGGAGGTATTGGTTTAAATGGTCTTTTAGACGGTTTTCTGAGTCAGATGACTTAGGAATCATAAAAAGGTGTGTACGCGAAGGAGGAAAGTTGTTTTGAGTGCAAAAACGTGGAAAAAATGAATGTATAAGGAAAAGAAACAAAAGGGAGGTATTGGTTTAAATGGTCTTTTAGACGGTTTTGTGAGTCAGATGAGTTCATAATCATAAAAACAGTGTGTACGCGAAAGAGGAAAGTAGTTTTGAGTGCAAATACGTGGAAAAAATGAATGTATAAGTAAAAGAATCAAAAGGGAGGTATTGGGTTAAATGGTCTTTTAGACGGTTTTGTTAGTCATATGTGTTCTGAATCATAAAAACAGTGTGTACGCAAAGGAGGAAAGTTGTTTTGAGTGCAAAAACGTGGAAAAAATGAATGTATAAGGAAAAGAAACAAAAGGGAGGTATTGGTTTAAATGGTCTTTTAGACGGTTTTCTGAGTCAGATGACTTAGGAATCATAAAAAGGTGTGTACGCGAAGGAGGAAAGTTGTTTTGAGTGCAAAAACGTGGAAAAAATGAATGTATAAGGAAAAGAAACAAAAGGGAGGTATTGGTTTAAATGGTCTTTTAGACGGTTTTGTGAGTCAGATGAGTTCAAAATCATAAAAACGGTGTGTACGCGAAGGAGGAAAGTTGTTTTGAGTGCAAAAACGTGGAAAAAATAAATGTATGAGGAAAAGAAACAAAAGGGAGGTAATGGCTTAAATGGTCTTTTAGACGGTTTTGTGAGCCAGATCGGTTCATAATCATAAAAACAGTGTGTACGCGAAAGAGGAAAGTAGTTTTGAGTGCAAATACGTGGAAAAAATGAATGTATAAGGAAAAGAATCAAAAGGGAGGTATTGGTTTAAATGGTCATTTAGACGGTTTTCTGAGTCAGATGACTTAGGAATCATAAAAAGGTGTGTACGCGAAGGAGGAAAGTTGTTTTGAGTGCAAAAACGTGGAAAAAATGAATGTATGAGGAAAAGAAACAAAAGGGAGGTAATGGCTTAAATGGTCTTTTAGACGGTTTTGCGAGTCAGATCGGTTCGAAATCATAAAAACAGTATGTACGCGAAGGATGAAAGTAGTTTTGAGTGCAAAAACGTGGAAAAAATGAATATATGAGGAAAAGAAACAAAAGGGAGGTATTGGTTTAAATGGTCTTTTAGACGGTTTTCTGAGTCAGATGAGTTCGGAATCATAAAAACGGAGTGTACGCGAAGGAGGAAAGTTGTTTTGAGTGCAAAAACGTGGAAAAAATGAATGTATAAGGAAAAGAAACAAAAGGGAGGTATTGGGTTAAATGGTCTTTTAGACGGTTTTGTTAGTCATATGTGTTCTGAATCATAAAAACAGTGTGTACGCACTGTTGGACAGTGCGTACACACTGTCAAACTGTTCATTGCGAAGGATGAAAGTAGTTTTGAGTGCAAAAACGTGGAAAAAATGAATGTATAAGGAAAAGAATAAAAAGGGAGGTATTGGTTTAAATGGTCTTTTAGACGGTTTTCTGAGTCAGATGAGTTCGGAATCATAAAAACGGAGTGTACGCGAAGGAGGAAAGTTGTTTTGAGTGCAAAAACGTGGAAAAAATGAATGTACAAGGAAAAGAATCAAAAGGGACGTGGTGAATAGGTAAAGAACAAATGGACTTTTAGACGTTTTTGTTAGTCATATGTGTTCTGAATCATAAAAACAGTGTGTACGCGAAAGAGGAAAGTTGTTTTGAGTGCAAAAACGTGAAAAAAATGAATGTATAAGGAAAAGAAACAAAAGGGAGGTATTGGTTTAAATGGTCTTTTAGAGGTTTTCTCAGTCAGATCGGTTCGAAATAATAAAAACGGAGTGTACGCGAAGGAGGAAAGTTGTTTTGAGTGCAAAAACGTGGAAAAAATGAATGTATACGGAAAAGAAACAAAAGGGAGGTATTGGTTTAAATGGTCTTTTAGAGGTTTTCTCAGTCAGATCGGTTCGAAATAATAAAAACGGAGTGTACGCGAAGGAGGAAAGTTGTTTTGAGTGCAAAAACGTGGAAAAAATGAATGTATACGGAAAAGAAACAAAAGGGAGGTATTGGTTTAAATGGTCTTTTAGACGGTTTTCTGAGTCAGATGACTTAGGAGTCATAAAAAGGTGTGTACGCGAAGGAGGAAAGTTGTTTTGAGTGCAAAAACGTGGAAAAAATAAATGTATGAGGAAAAGAAACAAAAGGGAGGTAATGGCTTAAATGGTCTTTTAGACGGTTTTGTGAGCCAGATCGGTTCATAATCATAAAAACAGTGTGTACGCGAAAGAGGAAAGTAGTTTTGAGTGCAAATACGTGGAAAAAATGAATGTATAAGGAAAAGAATCAAAAGGGAGGTATTGGTTTAAATGGTCATTTAGACGGTTTTCTGAGTCAGATGACTTAGGAATCATAAAAAGGTGTGTACGCGAAGGAGGAAAGTTGTTTTGAGTGCAAAAACGTGGAAAAAATGAATGTATGAGGAAAAGAAACAAAAGGGAGGTAATGGCTTAAATGGTCTTTTAGACGGTTTTGCGAGTCAGATCGGTTCGAAATCATAAAAACAGTATGTACGCGAAGGATGAAAGTAGTTTTGAGTGCAAAAACGTGGAAAAAATGAATATATGAGGAAAAGAAACAAAAGGGAGGTATTGGTTTAAATGGTCTTTTAGACGGTTTTCTGAGTCAGATGAGTTCGGAATCATAAAAACGGAGTGTACGCGAAGGAGGAAAGTTGTTTTGAGTGCAAAAACGTGGAAAAAATGAATGTATAAGGAAAAGAAACAAAAGGGAGGTATTGGGTTAAATGGTCTTTTAGACGGTTTTGTTAGTCATATGTGTTCTGAATCATAAAAACAGTGTGTACGCAAAGGAGGAAAGTTGTTTTGAGTGCAAAAACGTGGAAAAAATGAATGTATAAGGAAAAGAATAAAAAGGGAGGTATTGGTTTAAATGGTCTTTTAGACGGTTTTCTGAGTCAGATGAGTTCGGAATCATAAAAACGGAGTGTACGCGAAGGAGGAAAGTTGTTTTGAGTGCAAAAACGTGGAAAAAATGAATGTACAAGGAAAAGAATCAAAAGGGACGTGGTGAATAGGTAAAGAACAAATGGACTTTTAGACGTTTTTGTTAGTCATATGTGTTCTGAATCATAAAAACAGTGTGTACGCGAAAGAGGAAAGTTGTTTTGAGTGCAAAAACGTGAAAAAAATGAATGTATAAGGAAAAGAAACAAAAGGGAGGTATTGGTTTAAATGGTCTTTTAGAGGTTTTCTCAGTCAGATCGGTTCGAAATAATAAAAACGGAGTGTACGCGAAGGAGGAAAGTTGTTTTGAGTGCAAAAACGTGGAAAAAATGAATGTATACGGAAAAGAAACAAAAGGGAGGTATTGGTTTAAATGGTCTTTTAGACGGTTTTCTGAGTCAGATGACTTAGGAGTCATAAAAAGGTGTGTACGCGAAGGAGGAAAGTTGTTTTGAGTGCAAAAACGTGGAAAAAATGAAGGTATAAGGAAAAGAAACAAAAGGGAGGTATTGGTTTAAATGGTCTTTTAGACGGTTTTGTGAGTCAGATCGGTTCATAATCATAAAAACAGTGTGTACGCGAAAGAGGAAAGTAGTTTTGAGTGCAAATACGTGGAAAAAATGAATGTATAAGGAAAAGAATCAAAAGGGAGGTATTGGTTTAAATGGACTTTTAGACGTTTTTGCGAGTCAGATCGGTTCGAAATCATAAAAACAGTATGTACGCGAAGGATGAAAGTAGTTTTGAGTGCAAAAACGTGGAAAAAATGAATGTATAAGGAAAAGAATCAAAAGGGAGGTATTGGTTTAAATGGTCTTTTAGACGGTTTTCTGAGTCAGATGAGTTCGGAATCATAAAAACGGAGTGTACGCGAAGGAGGAAAGTTGTTTTGAGTGCAAAAACGTGGAAAAAATGAATGTACAAGGAAAAGAATCAAAAGGGAGGTGGTGAATAGGTAAAGAACAAATGGACTTTTAGACGTTTTTGTTAGTCATATGTGTTCTGAATCATAAAAACAGTGTGTACGCGAAAGAGGAAAGTTGTTTTGAGTGCAAAAACGTGAAAAAAATGAATGTATAAGGAAAAGAAACAAAAGGGAGGTATTGGTTTAAATGGTCTTTTAGAGGTTTTCTCAGTCAGATCGGTTCGAAATAATAAAAACGGAGTGTACGCGAAGGAGGAAAGTTGTTTTGAGTGCAAAAACGTGGAAAAAATGAATGTATACGGAAAAGAAACAAAAGGGAGGTATTGGTTTAAATGGTCTTTTAGACGGTTTTCTGAGTCAGATGACTTAGGAGTCATAAAAAGGTGTGTACGCGAAGGAGGAAAGTTGTTTTGAGTGCAAAAACGTGGAAAAAATGAAGGTATAAGGAAAAGAAACAAAAGGGAGGTATTGGTTTAAATGGTCTTTTAGACGGTTTTGTGAGTCAGATCGGTTCATAATCATAAAAACAGTGTGTACGCGAAAGAGGAAAGTAGTTTTGAGTGCAAATACGTGGAAAAAATGAATGTATAAGGAAAAAAATCAAAAGGGAGGTATTGGTTTAAATGGACTTTTAGACGTTTTTGCGAGTCAGATCGGTTCGAAATCATAAAAACAGTATGTACGCGAAGGATGAAAGTAGTTTTGAGTGCAAAAACGTGGAAAAAATAAATGTACAAGGAAGGAAGGAATCAAAAGGGAGGTATTGGTTTAAATGGTCTTTTAGACGGTTTTCTGAGTCAGATGAGTTCGGAATCATAAAAACGGTGTGTACGCGAAAAAGAAATGTTGTTTTGAGTGCAAAAACGTGGAAAAAATGAATGTATGAGGAAAAGAAACAAAAGGGAGGTATTGGCTTAAATGTTCTTTTAGACGGTTTTGTGAGTCAGATCGGTTCATAATCACAAAAACAGTGTGTACGCGAAAGAGGAAAGTAGTTTTGAGTGCAAATACGTGGAAAAAATGAATGTATAAGGAAAAGAATCAAAAGGGAGGTATTGGGTTAAATGGTCTTTTAGACGGTTTTGTTAGTCATATGTGTTCTGAATCATAAAAACAGTGTATACGCAAAGGAGGAAAGTTGTTTTGAGTGCAAAAACGTGGAAAAAATGAATGTATAAGGAAAAGAAACAAAAGGGAGGTATTGGTTTAAACGGTCTTTTAGACGGTTTTGTTAGTCAAATGTGTTCTGAATGATAAAAACAGTGTGTACGCGAAAGAGGAAAGTTGTTTTTAGTGCAAAAACGTGAAAAAAATGAATGTATAAGGAAAAGAAACAAAAGGGAGGTATTGGTTTAAACGGTCTTTTGGACGTTTTTGTTAGTCATATGTGTTCTGAATCATAAAAACAGTGTGTACGCGAAAGAGGAAAGTTGTTTTGAGTGCAAAAACGTGAAAAAAATGAATGTATACGGAAAAGAAACAAAAGGGAGGTAATGGTTTAAATGGTCTTTTAGACGGTTTTCTGAGTCAGATCGGTTCGAAATAATAAAAACGGTGTGTACGCGAAGGAGGAAAGTTGTTTTGAGTGCAAAAACGTGGAAAAAATGAATGTATACGGAAAAGAAACAAAAGGGAGGTATTGGTTTAAATGGTCTTTTAGACGGTTTTCTGAGTCAGATGACTTCGGAATCATAAAAAGGTGTGTACGCGAAGGAGGAAAGTTGTTTTGAGTGCAAAAACGTGGAAAAAATGAATGTATAAGGAAAAGAAACAAAAGGGAGGTATTAGTTTAAATGGTCTTTTAGACGGTTTTCTGAGTCAGATGAGTTCGGAATCATAAAAACGGTGTGTACGCGAAGGAGGAATGTTGTTTTGAGTGCAAAAACGTGGAAAAAATGAAGGTATAAGGAAAAGAAACAAAAGGGAGGTATTGGTTTAAATGGTCTTTTAGACGGTTTTGTGATTCAGATCGGTTCATAATCATAAAAACAGTGTGTACGCGAAAGAGGAAAGTAGTTTTGAGTGCAAATACGTTGAAAAAATTAATGTATAAGGAAAAGAATCAAGAGAAAGGTATTGGGTTAAATGGTCTTTTAGACGGTTTTGTTAGTCATATGTGTTCTGAATCATAAAAACTGTGTGTACGCGAAGGAGGAAAGTTGTTTTGAGTGCAAAAACGTGGAAAAAATGAATGTATAAGGAAAAGAAACAAAAGGGAGATATTGGTTTAAATCGTCTTTTAGACGGTTTTGTGAGTCAGATGAGTTCGGAATCATAAAAACGGTGTGTACGCGAAGGAGGAATGTTGTTTTGAGTGCAAAAACGTGGAAAAAATGAAGGTATAAGGAAAAGAAACAAAAGGGAGGTATTGGTTTAAATGGGTCTTTTAGACGGTTTTCTGAGTCAGATGAGTTCGGAATCATAAAAACGGTGTGTACGCGAAGGAGGAATGTTGTTTTGAGTGCAAAAACGTGGAAAAAATGAAGGTATAAGGAAAAGAAACAAAAGGGAGGTATTGGTTTAAATGGTCTTTTAGACGGTTTTGTGAGTCAGATCGGTTCATAATCATAAAAACAGTGTGTACGCGAAAGAGGAAAGTAGTTTTGAGTACAAAAACGTTGAAAAAAATTAATGTATAAGGAAAAGAATCAAGAGAAAGGTATTGGGTTAAATGGTCTTTTAGACGGTTTTGTGAGTCAGATGAGTTCAAAATCATAAAAACGGTGTGTACGCGAAGGAGGAAAGTTGTTTTGAGTGCAAAAACGTGGAAAAAATGAATGTATGAGGAAAAGAAACAAAAGGGAGGTAATGGCTTAAATGGTCTTTTAGACGGTTTTGTGAGCCAGATCGGTTCATAATCATAAAAACAGTGTGTACGCGAAAGAGGAAAGTAGTTTTGAGTGCAAATACGTGGAAAAAATGAATGTATAAGGAAAAGAATCAAAAGGGAGGTATTGGTTTAAATGGTCATTTAGACGGTTTTCTGAGTCAGATGACTTAGGAATCATAAAAAGGTGTGTACGCGAAGGAGGAAAGTTGTTTTGAGTGCAAAAACGTGGAAAAAATGAATGTATAAGGAAAAGAAACAAAAGGGAGGTATTGGTTTAAATGGTCTTTTAGACGGTTTTGTGAGTCAGATGAGTTCAAAATCATAAAAACGGTGTGTACGCGAAGGAGGAAAGTTGTTTTGAGTGCAAAAACGTGGAAAAAATGAATGTATGAGGAAAAGAAACAAAAGGGAGGTAATGGCTTAAATGGTCTTTTAGACGGTTTTGCGAGTCAGATCGGTTCGAAATCATAAAAACAGTATGTACGCGAAGGATGAAAGTAGTTTTGAGTGCAAAAACGTGAAAAAAATGAACGTATACGGAAAAGAAACAAAAGGGAGGTATTGGTTTAAATGGTCTTTTAGACGGTTTTGTGAGTCAGATGAGTTCGGAATCATAAATACGGTGTGTACGCGAAGGAGGAAAGTTGTTTTGAGTGCAAAAACGTAGAAAAAATGAATGTATGAGGAAAAGAAAAAAAGGGAGGTATTGGTTTAAATGGTCTTTTAGACGGTTTTCTGAGTCAGATGAGTTCGGAATCATAAAAACGGTGTGTACGCGAAGGAGGAATGTTGTTTTAAGTGCAAAAACGTGGAAAAAATGAAGGTATAAGGAAAAGAAACAAAAGGGAGAAATTGGTTTAAATGGTCTTTTAGACGGTTTTGTGAGTCAGATCGCTTCATAATCATAAAAACAGTGTGTACGCGAAAGAGGAAAGTAGTTTTGAGTGCAAATACGTGGAAAAAATGAATGTATGAGGAAAAGAAACAAAAGGGAGGTAATGGCTTAAATGGTCTTTTAGACGGTTTTGCGAGTCAGATCGGTTCGAAATCATAAAAACAGTATGTACGCGAAGGATGAAAGTAGTTTTGAGTGCAAAAACGTGAAAAAAATGAACGTATACGGAAAAGAAACAAAAGGGAGGTATTGGTTTAAATGGTCTTTTAGACGGTTTTGTGAGTCAGATGAGTTCGGAATCATAAAAACGGTGTGTACGCGAAGGAGGAAAGTTGTTTTGAGTGCAAAAACGTAGAAAAAATGAATGTATGAGGAAAAGAAAAAAAGGGAGGTATTGGTTTAAATGGTCTTTTAGACGGTTTTCTGAGTCAGATGAGTTCGGAATCATAAAAACGGTGTGTACGCGAAGGAGGAATGTTGTTTTAAGTGCAAAAACGTGGAAAAAATGAAGGTATAAGGAAAAGAAACAAAAGGGAGAAATTGGTTTAAATGGTCTTTTAGACGGTTTTGTGAGTCAGATCGCTTCATAATCATAAAAACAGTGTGTACGCGAAAGAGGAAAGTAGTTTTGAGTGCAAATACGTGGAAAAAATGAATGTATAAGGAAAAGAATCAAAATCGAGGTATTGGGTTCAATGGTCTTTTAGACGGTTTTCTGAGTCAGATGAGTTCGGAATCATAAAAACGGTGTGTACGCGAAGGAGGAAAGTTGTTTTGAGTGCAAAAACGTGGAAAAAATGAATGTATAAGGAAAAGAAACAAAAGGGAGGTATTGGTTTAAATGGTCTTTTGGACGGTTTTGTTAGTCATATGTGTTCTGAATCATAAAAACAGTGTGTACGCGAAGGAGGAAAGTAGTTTTGAGTACAAAAACGGGGAAAAAATGAATGTATGAGGAAAAGAAACAAAAGGGAGGTATTGGTTTAAATGGTCTTTTAGACGGTTTTCTGAGTCAGATGAGTTCGGAATCATAAAAACGGTGTGTACGCGAAGGAGGAAAGTTGTTTTGAGTGCAAAAACGTGGAAAAAATGAAGGTATAAGGAAAAGAAACAAAAGGGAGGTATTGGTTTAAATGGACTTTTAGACGTTTTTGCGAGTCAGATCGGTTCGAAATCATAAAAACAGTATGTACGCGAAGGATGAAAGTAGTTTTGAGTGCAAAAACGTGGAAAAAATGAATGTACAAGGAAAAGAATCAAAAGGGAGGTGGTGAATAGGTAAAGAACAACTGGACTTTTAGACGTTTTTTTAGTCATATGTGTTCTGAATCATAAAAACAGTGTGTACGCGAAAGAGGAAAGTTGTTTTGAGTGCAAAAACGTGAAAAAAATGAACGTATACGGAAAAGAAACAAAAGGGAGGTATTGGTTTAAATGGTCTTTTAGACGGTTTTCTGAGTCAGATGACGTCGGAATCAAAAAGAGGTGTGTACGCGAAAGAAGAAAGTTGTTTTCAGTGCTTAGGTCAAATGTTCAGGGTTAAATGGTCTTTTAGACGATTTTGTTAGTCATATGTGTTCTGAATCATAAAAACAGTGTGTACGCGAAGGAGGAAAGTTGTTTTGAGTGCAAAAACGTGGAAAAAATGAATGTATAAGGAAAAGAAACAAAAGGGAGGTATTGGTTTAAATGGTCTTTTGGACGGTTTTGTTAGTCATATGTGTTCTGAATCATAAAAACAGTGTGTACGCGAAGGAGGAAAGTAGTTTTGACTGCAAAAACGTGCAAAAAATGAAGGTATAAGGAAAAGAAACAAAAGAGTGGTATTGGTTTAAATGGTCTTTTAGACGGTTTTGTGAGTCAGATCGGTTCATAATCATAAAAACAGTGTGTACGCGAAAGAGGAAAGTAGTTTTGAGTGCAAATACCTGGAAAAAATGAATGTATAAGGAAAAGAATCAAAATGGAGGTATTGGTTTAAATGGACTTTTAGACGTTTTTGCGAGTCAGATCGGTTCGAAATCATAAAAACAGTATGTACGCGAAGGATGAAAGTAGTTTTGAGTGCAAAAACGTGGAAAAAATGAATGTACAAGGAAAAGAATCAAAAGGGAGGTGGTGAATAGGTAAAGAACAAATGGACTTTTAGACGTTTTTGTTAGTCATATGTGTTCTGAATCATAAAAACAGTGTGTACGCGAAAGAGGAAAGTTGTTTTGAGTGCAAAAACGTGAAAAAAATGAATGTATAAGGAAAAGAAACAAAAGGGAGGTAATTGTTTAAATGGTCTTTTAGAGGTTTTCTGAGTCAGATCGGTTCGAAATAATAAAAACGGTGTGTACGCGAAGGAAGAAAGTTGTTTTGAGTGCAAAAACATGGAAAAAATGAACGTATACGGAAAAGAAACAAAAGGGAGGTACTGGTTTAAATGGTCTTTTAGACGGTTTTCTGAGTCAGATGACGTCGGAATCATAAAAAGGTGTGTACGCGAAAGAGGAAAGTTGTTTTCAGTGCAAAAACGTGGAAAAAATGAATGTATAAGGAAAAGAAACAAAAGGGAGATATTGGTTTAAATCGTCTTTTAGACGGTTTTGTGAGTCAGATGAGTTCGGAATCATAAAAACGGTGTGTACGCGAAGGAGGAAAGTTGTTTTGAGTGCAAAAACGTGGAAAAAATGAATGTATGAGGAAAAGAAACAAAAGGGAGGTGTTGGTTTAAATGGGTCTTTTAGACGGTTTTCTGAGTCAGATGAGTTCGGAATCATAAAAACGGTGTGTACGCGAAGGAGGAATGTTGTTTTGAGTGCAAAAACGTGGAAAAAATGAAGGTATAAGGAAAAGAAACAAAAGGGAGGTATTGGTTTAAATGGTCTTTTAGACGGTTTTGTGAGTCAGATCAACCGATCTCATAATCATAAAAACAGTGTGTACGCGAAAGAGGAAAGTAGTTTTGAGTGCAAATACGTGGAAAAAATGAATGTATAAGGAAAAGAAACAAAAGGGAGGTAATGGTTTAAATGGTCTTTTAGAGGTTTTCTGAGTCAGATCGGTTCGAAATAATAAAAACGTTGTGTATGCGAAGGAGGAAAGTTGTTTTGAGTGCAAAAACGTGGAAAAAATGAATGTATACGGAAAAGAAACAAAAGGGAGGTATTGGTTTAAATGGTCTTTTAGACGGTTTTCTGAGTCAGATGACTTAGGAATCATAAAAAGGTGTGTACGCGAAGGAGGAAAGTTGTTTTGAGTGCAAAAACGTGGAAAAAATGAATGTATAAGGAAAAGAAACAAAAGGGAGGTATTGGTTTAAATGGTCTTTTAGACGGTTTTGTGAGTCAGATGAGTTCAAAATCATAAAAACGGTGTGTACGCGAAGGAAGAAAGTAGTTTTGAGTACAAAAACGGGGAAAAAATGAATGTATGAGGAAAAGAAACAAAAGGGGGGTTTAAATGGTCTTTTAGACGGTTTTCTGAGTCAGATGAGTTCGGAATCATAAAAACGGTGTGTACGCGAAGGAGGAAAGTTGTTTTGACTGCAAAAACGTGGAAAAAATGAAGGTATAAGGAAAAGAAACAAAAGGGAGGTATTGGTTTAAATGGTCTTTTAGACGGTTTTGTGAGTCAGATCGGTTCGAAATCATAAAAACAGTATGTACGCGAAGGATGAAAGTAGTTTTGAGTGCAAAAACGTGGAAAAAATGAATTATAAGGAAAATAATCAATAGGGAGGTATTGGTTTAAATGGACTTTTAGACGTTTTTGCGAGTCAGATCGGTTCGAAATCATAAAAACAGTATGTACGCGAAGGATGAAAGTAGTTTTGAGTGCAAAAACGTGGAAAAAATGAATGTACAAGGAAAAGAATCAAAAGGGAGGTGGTGAATAGGTAAAGAACAAATACACTTTTAGACGTTTTTGTTAGTCATATGTGTTCTGAATCATAAAAACAGTGTGTACGCGAAGGAGGAAAGTAGTTTTGACTGCAAAAACGTGCAAAAAATGAAGGTATAAGGAAAAGAAACAAAAGAGTGGTATTGGTTTAAATGGTCTTTTAGACGGTTTTGTGAGTCAGATCGGTTCATAATCATAAAAACAGTGTGTACGCGAAAGAGGAAAGTAGTTTTGAGTGCAAATACCTGGAAAAAATGAATGTATAAGGAAAAGAATCAAAATGGAGGTATTGGTTTAAATGGACTTTTAGACGTTTTTGCGAGTCAGATCGGTTCGAAATCATAAAAACAGTATGTACGCGAAGGATGAAAGTAGTTTTGAGTGCAAAAACGTGGAAAAAATGAATGTACAAGGAAAAGAATCAAAAGGGAGGTGGTGAATAGGTAAAGAACAAATGGACTTTTAGACGTTTTTGTTAGTCATATGTGTTCTGAATCATAAAAACAGTGTGTACGCGAAAGAGGAAAGTTGTTTTGAGTGCAAAAACGTGAAAAAAATGAATGTATAAGGAAAAGAAACAAAAGGGAGGTAATTGTTTAAATGGTCTTTTAGAGGTTTTCTGAGTCAGATCGGTTCGAAATAATAAAAACGGTGTGTACGCGAAGGAAGAAAGTTGTTTTGAGTGCAAAAACATGGAAAAAATGAACGTATACGGAAAAGAAACAAAAGGGAGGTACTGGTTTAAATGGTCTTTTAGACGGTTTTCTGAGTCAGATGACGTCGGAATCATAAAAAGGTGTGTACGCGAAAGAGGAAAGTTGTTTTCAGTGCAAAAACGTGGAAAAAATGAATGTATAAGGAAAAGAAACAAAAGGGAGATATTGGTTTAAATCGTCTTTTAGACGGTTTTGTGAGTCAGATGAGTTCGGAATCATAAAAACGGTGTGTACGCGAAGGAGGAAAGTTGTTTTGAGTGCAAAAACGTGGAAAAAATGAATGTATGAGGAAAAGAAACAAAAGGGAGGTGTTGGTTTAAATGGGTCTTTTAGACGGTTTTCTGAGTCAGATGAGTTCGGAATCATAAAAACGGTGTGTACGCGAAGGAGGAATGTTGTTTTGAGTGCAAAAACGTGGAAAAAATGAAGGTATAAGGAAAAGAAACAAAAGGGAGGTATTGGTTTAAATGGTCTTTTAGACGGTTTTGTGAGTCAGATCAACCGATCTCATAATCATAAAAACAGTGTGTACGCGAAAGAGGAAAGTAGTTTTGAGTGCAAATACGTGGAAAAAATGAATGTATAAGGAAAAGAAACAAAAGGGAGGTAATGGTTTAAATGGTCTTTTAGAGGTTTTCTGAGTCAGATCGGTTCGAAATAATAAAAACGTTGTGTATGCGAAGGAGGAAAGTTGTTTTGAGTGCAAAAACGTGGAAAAAATGAATGTATACGGAAAAGAAACAAAAGGGAGGTATTGGTTTAAATGGTCTTTTAGACGGTTTTCTGAGTCAGATGACTTAGGAATCATAAAAAGGTGTGTACGCGAAGGAGGAAAGTTGTTTTGAGTGCAAAAACGTGGAAAAAATGAATGTATAAGGAAAAGAAACAAAAGGGAGGTATTGGTTTAAATGGTCTTTTAGACGGTTTTGTGAGTCAGATGAGTTCAAAATCATAAAAACGGTGTGTACGCGAAGGAAGAAAGTAGTTTTGAGTACAAAAACGGGGAAAAAATGAATGTATGAGGAAAAGAAACAAAAGGGGGGTTTAAATGGTCTTTTAGACGGTTTTCTGAGTCAGATGAGTTCGGAATCATAAAAACGGTGTGTACGCGAAGGAGGAAAGTTGTTTTGACTGCAAAAACGTGGAAAAAATGAAGGTATAAGGAAAAGAAACAAAAGGGAGGTATTGGTTTAAATGGTCTTTTAGACGGTTTTGTGAGTCAGATCGGTTCGAAATCATAAAAACAGTATGTACGCGAAGGATGAAAGTAGTTTTGAGTGCAAAAACGTGGAAAAAATGAATTATAAGGAAAATAATCAATAGGGAGGTATTGGTTTAAATGGACTTTTAGACGTTTTTGCGAGTCAGATCGGTTCGAAATCATAAAAACAGTATGTACGCGAAGGATGAAAGTAGTTTTGAGTGCAAAAACGTGGAAAAAATGAATGTACAAGGAAAAGAATCAAAAGGGAGGTGGTGAATAGGTAAAGAACAAATACACTTTTAGACGTTTTTGTTAGTCATATGTGTTCTGAATCATAAAAACAGTGTGTACGCGAAGGAGGAAAGTAGTTTTGACTGCAAAAACGTGCAAAAAATGAAGGTATAAGGAAAAGAAACAAAAGAGTGGTATTGGTTTAAATGGTCTTTTAGACGGTTTTGTGAGTCAGATCGGTTCATAATCATAAAAACAGTGTGTACGCGAAAGAGGAAAGTAGTTTTGAGTGCAAATACCTGGAAAAAATGAATGTATAAGGAAAAGAATCAAAATGGAGGTATTGGTTTAAATGGACTTTTAGACGTTTTTGCGAGTCAGATCGGTTCGAAATCATAAAAACAGTATGTACGCGAAGGATGAAAGTAGTTTTGAGTGCAAAAACGTGGAAAAAATGAATGTACAAGGAAAAGAATCAAAAGGGAGGTGGTGAATAGGTAAAGAACAAATGGACTTTTAGACGTTTTTGTTAGTCATATGTGTTCTGAATCATAAAAACAGTGTGTACGCGAAAGAGGAAAGTTGTTTTGAGTGCAAAAACGTGAAAAAAATGAATGTATAAGGAAAAGAAACAAAAGGGAGGTAATTGTTTAAATGGTCTTTTAGAGGTTTTCTGAGTCAGATCGGTTCGAAATAATAAAAACGGTGTGTACGCGAAGGAAGAAAGTTGTTTTGAGTGCAAAAACATGGAAAAAATGAACGTATACGGAAAAGAAACAAAAGGGAGGTACTGGTTTAAATGGTCTTTTAGACGGTTTTCTGAGTCAGATGACGTCGGAATCATAAAAAGGTGTGTACGCGAAAGAGGAAAGTTGTTTTCAGTGCAAAAACGTGGAAAAAATGAATGTATAAGGAAAAGAAACAAAAGGGAGATATTGGTTTAAATCGTCTTTTAGACGGTTTTGTGAGTCAGATGAGTTCGGAATCATAAAAACGGTGTGTACGCGAAGGAGGAAAGTTGTTTTGAGTGCAAAAACGTGGAAAAAATGAATGTATGAGGAAAAGAAACAAAAGGGAGGTGTTGGTTTAAATGGGTCTTTTAGACGGTTTTCTGAGTCAGATGAGTTCGGAATCATAAAAACGGTGTGTACGCGAAGGAGGAATGTTGTTTTGAGTGCAAAAACGTGGAAAAAATGAAGGTATAAGGAAAAGAAACAAAAGGGAGGTATTGGTTTAAATGGTCTTTTAGACGGTTTTGTGAGTCAGATCAACCGATCTCATAATCATAAAAACAGTGTGTACGCGAAAGAGGAAAGTAGTTTTGAGTGCAAATACGTGGAAAAAATGAATGTATAAGGAAAAGAAACAAAAGGGAGGTAATGGTTTAAATGGTCTTTTAGAGGTTTTCTGAGTCAGATCGGTTCGAAATAATAAAAACGTTGTGTATGCGAAGGAGGAAAGTTGTTTTGAGTGCAAAAACGTGGAAAAAATGAATGTATACGGAAAAGAAACAAAAGGGAGGTATTGGTTTAAATGGTCTTTTAGACGGTTTTCTGAGTCAGATGACTTAGGAATCATAAAAAGGTGTGTACGCGAAGGAGGAAAGTTGTTTTGAGTGCAAAAACGTGGAAAAAATGAATGTATAAGGAAAAGAAACAAAAGGGAGGTATTGGTTTAAATGGTCTTTTAGACGGTTTTGTGAGTCAGATGAGTTCAAAATCATAAAAACGGTGTGTACGCGAAGGAAGAAAGTAGTTTTGAGTACAAAAACGGGGAAAAAATGAATGTATGAGGAAAAGAAACAAAAGGGGGGTTTAAATGGTCTTTTAGACGGTTTTCTGAGTCAGATGAGTTCGGAATCATAAAAACGGTGTGTACGCGAAGGAGGAAAGTTGTTTTGACTGCAAAAACGTGGAAAAAATGAAGGTATAAGGAAAAGAAACAAAAGGGAGGTATTGGTTTAAATGGTCTTTTAGACGGTTTTGTGAGTCAGATCGGTTCGAAATCATAAAAACAGTATGTACGCGAAGGATGAAAGTAGTTTTGAGTGCAAAAACGTGGAAAAAATGAATTATAAGGAAAATAATCAATAGGGAGGTATTGGTTTAAATGGACTTTTAGACGTTTTTGCGAGTCAGATCGGTTCGAAATCATAAAAACAGTATGTACGCGAAGGATGAAAGTAGTTTTGAGTGCAAAAACGTGGAAAAAATGAATGTACAAGGAAAAGAATCAAAAGGGAGGTGGTGAATAGGTAAAGAACAAATACACTTTTAGACGTTTTTGTTAGTCATATGTGTTCTGAATCATAAAAACAGTGTGTACGCGAAAGAGGAAAGTTGTTTTGAGTGCAAAAACGTGAAAAAAATGAATGTATAAGGAAAAGAAACAAAAGGGAGGTAATGGTTTAAATGGTCTTTTAGAGGTTTTCTGAGTCAGATCGGTTCGAAATAATAAAAACGGTGTGTATGCGAAGGAGGAAAGTTGTTTTGAGTGCAAAAACGTGGAAAAAATGAATGTATACGGAAAAGAAACAAAAGGGAGGTATTGGTTTAAATGGTCTTTTAGACGGTTTTCTGAGTCAGATGACTTAGGAATCATAAAAAGGTGTGTACGCGAAGGAGGAAAGTTGTTTTGAGTGCAAAAACGTGGAAAAAATGAATGTATAAGGAAAAGAAACAAAAGGGAGGTATTGGTTTAAATGGTCTTTTAGACGGTTTTGTGAGTCAGATGAGTTCAAAATCATAAAAACGGTGTGTACGCGAAGGATGAAAGTAGTTTTGAGTACAAAAACGGGGAAAAAATGAATGTATGAGGAAAAGAAACAAAAGGGGGGTTTAAATGGTCTTTTAGACGGTTTTCTGAGTCAGATGAGTTCGGAATCATAAAAACGGTGTGTACGCGAAGGAGGAAAGTTGTTTTGACTGCAAAAACGTGGAAAAAATGAAGGTATAAGGAAAAGAAACAAAAGGGGGGTATTGGTTTAAATGGTCTTTTAGACGGTTTTGTGAGTCAGATCGGTTCGAAATCATAAAAACAGTATGTACGCGAAGGATGAAAGTAGTTTTGAGTGCAAAAACGTGGAAAAAATGAATTATAAGGAAAATAATCAATAGGGAGGTATTGGTTGAAATGGACTTTTAGACGTTTTTGCGAGTCAGATCGGTTCGAAATCATAAAAACAGTATGTACGCGAAGGATGAAAGTAGTTTTGAGTGCAAAAACGTGGAAAAAATGAATGTACAAGGAAAAGAATCAAAAGGGAGGTGGTGAATAGGTAAAGAACAAATACACTTTTAGACGTTTTTGTTAGTCATATGTGTTCTGAATCATAAAAACAGTGTGTACGCGAAAGAGGAAAGTTGTTTTGAGTGCAAAAACGTGAAAAAAATGAATGTATAAGGAAAAGAAACAAAAGGGAGGTATTGGTTTAAATGGTCTTTTAGACGGTTTTCTGAGTCAGATCGGTTCGAAATCATAAAAACGGTGTGTACGCGAAGGAGGAAAGTTGTTTTGAGTGCAAAAACGTGGAAAAAATGAATGTATAAGGAAAAGAAACAAAAGGGAGGTATTGGGTTAAATGGTCTTTTAGACGGTTTTGTTAGTCATATGTGTTCTGAATCATAAAAACAGTGTATACGCAAAGGAGGAAAGTTGTTTTGAGTGCAAAAACGTGGAAAAAATGAATGTATAAGGAAAAGAAACAAAAGGGAGGTATTGGTTTAAACGGTCTTTTAGACGGTTTTGTTAGTCAAATGTGTTCTGAATGATAAAAACAGTGTGTACGCGAAAGAGGAAAGTTGTTTTTAGTGCAAAAACGTGAAAAAAATGAATGTATAAGGAAAAGAAACAAAAGGGAGGTATTGGTTTAAACGGTCTTTAGGACGTTTTTGTTAGTCATATGTGTTCTGAATCATAAAAACAGTGTGTACGCGAAAGAGGAAAGTTGTTTTGAGTGCAAAAACGTGAAAAAAATGAATGTATACGGAAAAGAAACAAAAGGGAGGTAATGGTTTAAATGGTCTTTTAGACGGTTTTCTGAGTCAGATCGGTTCGAAATAATAAAAACGGTGTGTACGCGAAGGAGGAAAGTTGTTTTGAGTGCAAAAACGTGGAAAAAATGAATGTATACGGAAAAGAAACAAAAGGGAGGTATTGGTTTAAATGGTCTTTTAGACGGTTTTCTGAGTCAGATGACTTCGGAATCATAAAAAGGTGTGTACGCGAAGGAGGAAAGTTGTTTTGAGTGCAAAAACGTGGAAAAAATGAATGTATAAGGAAAAGAAACAAAAGGGAGGTATTAGTTTAAATGGTCTTTTAGACGGTTTTCTGAGTCAGATGAGTTCGGAATCATAAAAACGGTGTGTACGCGAAGGAGGAATGTTGTTTTGAGTGCAAAAACGTGGAAAAAATGAAGGTATAAGGAAAAGAAACAAAAGGGAGGTATTGGTTTAAATGGTCTTTTAGACGGTTTTGTGATTCAGATCGGTTCATAATCATAAAAACAGTGTGTACGCGAAAGAGGAAAGTAGTTTTGAGTGCAAATACGTTGAAAAAATTAATGTATAAGGAAAAGAATCAAGAGAAAGGTATTGGGTTAAATGGTCTTTTAGACGGTTTTGTTAGTCATATGTGTTCTGAATCATAAAAACTGTGTGTACGCGAAGGAGGAAAGTTGTTTTGAGTGCAAAAACGTGGAAAAAATGAATGTATAAGGAAAAGAAACAAAAGGGAGATATTGGTTTAAATCGTCTTTTAGACGGTTTTGTGAGTCAGATGAGTTCGGAATCATAAAAACGGTGTGTACGCGAAGGAGGAATGTTGTTTTGAGTGCAAAAACGTGGAAAAAATGAAGGTATAAGGAAAAGAAACAAAAGGGAGGTATTGGTTTAAATGGGTCTTTTAGACGGTTTTCTGAGTCAGATGAGTTCGGAATCATAAAAACGGTGTGTACGCGAAGGAGGAATGTTGTTTTGAGTGCAAAAACGTGGAAAAAATGAAGGTATAAGGAAAAGAAACAAAAGGGAGGTATTGGTTTAAATGGTCTTTTAGACGGTTTTGTGAGTCAGATCGGTTCATAATCATAAAAACAGTGTGTACGCGAAAGAGGAAAGTAGTTTTGAGTACAAAAACGTTGAAAAAAATTAATGTATAAGGAAAAGAATCAAGAGAAAGGTATTGGGTTAAATGGTCTTTTAGACGGTTTTGTGAGTCAGATGAGTTCAAAATCATAAAAACGGTGTGTACGCGAAGGAGGAAAGTTGTTTTGAGTGCAAAAACGTGGAAAAAATGAATGTATGAGGAAAAGAAACAAAAGGGAGGTAATGGCTTAAATGGTCTTTTAGACGGTTTTGTGAGCCAGATCGGTTCATAATCATAAAAACAGTGTGTACGCGAAAGAGGAAAGTAGTTTTGAGTGCAAATACGTGGAAAAAATGAATGTATAAGGAAAAGAATCAAAAGGGAGGTATTGGTTTAAATGGTCATTTAGACGGTTTTCTGAGTCAGATGACTTAGGAATCATAAAAAGGTGTGTACGCGAAGGAGGAAAGTTGTTTTGAGTGCAAAAACGTGGAAAAAATGAATGTATAAGGAAAAGAAACAAAAGGGAGGTATTGGTTTAAATGGTCTTTTAGACGGTTTTGTGAGTCAGATGAGTTCAAAATCATAAAAACGGTGTGTACGCGAAGGAGGAAAGTTGTTTTGAGTGCAAAAACGTGGAAAAAATGAATGTATGAGGAAAAGAAACAAAAGGGAGGTAATGGCTTAAATGGTCTTTTAGACGGTTTTGCGAGTCAGATCGGTTCGAAATCATAAAAACAGTATGTACGCGAAGGATGAAAGTAGTTTTGAGTGCAAAAACGTGAAAAAAATGAACGTATACGGAAAAGAAACAAAAGGGAGGTATTGGTTTAAATGGTCTTTTAGACGGTTTTGTGAGTCAGATGAGTTCGGAATCATAAATACGGTGTGTACGCGAAGGAGGAAAGTTGTTTTGAGTGCAAAAACGTAGAAAAAATGAATGTATGAGGAAAAGAAAAAAAGGGAGGTATTGGTTTAAATGGTCTTTTAGACGGTTTTCTGAGTCAGATGAGTTCGGAATCATAAAAACGGTGTGTACGCGAAGGAGGAATGTTGTTTTAAGTGCAAAAACGTGGAAAAAATGAAGGTATAAGGAAAAGAAACAAAAGGGAGAAATTGGTTTAAATGGTCTTTTAGACGGTTTTGTGAGTCAGATCGCTTCATAATCATAAAAACAGTGTGTACGCGAAAGAGGAAAGTAGTTTTGAGTGCAAATACGTGGAAAAAATGAATGTATGAGGAAAAGAAACAAAAGGGAGGTAATGGCTTAAATGGTCTTTTAGACGGTTTTGCGAGTCAGATCGGTTCGAAATCATAAAAACAGTATGTACGCGAAGGATGAAAGTAGTTTTGAGTGCAAAAACGTGAAAAAAATGAACGTATACGGAAAAGAAACAAAAGGGAGGTATTGGTTTAAATGGTCTTTTAGACGGTTTTGTGAGTCAGATGAGTTCGGAATCATAAAAACGGTGTGTACGCGAAGGAGGAAAGTTGTTTTGAGTGCAAAAACGTAGAAAAAATGAATGTATGAGGAAAAGAAAAAAAGGGAGGTATTGGTTTAAATGGTCTTTTAGACGGTTTTCTGAGTCAGATGAGTTCGGAATCATAAAAACGGTGTGTACGCGAAGGAGGAATGTTGTTTTAAGTGCAAAAACGTGGAAAAAATGAAGGTATAAGGAAAAGAAACAAAAGGGAGAAATTGGTTTAAATGGTCTTTTAGACGGTTTTGTGAGTCAGATCGCTTCATAATCATAAAAACAGTGTGTACGCGAAAGAGGAAAGTAGTTTTGAGTGCAAATACGTGGAAAAAATGAATGTATAAGGAAAAGAATCAAAATCGAGGTATTGGGTTAAATGGTCTTTTAGACGGTTTTCTGAGTCAGATGAGTTCGGAATCATAAAAACGGTGTGTACGCGAAGGAGGAAAGTTGTTTTGAGTGCAAAAACGTGGAAAAAATGAATGTATAAGGAAAAGAAACAAAAGGGAGGTATTGGTTTAAATGGTCTTTTGGACGGTTTTGTTAGTCATATGTGTTCTGAATCATAAAAACAGTGTGTACGCGAAGGAGGAAAGTAGTTTTGACTGCAAAAACGTGCAAAAAATGAAGGTATAAGGAAAAGAAACAAAAGAGTGGTATTGGTTTAAATGGTCTTTTAGACGGTTTTGTGAGTCAGATCGGTTCATAATCATAAAAACAGTGTGTACGCGAAAGAGGAAAGTAGTTTTGAGTGCAAATACCTGGAAAAAATGAATGTATAAGGAAAAGAATCAAAATGGAGGTATTGGTTTAAATGGACTTTTAGACGTTTTTGCGAGTCAGATCGGTTCGAAATCATAAAAACAGTATGTACGCGAAGGATGAAAGTAGTTTTGAGTGCAAAAACGTGGAAAAAATGAATGTACAAGGAAAAGAATCAAAAGGGAGGTGGTGAATAGGTAAAGAACAAATGGACTTTTAGACGTTTTTGTTAGTCATATGTGTTCTGAATCATAAAAACAGTGTGTACGCGAAAGAGGAAAGTTGTTTTGAGTGCAAAAACGTGAAAAAAATGAATGTATAAGGAAAAGAAACAAAAGGGAGGTAATTGTTTAAATGGTCTTTTAGAGGTTTTCTGAGTCAGATCGGTTCGAAATAATAAAAACGGTGTGTACGCGAAGGAAGAAAGTTGTTTTGAGTGCAAAAACATGGAAAAAATGAACGTATACGGAAAAGAAACAAAAGGGAGGTACTGGTTTAAATGGTCTTTTAGACGGTTTTCTGAGTCAGATGACGTCGGAATCATAAAAAGGTGTGTACGTTAAAGAGGAAAGTTGTTTTCAGTGCAAAAACGTGGAAAAAATGAATGTATAAGGAAAAGAAACAAAAGGGAGATATTGGTTTAAATCGTCTTTTAGACGGTTTTGTGAGTCAGATGAGTTCGGAATCATAAAAACGGTGTGTACGCGAAGGAGGAAAGTTGTTTTGAGTGCAAAAACGTGGAAAAAATGAATGTATGAGGAAAAGAAACAAAAGGGAGGTGTTGGTTTAAATGGGTCTTTTAGACGGTTTTCTGAGTCAGATGAGTTCGGAATCATAAAAACGGTGTGTACGCGAAGGAGGAATGTTGTTTTGAGTGCAAAAACGTGGAAAAAATGAAGGTATAAGGAAAAGAAACAAAAGGGAGGTATTGGTTTAAATGGTCTTTTAGACGGTTTTGTGAGTCAGATCAACCGATCTCATAATCATAAAAACAGTGTGTACGCGAAAGAGGAAAGTAGTTTTGAGTGCAAATACGTGGAAAAAATGAATGTATAAGGAAAAGAAACAAAAGGGAGGTAATGGTTTAAATGGTCTTTTAGAGGTTTTCTGAGTCAGATCGGTTCGAAATAATAAAAACGTTGTGTATGCGAAGGAGGAAAGTTGTTTTGAGTGCAAAAACGTGGAAAAAATGAATGTATACGGAAAAGAAACAAAAGGGAGGTATTGGTTTAAATGGTCTTTTAGACGGTTTTCTGAGTCAGATGACTTAGGAATCATAAAAAGGTGTGTACGCGAAGGAGGAAAGTTGTTTTGAGTGCAAAAACGTGGAAAAAATGAATGTATAAGGAAAAGAAACAAAAGGGAGGTATTGGTTTAAATGGTCTTTTAGACGGTTTTGTGAGTCAGATGAGTTCAAAATCATAAAAACGGTGTGTACGCGAAGGAAGAAAGTAGTTTTGAGTACAAAAACGGGGAAAAAATGAATGTATGAGGAAAAGAAACAAAAGGGGGGTTTAAATGGTCTTTTAGACGGTTTTCTGAGTCAGATGAGTTCGGAATCATAAAAACGGTGTGTACGCGAAGGAGGAAAGTTGTTTTGACTGCAAAAACGTGGAAAAAATGAAGGTATAAGGAAAAGAAACAAAAGGGAGGTATTGGTTTAAATGGTCTTTTAGACGGTTTTGTGAGTCAGATCGGTTCGAAATCATAAAAACAGTATGTACGCGAAGGATGAAAGTAGTTTTGAGTGCAAAAACGTGGAAAAAATGAATTATAAGGAAAATAATCAATAGGGAGGTATTGGTTTAAATGGACTTTTAGACGTTTTTGCAAGTCAGATCGGTTCGAAATCATAAAAACAGTATGTACGCGAAGGATGAAAGTAGTTTTGAGTGCAAAAACGTGGAAAAAATGAATGTACAAGGAAAAGAATCAAAAGGGAGGTGGTGAATAGGTAAAGAACAAATACACTTTTAGACGTTTTTGTTAGTCATATGTGTTCTGAATCATAAAAACAGTGTGTACGCGAAAGAGGAAAGTTGTTTTGAGTGCAAAAACGTGAAAAAAATGAATG
Organism: Salticus scenicus; assembly: GCA_963930645.1. NCBI lineage: Eukaryota > Metazoa > Arthropoda > Arachnida > Araneae > Salticidae > Salticus > Salticus scenicus. The sequence continues at coordinate 905,260 of CAWVNO010001961.1, forward strand.
TATAAGGAAAAGAAACAAAAGGGAGGTAATGGTTTAAATGGTCTTTTAGAGGTTTTCTGAGTCAGATCGGTTCGAAATAATAAAAACGGTGTGTATGCGAAGGAGGAAAGTTGTTTTGAGTGCAAAAACGTGGAAAAAATGAATGTATACGGAAAAGAAACAAAAGGGAGGTATTGGTTTAAATGGTCTTTTAGACGGTTTTCTGAGTCAGATGACTTAGGAATCATAAAAAGGTGTGTACGCGAAGGAGGAAAGTTGTTTTGAGTGCAAAAACGTGGAAAAAATGAATGTATAAGGAAAAGAAACAAAAGGGAGGTATTGGTTTAAATGGTCTTTTAGACGGTTTTGTGAGTCAGATGAGTTCAAAATCATAAAAACGGTGTGTACGCGAAGGAAGAAAGTAGTTTTGAGTACAAAAACGGGGAAAAAATGAATGTATGAGGAAAAGAAACAAAAGGGGGGTTTAAATGGTCTTTTAGACGGTTTTCTGAGTCAGATGAGTTCGGAATCATAAAAACGGTGTGTACGCGAAGGAGGAAAGTTGTTTTGACTGCAAAAACGTGGAAAAAATGAAGGTATAAGGAAAAGAAACAAAAGGGGGGTATTGGTTTAAATGGTCTTTTAGACGGTTTTGTGAGTCAGATCGGTTCGAAATCATAAAAACAGTATGTACGCGAAGGATGAAAGTAGTTTTGAGTGCAAAAACGTGGAAAAAATGAATTATAAGGAAAATAATCAATAGGGAGGTATTGGTTGAAATGGACTTTTAGACGTTTTTGCGAGTCAGATCGGTTCGAAATCATAAAAACAGTATGTACGCGAAGGATGAAAGTAGTTTTGAGTGCAAAAACGTGGAAAAAATGAATGTACAAGGAAAAGAATCAAAAGGGAGGTGGTGAATAGGTAAAGAACAAATACACTTTTAGACGTTTTTGTTAGTCATATGTGTTCTGAATCATAAAAACAGTGTGTACGCGAAAGAGGAAAGTTGTTTTGAGTGCAAAAACGTGAAAAAAATGAATGTATAAGGAAAAGAAACAAAAGGGAGGTATTGGTTTAAATGGTCTTTTAGACGGTTTTCTGAGTCAGATCGGTTCGAAATCATAAAAACGGTGTGTACGCGAAGGAGGAAAGTTGTTTTGAGTGCAAAAACGTGGAAAAAATGAATGTATAAGGAAAAGAAACAAAAGGGAGGTATTGGGTTAAATGGTCTTTTAGACGGTTTTGTTAGTCATATGTGTTCTGAATCATAAAAACAGTGTGTACGCAAAGGAGGAAAGTTGTTTTGAGTGCAAAAACGTGGAAAAAATGAATGTATAAGGAAAAGAATCAAAAGGGAGGTATTGGTTTAAATGGTCTTTTAGACGGTTTTCTGAGTCAGATGAGTTCGGAATCATAAAAACGGAGTGTACGCGAAGGAGGAAAGTTGTTTTGAGTGCAAAAACGTGGAAAAAATGAATGTACAAGGAAAAGAATCAAAAGGGAGGTGGTGAATAGGTAAAGAACAAATGGACTTTTAGACGTTTTTGTTAGTCATATGTGTTCTGAATCATAAAAACGGTGTGTACGCGAAGGAGGAAAGTTGTTTTGAGTGCAAAAACGTGAAAAAATGAATATATGAGGAAAAGAAACAAAAGGGAGGTAATGGCTTAAATGGTCTTTTAGACGGTTTTGTGAGCCAGATCGGTTCATAATCATAAAAACAGTGTGTACGCGAAAGAGGAAAGTAGTTTTGAGTGCAAATACGTGGAAAAAATGAATGTATAAGGAAAAGAATCAAAAGGGAGGTATTGGTTTAAATGGTCATTTAGACGGTTTTCTGAGTCAGATGACTTAGGAATCATAAAAAGGTGTGTACGCGAAGGAGGAAAGTTGTTTTGAGTGCAAAAACGTGGAAAAAATGAATGTATGAGGAAAAGAAACAAAAGGGAGGTAATGGCTTAAATGGTCTTTTAGACGGTTTTGCGAGTCAGATCGGTTCGAAATCATAAAAACAGTATGTACGCGAAGGATGAAAGTAGTTTTGAGTGCAAAAACGTGGAAAAAATGAATATATGAGGAAAAGAAACAAAAGGGAGGTATTGGTTTAAATGGTCTTTTAGACGGTTTTCTGAGTCAGATGAGTTCGGAATCATAAAAACGGAGTGTACGCGAAGGAGGAAAGTTGTTTTGAGTGCAAAAACGTGGAAAAAATGAATGTATAAGGAAAAGAAACAAAAGGGAGGTATTGGTTTAAATGGTCTTTTAGAGGTTTTCTCAGTCAGATCGGTTCGAAATAATAAAAACGGAGTGTACGCGAAGGAGGAAAGTTGTTTTGAGTGCAAAAACGTGGAAAAAATGAATGTATAAGGAAAAGAAACAAAAGGGAGGTATTGGTTTAAATGGTCTTTTAGACGGTTTTGTGAGTCAGATGAGTTCATAATCATAAAAACAGTGTGTACGCGAAAGAGGAAAGTAGTTTTGAGTGCAAATACGTGGAAAAAATGAATGTATAAGTAAAAGAATCAAAAGGGAGGTATTGGGTTAAATGGTCTTTTAGACGGTTTTGTTAGTCATATGTGTTCTGAATCATAAAAACAGTGTGTACGCAAAGGAGGAAAGTAGTTTTGAGTGCAAAAACGTGGAAAAAATGAATGTATAAGGAAAAGAAACAAAAGGGAGGTATTGGTTTAAATGGTCTTTTAGACGGTTTTCTGAGTCAGATGACTTAGGAATCATAAAAAGGTGTGTACGCGAAGGAGGAAAGTTGTTTTGAGTGCAAAAACGTGGAAAAAATGAATGTATAAGGAAAAGAAACAAAAGGGAGGTATTGGTTTAAATGGTCTTTTAGACGGTTTTGTGAGTCAGATGAGTTCAAAATCATAAAAACGGTGTGTACGCGAAGGAGGAAAGTTGTTTTGAGTGCAAAAACGTGGAAAAAATAAATGTATGAGGAAAAGAAACAAAAGGGAGGTAATGGCTTAAATGGTCTTTTAGACGGTTTTGTGAGCCAGATCGGTTCATAATCATAAAAACAGTGTGTACGCGAAAGAGGAAAGTAGTTTTGAGTGCAAATACGTGGAAAAAATGAATGTACAAGGAAAAGAATCAAAAGGGAGGTGGTGAATAGGTAAAGAAAAAATACACTTTTAGACGTTTTTGTTAGTCATATGTGTTCTGAATCATAAAAACAGTGTGTACGCGAAAGAGGAAAGTTGTTTTGAGTGCAAAAACGTGAAAAAAATGAATGTATAAGGAAAAGAAACAAAAGGGAGGTAATGGTTTAAATGGTCTTTTAGAGGTTTTCTGAGTCAGATCGGTTCGAAATAATAAAAACGGTGTGTATGCGAAGGAGGAAAGTTGTTTTGAGTGCAAAAACGTGGAAAAAATGAATGTATACGGAAAAGAAACAAAAGGGAGGTATTGGTTTAAATGGTCTTTTAGACGGTTTTCTGAGTCAGATGACTTAGGAATCATAAAAAGGTGTGTACGCGAAGGAGGAAAGTTGTTTTGAGTGCAAAAACGTGGAAAAAATGAATGTATAAGGAAAAGAAACAAAAGGGAGGTATTGGTTTAAATGGTCTTTTAGACGGTTTTGTGAGTCAGATGAGTTCAAAATCATAAAAACGGTGTGTACGCGAAGGAAGAAAGTAGTTTTGAGTACAAAAACGGGGAAAAAATGAATGTATGAGTAAAAGAAACAAAAGGGGGGTTTAAATGGTCTTTTAGACGGTTTTCTGAGTCAGATGAGTTCGGAATCATAAAAACGGTGTGTACGCGAAGGAGGAAAGTTGTTTTGACTGCAAAAACGTGGAAAAAATGAAGGTATAAGGAAAAGAAACAAAAGGGAGGTATTGGTTTAAATTGTCTTTTAGACGGTTTTGTGAGTCAGATCGGTTCGAAATCATAAAAACAGTATGTACGCGAAGGATGAAAGTAGTTTTGAGTGCAAAAACGTGGAAAAAATGAATTATAAGGAAAATAATCAATAGGGAGGTATTGGTTTAAATGGACTTTTAGACGTTTTTGCGAGTCAGATCGGTTCGAAATCATAAAAACAGTATGTACGCGAAGGATGAAAGTAGTTTTGAGTGCAAAAACGTGGAAAAAATGAATTATAAGGAAAATAATCAATAGGGAGGTATTGGTTTAAATGGACTTTTAGACGTTTTTGCGAGTCAGATCGGTTCGAAATCATAAAAACAGTATGTACGCGAAGGATGAAAGTAGTTTTGAGTGCAAAAACGTGGAAAAAATGAATGTACAAGGAAAAGAATCAAAAGGGAGGTGGTGAATAGGTAAAGAACAAATACACTTTTAGACGTTTTTGTTAGTCATATGTGTTCTGAATCATAAAAACAGTGTGTACGCGAAAGAGGAAAGTTGTTTTGAGTGCAAAAACGTGAAAAAAATGAATGTATAAGGAAAAGAAACAAAAGGGAGGTAATGGTTTAAATGGTCTTTTAGAGGTTTTCTGAGTCAGATCGGTTCGAAATAATAAAAACGGTGTGTATGCGAAGGAGGAAAGTTGTTTTGAGTGCAAAAACGTGGAAAAAATGAATGTATACGGAAAAGAAACAAAAGGGAGGTATTGGTTTAAATGGTCTTTTAGACGGTTTTCTGAGTCAGATGACTTAGGAATCATAAAAAGGTGTGTACGCGAAGGAGGAAAGTTGTTTTGAGTGCAAAAACGTGGAAAAAATGAATGTATAAGGAAAAGAAACAAAAGGGAGGTATTGGTTTAAATGGTCTTTTAGACGGTTTTGTGAGTCAGATGAGTTCAAAATCATAAAAACGGTGTGTACGCGAAGGAAGAAAGTAGTTTTGAGTACAAAAACGGGGAAAAAATGAATGTATGAGGAAAAGAAACAAAAGGGGGGTTTAAATGGTCTTTTAGACGGTTTTCTGAGTCAGATGAGTTCGGAATCATAAAAACGGTGTGTACGCGAAGGAGGAAAGTTGTTTTGACTGCAAAAACGTGGAAAAAATGAAGGTATAAGGAAAAGAAACAAAAGGGAGGTATTGGTTTAAATGGTCTTTTAGACGGTTTTGTGAGTCAGATCGGTTCGAAATCATAAAAACAGTATGTACGCGAAGGATGAAAGTAGTTTTGAGTGCAAAAACGTGGAAAAAATGAATTATAAGGAAAATAATCAATAGGGAGGTATTGGTTGAAATGGACTTTTAGACGTTTTTGCGAGTCAGATCGGTTCGAAATCATAAAAACAGTATGTACGCGAAGGATGAAAGTAGTTTTGAGTGCAAAAACGTGGAAAAAATGAATGTACAAGGAAAAGAATCAAAAGGGAGGTGGTGAATAGGTAAAGAACAAATACACTTTTAGACGTTTTTGTTAGTCATATGTGTTCTGAATCATAAAAACAGTGTGTACGCGAAAGAGGAAAGTTGTTTTGAGTGCAAAAACGTGAAAAAAATGAATGTATAAGGAAAAGAAACAAAAGGGAGGTAATGGTTTAAATGGTCTTTTAGAGGTTTTCTGAGTCAGATCGGTTCGAAATAATAAAAACGGTGTGTACGCGAAGGAGGAAAGTTGTTTTGAGTGCAAAAACGTGGAAAAAATGAATGTATACGGAAAAGAAACAAAAGGGAGGTATTGGTTTAAATGGTCTTTTAGACGGTTTTCTGAGTCAGATGACTTAGGAATCATAAAAAGGTGTGTACGCGAAGGAGGAAAGTTGTTTTGAGTGCAAAAACGTGGAAAAAATGAATGTATAAGGAAAAGAAACAAAAGGGAGGTATTGGTTTAAATGGTCTTTTAGACGGTTTTGTGAGTCAGATGAGTTCATAATCATAAAAACAGTGTGTACGCGAAAGAGGAAAGTAGTTTTGAGTGCAAATACGTGGAAAAAATGAATGTATAAGTAAAAGAATCAAAAGGGAGGTATTGGGTTAAATGGTCTTTTAGACGGTTTTGTTAGTCATATGTGTTCTGAATCATAAAAACAGTGTGTACGCAAAGGAGGAAAGTTGTTTTGAGTGCAAAAACGTGGAAAAAATGAATGTATAAGGAAAAGAAACAAAAGGGAGGTATTGGTTTAAATGGTCTTTTAGACGGTTTTCTGAGTCAGATGACTTAGGAATCATAAAAATGTGTGTACGCGAAGGAGGAAAGTTGTTTTGAGTGCAAAAACGTGGAAAAAATGAATGTATAAGGAAAAGAAACAAAAGGGAGGTATTGGTTTAAATGGTCTTTTAGACGGTTTTGTGAGTCAGATGAGTTCAAAATCATAAAAACGGTGTGTACGCGAAGGAGGAAAGTTGTTTTGAGTGCAAAAACGTGGAAAAAATAAATGTATGAGGAAAAGAAACAAAAGGGAGGTAATGGCTTAAATGGTCTTTTAGACGGTTTTGTGAGCCAGATCGGTTCATAATCATAAAAACAGTGTGTACGCGAAAGAGGAAAGTAGTTTTGAGTGCAAATACGTGGAAAAAATGAATGTATAAGGAAAAGAATCAAAAGGGAGGTATTGGTTTAAATGGTCATTTAGACGGTTTTCTGAGTCAGATGACTTAGGAATCATAAAAAGGTGTGTACGCGAAGGAGGAAAGTTGTTTTGAGTGCAAAAACGTGGAAAAAATGAATGTATGAGGAAAAGAAACAAAAGGGAGGTAATGGCTTAAATGGTCTTTTAGACGGTTTTGCGAGTCAGATCGGTTCGAAATCATAAAAACAGTATGTACGCGAAGGATGAAAGTAGTTTTGAGTGCAAAAACGTGGAAAAAATGAATATATGAGGAAAAGAAACAAAAGGGAGGTATTGGTTTAAATGGTCTTTTAGACGGTTTTCTGAGTCAGATGAGTTCGGAATCATAAAAACGGAGTGTACGCGAAGGAGGAAAGTTGTTTTGAGTGCAAAAACGTGGAAAAAATGAATGTATAAGGAAAAGAAACAAAAGGGAGGTATTGGGTTAAATGGTCTTTTAGACGGTTTTGTTAGTCATATGTGTTCTGAATCATAAAAACAGTGTGTACGCAAAGGAGGAAAGTTGTTTTGAGTGCAAAAACGTGGAAAAAATGAATATATAAGGAAAAGAATCAAAAGGGAGGTATTGGTTTAAATGGTCTTTTAGACGGTTTTCTGAGTCAGATGAGTTCGGAATCATAAAAACGGAGTGTACGCGAAGGAGGAAAGTTGTTTTGAGTGCAAAAACGTGGAAAAAATGAATGTACAAGGAAAAGAAACAAAAGGGAGGTATTGGGTTAAATGGTCTTTTAGACGGTTTTGTTAGTCATATGTGTTCTGAATCATAAAAACAGTGTGTACGCAAAGGAGGAAAGTTGTTTTGAGTGCAAAAACGTGGAAAAAATGAATGTATAAGGAAAAGAATCAAAAGGGAGGTATTGGTTTAAATGGTCTTTTAGACGGTTTTCTGAGTCAGATGAGTTCGGAATCATAAAAACGGAGTGTACGCGAAGGAGGAAAGTTGTTTTGAGTGCAAAAACGTGGAAAAAATGAATGTACAAGGAAAAGAATCAAAAGGGAGGTGGTGAATAGGTAAAGAACAAATGGACTTTTAGACGTTTTTGTTAGTCATATGTGTTCTGAATCATAAAAACGGTGTGTACGCGAAGGAGGAAAGTTGTTTTGAGTGCAAAAACGTGAAAAAATGAATATATGAGGAAAAGAAACAAAAGGGAGGTAATGGCTTAAATGGTCTTTTAGACGGTTTTGTGAGCCAGATCGGTTCATAATCATAAAAACAGTGTGTACGCGAAAGAGGAAAGTAGTTTTGAGTGCAAATACGTGGAAAAAATGAATGTATAAGGAAAAGAATCAAAAGGGAGGTATTGGTTTAAATGGTCATTTAGACGGTTTTCTGAGTCAGATGACTTAGGAATCATAAAAAGGTGTGTACGCGAAGGAGGAAAGTTGTTTTGAGTGCAAAAACGTGGAAAAAATGAATGTATGAGGAAAAGAAACAAAAGGGAGGTAATGGCTTAAATGGTCTTTTAGACGGTTTTGCGAGTCAGATCGGTTCGAAATCATAAAAACAGTATGTACGCGAAGGATGAAAGTAGTTTTGAGTGCAAAAACGTGGAAAAAATGAATATATGAGGAAAAGAAACAAAAGGGAGGTATTGGTTTAAATGGTCTTTTAGACGGTTTTCTGAGTCAGATGAGTTCGGAATCATAAAAACGGAGTGTACGCGAAGGAGGAAAGTTGTTTTGAGTGCAAAAACGTGGAAAAAATGAATGTATAAGGAAAAGAAACAAAAGGGAGGTATTGGTTTAAATGGTCTTTTAGAGGTTTTCTCAGTCAGATCGGTTCGAAATAATAAAAACGGAGTGTACGCGAAGGAGGAAAGTTGTTTTGAGTGCAAAAACGTGGAAAAAATGAATGTATAAGGAAAAGAAACAAAAGGGAGGTATTGGTTTAAATGGTCTTTTAGACGGTTTTGTGAGTCAGATGAGTTCATAATCATAAAAACAGTGTGTACGCGAAAGAGGAAAGTAGTTTTGAGTGCAAATACGTGGAAAAAATGAATGTATAAGTAAAAGAATCAAAAGGGAGGTATTGGGTTAAATGGTCTTTTAGACGGTTTTGTTAGTCATATGTGTTCTGAATCATAAAAACAGTGTGTACGCAAAGGAGGAAAGTAGTTTTGAGTGCAAAAACGTGGAAAAAATGAATGTATAAGGAAAAGAAACAAAAGGGAGGTATTGGTTTAAATGGTCTTTTAGACGGTTTTCTGAGTCAGATGACTTAGGAATCATAAAAAGGTGTGTACGCGAAGGAGGAAAGTTGTTTTGAGTGCAAAAACGTGGAAAAAATGAATGTATAAGGAAAAGAAACAAAAGGGAGGTATTGGTTTAAATGGTCTTTTAGACGGTTTTGTGAGTCAGATGAGTTCAAAATCATAAAAACGGTGTGTACGCGAAGGAGGAAAGTTGTTTTGAGTGCAAAAACGTGGAAAAAATAAATGTATGAGGAAAAGAAACAAAAGGGAGGTAATGGCTTAAATGGTCTTTTAGACGGTTTTGTGAGCCAGATCGGTTCATAATCATAAAAACAGTGTGTACGCGAAAGAGGAAAGTAGTTTTGAGTGCAAATACGTGGAAAAAATGAATGTACAAGGAAAAGAATCAAAAGGGAGGTGGTGAATAGGTAAAGAAAAAATACACTTTTAGACGTTTTTGTTAGTCATATGTGTTCTGAATCATAAAAACAGTGTGTACGCGAAAGAGGAAAGTTGTTTTGAGTGCAAAAACGTGAAAAAAATGAATGTATAAGGAAAAGAAACAAAAGGGAGGTAATGGTTTAAATGGTCTTTTAGAGGTTTTCTGAGTCAGATCGGTTCGAAATAATAAAAACGGTGTGTATGCGAAGGAGGAAAGTTGTTTTGAGTGCAAAAACGTGGAAAAAATGAATGTATACGGAAAAGAAACAAAAGGGAGGTATTGGTTTAAATGGTCTTTTAGACGGTTTTCTGAGTCAGATGACTTAGGAATCATAAAAAGGTGTGTACGCGAAGGAGGAAAGTTGTTTTGAGTGCAAAAACGTGGAAAAAATGAATGTATAAGGAAAAGAAACAAAAGGGAGGTATTGGTTTAAATGGTCTTTTAGACGGTTTTGTGAGTCAGATGAGTTCAAAATCATAAAAACGGTGTGTACGCGAAGGAAGAAAGTAGTTTTGAGTACAAAAACGGGGAAAAAATGAATGTATGAGTAAAAGAAACAAAAGGGGGGTTTAAATGGTCTTTTAGACGGTTTTCTGAGTCAGATGAGTTCGGAATCATAAAAACGGTGTGTACGCGAAGGAGGAAAGTTGTTTTGACTGCAAAAACGTGGAAAAAATGAAGGTATAAGGAAAAGAAACAAAAGGGAGGTATTGGTTTAAATTGTCTTTTAGACGGTTTTGTGAGTCAGATCGGTTCGAAATCATAAAAACAGTATGTACGCGAAGGATGAAAGTAGTTTTGAGTGCAAAAACGTGGAAAAAATGAATTATAAGGAAAATAATCAATAGGGAGGTATTGGTTTAAATGGACTTTTAGACGTTTTTGCGAGTCAGATCGGTTCGAAATCATAAAAACAGTATGTACGCGAAGGATGAAAGTAGTTTTGAGTGCAAAAACGTGGAAAAAATGAATTATAAGGAAAATAATCAATAGGGAGGTATTGGTTTAAATGGACTTTTAGACGTTTTTGCGAGTCAGATCGGTTCGAAATCATAAAAACAGTATGTACGCGAAGGATGAAAGTAGTTTTGAGTGCAAAAACGTGGAAAAAATGAATGTACAAGGAAAAGAATCAAAAGGGAGGTGGTGAATAGGTAAAGAACAAATACACTTTTAGACGTTTTTGTTAGTCATATGTGTTCTGAATCATAAAAACAGTGTGTACGCGAAAGAGGAAAGTTGTTTTGAGTGCAAAAACGTGAAAAAAATGAATGTATAAGGAAAAGAAACAAAAGGGAGGTAATGGTTTAAATGGTCTTTTAGAGGTTTTCTGAGTCAGATCGGTTCGAAATAATAAAAACGGTGTGTATGCGAAGGAGGAAAGTTGTTTTGAGTGCAAAAACGTGGAAAAAATGAATGTATACGGAAAAGAAACAAAAGGGAGGTATTGGTTTAAATGGTCTTTTAGACGGTTTTCTGAGTCAGATGACTTAGGAATCATAAAAAGGTGTGTACGCGAAGGAGGAAAGTTGTTTTGAGTGCAAAAACGTGGAAAAAATGAATGTATAAGGAAAAGAAACAAAAGGGAGGTATTGGTTTAAATGGTCTTTTAGACGGTTTTGTGAGTCAGATGAGTTCAAAATCATAAAAACGGTGTGTACGCGAAGGAAGAAAGTAGTTTTGAGTACAAAAACGGGGAAAAAATGAATGTATGAGGAAAAGAAACAAAAGGGGGGTTTAAATGGTCTTTTAGACGGTTTTCTGAGTCAGATGAGTTCGGAATCATAAAAACGGTGTGTACGCGAAGGAGGAAAGTTGTTTTGACTGCAAAAACGTGGAAAAAATGAAGGTATAAGGAAAAGAAACAAAAGGGAGGTATTGGTTTAAATGGTCTTTTAGACGGTTTTGTGAGTCAGATCGGTTCGAAATCATAAAAACAGTATGTACGCGAAGGATGAAAGTAGTTTTGAGTGCAAAAACGTGGAAAAAATGAATTATAAGGAAAATAATCAATAGGGAGGTATTGGTTGAAATGGACTTTTAGACGTTTTTGCGAGTCAGATCGGTTCGAAATCATAAAAACAGTATGTACGCGAAGGATGAAAGTAGTTTTGAGTGCAAAAACGTGGAAAAAATGAATGTACAAGGAAAAGAATCAAAAGGGAGGTGGTGAATAGGTAAAGAACAAATACACTTTTAGACGTTTTTGTTAGTCATATGTGTTCTGAATCATAAAAACAGTGTGTACGCGAAAGAGGAAAGTTGTTTTGAGTGCAAAAACGTGAAAAAAATGAATGTATAAGGAAAAGAAACAAAAGGGAGGTAATGGTTTAAATGGTCTTTTAGAGGTTTTCTGAGTCAGATCGGTTCGAAATAATAAAAACGGTGTGTACGCGAAGGAGGAAAGTTGTTTTGAGTGCAAAAACGTGGAAAAAATGAATGTATACGGAAAAGAAACAAAAGGGAGGTATTGGTTTAAATGGTCTTTTAGACGGTTTTCTGAGTCAGATGACTTAGGAATCATAAAAAGGTGTGTACGCGAAGGAGGAAAGTTGTTTTGAGTGCAAAAACGTGGAAAAAATGAATGTATAAGGAAAAGAAACAAAAGGGAGGTATTGGTTTAAATGGTCTTTTAGACGGTTTTGTGAGTCAGATGAGTTCATAATCATAAAAACAGTGTGTACGCGAAAGAGGAAAGTAGTTTTGAGTGCAAATACGTGGAAAAAATGAATGTATAAGTAAAAGAATCAAAAGGGAGGTATTGGGTTAAATGGTCTTTTAGACGGTTTTGTTAGTCATATGTGTTCTGAATCATAAAAACAGTGTGTACGCAAAGGAGGAAAGTTGTTTTGAGTGCAAAAACGTGGAAAAAATGAATGTATAAGGAAAAGAAACAAAAGGGAGGTATTGGTTTAAATGGTCTTTTAGACGGTTTTCTGAGTCAGATGACTTAGGAATCATAAAAATGTGTGTACGCGAAGGAGGAAAGTTGTTTTGAGTGCAAAAACGTGGAAAAAATGAATGTATAAGGAAAAGAAACAAAAGGGAGGTATTGGTTTAAATGGTCTTTTAGACGGTTTTGTGAGTCAGATGAGTTCAAAATCATAAAAACGGTGTGTACGCGAAGGAGGAAAGTTGTTTTGAGTGCAAAAACGTGGAAAAAATAAATGTATGAGGAAAAGAAACAAAAGGGAGGTAATGGCTTAAATGGTCTTTTAGACGGTTTTGTGAGCCAGATCGGTTCATAATCATAAAAACAGTGTGTACGCGAAAGAGGAAAGTAGTTTTGAGTGCAAATACGTGGAAAAAATGAATGTATAAGGAAAAGAATCAAAAGGGAGGTATTGGTTTAAATGGTCATTTAGACGGTTTTCTGAGTCAGATGACTTAGGAATCATAAAAAGGTGTGTACGCGAAGGAGGAAAGTTGTTTTGAGTGCAAAAACGTGGAAAAAATGAATGTATGAGGAAAAGAAACAAAAGGGAGGTAATGGCTTAAATGGTCTTTTAGACGGTTTTGCGAGTCAGATCGGTTCGAAATCATAAAAACAGTATGTACGCGAAGGATGAAAGTAGTTTTGAGTGCAAAAACGTGGAAAAAATGAATATATGAGGAAAAGAAACAAAAGGGAGGTATTGGTTTAAATGGTCTTTTAGACGGTTTTCTGAGTCAGATGAGTTCGGAATCATAAAAACGGAGTGTACGCGAAGGAGGAAAGTTGTTTTGAGTGCAAAAACGTGGAAAAAATGAATGTATAAGGAAAAGAAACAAAAGGGAGGTATTGGGTTAAATGGTCTTTTAGACGGTTTTGTTAGTCATATGTGTTCTGAATCATAAAAACAGTGTGTACGCAAAGGAGGAAAGTTGTTTTGAGTGCAAAAACGTGGAAAAAATGAATATATAAGGAAAAGAATCAAAAGGGAGGTATTGGTTTAAATGGTCTTTTAGACGGTTTTCTGAGTCAGATGAGTTCGGAATCATAAAAACGGAGTGTACGCGAAGGAGGAAAGTTGTTTTGAGTGCAAAAACGTGGAAAAAATGAATGTACAAGGAAAAGAATCAAAAGGGAGGTGGTGAATAGGTAAAGAACAAATGGACTTTTAGACGTTTTTGTTAGTCATATGTGTTCTGAATCATAAAAACAGTGTGTACGCGAAAGAGGAAAGTTGTTTTGAGTGCAAAAACGTGAAAAAAATGAATGTATAAGGAAAAGAAACAAAAGGGAGGTATTGGTTTAAATGGTCTTTTAGAGGTTTTCTCAGTCAGATCGGTTCGAAATAATAAAAACGGAGTGTACGCGAAGGAGGAAAGTTGTTTTGAGTGCAAAAACGTGGAAAAAATGAATGTATACGGAAAAGAAACAAAAGGGAGGTATTGGTTTAAATGGTCTTTTAGACGGTTTTCTGAGTCAGATGACTTAGGAGTCATAAAAAGGTGTGTACGCGAAGGAGGAAAGTTGTTTTGAGTGCAAAAACGTGGAAAAAATGAAGGTATAAGGAAAAGAAACAAAAGGGAGGTATTGGTTTAAATGGTCTTTTAGACGGTTTTGTGAGTCAGATCGGTTCATAATCATAAAAACAGTGTGTACGCGAAAGAGGAAAGTAGTTTTGAGTGCAAATACGTGGAAAAAATGAATGTATAAGGAAAAGAATCAAAAGGGAGGTATTGGTTTAAATGGACTTTTAGACGTTTTTGCGAGTCAGATCGGTTCGAAATCATAAAAACAGTATGTACGCGAAGGATGAAAGTAGTTTTGAGTGCAAAAACGTGGAAAAAATGAATGTATAAGGAAAAGAATCAAAAGGGAGGTATTGGTTTAAATGGTCTTTTAGACGGTTTTCTGAGTCAGATGAGTTCGGAATCATAAAAACGGAGTGTACGCGAAGGAGGAAAGTTGTTTTGAGTGCAAAAACGTGGAAAAAATGAATGTACAAGGAAAAGAATCAAAAGGGAGGTGGTGAATAGGTAAAGAACAAATGGACTTTTAGACGTTTTTGTTAGTCATATGTGTTCTGAATCATAAAAACAGTGTGTACGCGAAAGAGGAAAGTTGTTTTGAGTGCAAAAACGTGAAAAAAATGAATGTATAAGGAAAAGAAACAAAAGGGAGGTATTGGTTTAAATGGTCTTTTAGAGGTTTTCTCAGTCAGATCGGTTCGAAATAATAAAAACGGAGTGTACGCGAAGGAGGAAAGTTGTTTTGAGTGCAAAAACGTGGAAAAAATGAATGTATACGGAAAAGAAACAAAAGGGAGGTATTGGTTTAAATGGTCTTTTAGACGGTTTTCTGAGTCAGATGACTTAGGAGTCATAAAAGGTGTGTACGCGAAGGAGGAAAGTTGTTTTGAGTGCAAAAACGTGGAAAAAATGAAGGTATAAGGAAAAGAAACAAAAGGGAGGTATTGGTTTAAATGGTCTTTTAGACGGTTTTGTGAGTCAGATCGGTTCATAATCATAAAAACAGTGTGTACGCGAAAGAGGAAAGTAGTTTTGAGTGCAAATACGTGGAAAAAATGAATGTATAAGGAAAAGAATCAAAAGGGAGGTATTGGTTTAAATGGACTTTTAAACGTTTTTGCGAGTCAGTCGGTTCGAAATCATAAAAACAGTATGTACGCGAAGGATGAAAGTAGTTTTGAGTGCAAAAACGTGGAAAAAATGAATGTACAAGGAAGGAAGGAATCAAAAGGGAGGTATTGGTTTAAATGTTCTTTTAGACGGTTTTGTGAGTCAGATCGGTTCATAATCACAAAAACAGTGTGTACGCGAAAGAGGAAAGTAGTTTTGAGTGCAAATACGTGGAAAAAATGAATGTATAAGGAAAAGAATCAAAAGGGAGGTATTGGGTTAAATGGTCTTTTAGACGGTTTTGTTAGTCATATGTGTTCTGAATCATAAAAACAGTGTATACGCAAAGGAGGAAAGTTGTTTTGAGTGCAAAAACGTGGAAAAAATGAATGTATAAGGAAAAGAAACAAAAGGGAGGTATTGGTTTAAACGGTCTTTTGGACGGTTTTGTTAGTCATATGTGTTCTGAATCATAAAAACAGTGTGTACGCGAAAGAGGAAAGTTGTTTTTAGTGCAAAAACGTGAAAAAAATGAATGTATAAGGAAAAGAAACAAAAGGGAGGTATTGGTTTAAACGGTCTTTTGGACGTTTTTGTTAGTCATATGTGTTCTGAATCATAAAAACAGTGTGTACGCGAAAGAGGAAAGTTGTTTTGAGTGCAAAAACGTGAAAAAAATGAATGTATACGGAAAAGAAACAAAAGGGAGGTAATGGTTTAAATGGTCTTTTAGACGGTTTTCTGAGTCAGATCGGTTCGAAATAATAAAAACGGTGTGTACGCGAAGGAGGAAAGTTGTTTTGAGTGCAAAAACGTGGAAAAAATGAATGTATACGGAAAAGAATCAAAAGGGAGGTATTGGTTTAAATGGTCTTTTAGACGGTTTTCTGAGTCAGATGACTTCGGAATCATAAAAAGGTGTGTACGCGAAGGAGGAAAGTTGTTTTGAGTGCAAAAACGTGGAAAAAATGAATGTATAAGGAAAAGAAACAAAAGGGAGGTATTAGTTTAAATGGTCTTTTAGACGGTTTTCTGAGTCAGATGAGTTCGGAATCATAAAAACGGTGTGTACGCGAAGGAGGAATGTTGTTTTGAGTGCAAAAACGTGGAAAAAATGAAGGTATAAGGAAAAGAAACAAAAGGGAGGTATTGGTTTAAATGGTCTTTTAGACGGTTTTGTGATTCAGATCGGTTCATAATCATAAAAACAGTGTGTACGCGAAAGAGGAAAGTAGTTTTGAGTGCAAATACGTTGAAAAAATTAATGTATAAGGAAAAGAATCAAGAGAAAGGTATTGGGTTAAATGGTCTTTTAGACGGTTTTGTTAGTCATATGTGTTCTGAATCATAAAAACTGTGTGTACGCGAAGGAGGAAAGTTGTTTTGAGTGCAAAAACGTGGAAAAAATGAATGTATAAGGAAAAGAAACAAAAGGGAGATATTGGTTTAAATCGTCTTTTAGACGGTTTTGTGAGTCAGATGAGTTCGGAATCATAAAAACGGTGTGTACGCGAAGGAGGAAAGTTGTTTTGAGTGCAAAAACGTGGAAAAAATGAATGTATGAGGAAAAGAAACAAAAGGGAGGTATTGGTTTAAATGGGTCTTTTAGACGGTTTTCTGAGTCAGATGAGTTCGGAATCATAAAAACGGTGTGTACGCGAAGGAGGAATGTTGTTTTGAGTGCAAAAACGTGGAAAAAATGAATGTATAAGGAAAAGAAACAAAAGGGAGGTATTGGTTTAAATGGTCTTTTAGACGGTTTTGTGAGTCAGATCGGTTCATAATCATAAAAACAGTGTGTACGCGAAAGAGGAAAGTAGTTTTGAGTACAAAAACGTTGAAAAAATTAATGTATAAGGAAAAGAATCAAGAGAAAGGTATTGGGTTAAATGGTCTTTTAGACGGTTTTGTGAGTCAGATGAGTTCAAAATCATAAAAACGGTGTGTACGCGAAGGAGGAAAGTTGTTTTGAGTGCAAAAACGTGGAAAAAATGAATGTATGAGGAAAAGAAACAAAAGGGAGGTAATGGCTTAAATGGTCTTTTAGACGGTTTTGTGAGCCAGATCGGTTCATAATCATAAAAACAGTGTGTACGCGAAAGAGGAAAGTAGTTTTGAGTGCAAATACGTGGAAAAAATGAATGTATAAGGAAAAGAATCAAAAGGGAGGTATTGGTTTAAATGGTCATTTAGACGGTTTTCTGAGTCAGATGACTTAGGAATCATAAAAAGGTGTGTACGCGAAGGAGGAAAGTTGTTTTGAGTGCAAAAACGTGGAAAAAATGAATGTATAAGGAAAAGAAACAAAAGGGAGGTATTGGTTTAAATGGTCTTTTAGACGGTTTTGTGAGTCAGATGAGTTCAAAATCATAAAAACGGTGTGTACGCGAAGGAGGAAAGTTGTTTTGAGTGCAAAAACGTGGAAAAAATGAATGTATGAGGAAAAGAAACAAAAGGGAGGTAATGGCTTAAATGGTCTTTTAGACGGTTTTGCGAGTCAGATCGGTTCGAAATCATAAAAACAGTATGTACGCGAAGGATGAAAGTAGTTTTGAGTGCAAAAACATGGAAAAAATGAATATATGAGGAAAAGAAACAAAAGGGAGGTATTGGTTTAAATGGTCTTTTAGACGGTTTTCTGAGTCAGATGAGTTCGGAATCATAAAAACAGTGTGTACGCAAAGGAGGAAAGTTGTTTTGAGTGCAAAAACGTGGAAAAAATGAATGTATAAGGAAAAGAAACAAAAGGGAGGTATTGGGTTAAATGGTCTTTTAGACGGTTTTGTTAGTCATATGTGTTCTGAATCATAAAAACAGTGTGTACGCAAAGGAGGAAAGTTGTTTTGAGTGCAAAAACGTGGAAAAAATGAATGTATAAGGAAAAGAATCAAAAGGGAGGTATTGGTTTAAATGGTCTTTTAGACGGCTTTCTGAGTCAGATGAGTTCGGAATCATAAAAACGGAGTGTACGCGAAGGAGGAAAGTTGTTTTGAGTGCAAAAATTTGGAAAAAATGAATGTACAAGGAAAAGAATCAAAAGGGAGGTGGTGAATAGGTAAAGAACAAATGGACTTTTAGACGTTTTTGTTAGTCATATGTGTTCTGAATCATAAAAACAGTGTGTACGCGAAAGAGGAAAGTTGTTTTGAGTGCAAAAACGTGAAAAAAATGAATGTATAAGGAAAAGAAACAAAAGGGAGGTATTAAAGGGAGGTTTAAATGGTCTTTTAGAGGTTTTCTCAGTCAGATCGGTTCGAAATAATAAAAACGGAGTGTACGCGAAGGACGAAAGTTGTTTTGAGTGCAAAAACGTGGAAAAAATGAATGTATACGGAAAAGAAACAAAAGGGAGGTATTGGTTTAAATGGTCTTTTAGACGGTTATCTGAGTCAGATGACTTAGGAGTCATAAAAAGGTTTTTGCGAGTCACATCGGTTCGAAATCATAAAAACAGTATGTACGCGAAGGAGGAAAGTTGTTTTGAGTGCAAAAACGTGGAAAAAATGAAGGTATAAGGAAAAGAAACAAAAGGGAGGTATTGGTTTAAATGGTCTTTTAGACGGTTTTGTGAGTCAGATCGGTTCATAATCATAAAAACAGTGTGTACGCGAAAGAGGAAAGTAGTTTTGAGTGCAAATACGTGGAAAAAATGAATGTATAAGGAAAAGAATCAAAAGGGAGGTATTGGTTTAAATGGACTTTTAGACGTTTTTGCGAGTCAGATCGGTTCGAAATCATAAAAACAGTATGTACGCGAAGGATGAAAGTAGTTTTGAGTGCAAAAACGTGGAAAAAAAGAATGTACAAGGAAGGAAGGAATCAAAAGGGAGGTATTGGTTTAAATGGTCTTTTAGACGGTTTTCTGAGTCAGATGAGTTCGGAATCATAAAAACGGTGTGTACGCGAAAAAGAAATGTTGTTTTGAGTGCAAAAACGTGGAAAAAATGAATGTATGAGGAAAAGAAACAAAAGGGAGGTATTGGCTTAAATGTTCTTTTAGACGGTTTTGTGAGTCAGATCGGTTCATAATCACAAAAACAGTGTGTACGCGAAAGAGGAAAGTAGTTTTGAGTGCAAATACGTGGAAAAAATGAATGTATAAGGAAAAGAATCAAAAGGGAGGTATTGGGTTAAATGGTCTTTTAGACGGTTTTGTTAGTCATATGTGTTCTGAATCATAAAAACAGTGTGTACGCAAAGGAGGAAAGTTGTTTTGAGTGCAAAAACGTGGAAAAAATGAATGTATAAGGAAAAGAAACAAAAGGGAGGTATTGGTTTAAACGGTCTTTTGGACGGTTTTGTTAGTCATATGTGTTCTGAATCATAAAAACAGTGTGTACGCGAAAGAGGAAAGTTGTTTTTAGTGCAAAAACGTGAAAAAAATGAATGTATAAGGAAAAGAAACAAAAGGGAGGTATTGGTTTAAACGGTCTTTTGGACGTTTTTGTTAGTCATATGTGTTCTGAATCATAAAAACAGTGTGTACGCGAAAGAGGAAAGTTGTTTTGAGTGCAAAAACGTGAAAAAAATGAATGTATACGGAAAAGAAACAAAAGGGAGGTAACGGTTTAAATGGTCTTTTAGACGGTTTTCTGAGTCAGATCGGTTCGAAATAATAAAAACGCTGTGTACGCGAAGGAGGAAAGTTGTTTTGAGTGCAAAAACGTGGAAAAAATGAATGTATACGGAAAAGAAACAAAAGGGAGGTATTGGTTTAAATGGTCTTTTAGACGGTTTTCTGAGTCAGATGACTTCGGAATCATAAAAAGGTGTGTACGCGAAGGAGGAAAGTTGTTTTGAGTGCAAAAACGTGGAAAAAATGAATGTATAAGGAAAAGAAACAAAAGGGAGGTATTGGTTTAAATGGTCTTTTAGACGGTTTTGTGAGTCAGATGAGTTCAAAATCATAAAAACGGTGTGTACGCGAAGGAGGAAAGTTGTTTTGAGTGCAAAAACGTGGAAAAAATAAATGTATGAGGAAAAGAAACAAAAGGGAGGTAATGGCTTAAATGGTCTTTTAGACGGTTTTGTGAGCCAGATCGGTTCATAATCATAAAAACAGTGTGTACGCGAAAGAGGAAAGTAGTTTTGAGTGCAAATACGTGGAAAAAATGAATGTATAAGGAAAAGAATCAAAAGGGAGGTATTGGTTTAAATGGTCATTTAGACGGTTTTCTGAGTCAGATGACTTAGGAATCATAAAAAGGTGTGTACGCGAAGGAGGAAAGTTGTTTTGAGTGCAAAAACGTGGAAAAAATGAATGTATAAGGAAAAGAAACAAAAGGGAGGTATTGGTTTAAATGGTCTTTTAGACGGTTTTGTGAGTCAGATGAGTTCAAAATCATAAAAACGGTGTGTACGCGAAGGAGGAAAGTTGTTTTGAGTGCAAAAACGTGGAAAAAATGAATGTATGAGGAAAAGAAACAAAAGGGAGGTAATGGCTTAAATGGTCTTTTAGACGGTTTTGCGAGTCAGATCGGTTCGAAATCATAAAAACAGTATGTACGCGAAGGATGAAAGTAGTTTTGAGTGCAAAAACGTGGAAAAAATGAATGTACAAGGAAGGAAGGAATCAAAAGGGAGGTATTGGTTTGAATGGTCTTTTAGACGGTTTTCTGAGTCAGATGAGTTCGGAATCATAAAAACGGAGTGTACGCGAAGGAGGAAAGTTGTTTTGAGTGCAAAAACGTGGAAAAAATGAATGTATAAGGAAAAGAAACAAAAGGGAGGTATTGGGTTAAATGGTCTTTTAGACGGTTTTGTTAGTCATATGTGTTCTGAATCATTAAAACAGTGTGTACGCAAAGGAGGAAAGTTGTTTTGAGTGCAAAAACGTGGAAAAAATGAATGTATAAGGAAAAGAATCAAAAGGGAGGTATTGGTTTAAATGGTCTTTTAGACGGTTTTCTGAGTCAGATGAGTTCGGAATCATAAAAACGGAGTGTACGCGAAGGAGGAAAGTTGTTTTGAGTGCAAAAACGTGGAAAAAATGAATGTACAAGGAAAAGAATCAAAAGGGAGGTGGTGAATAGGTAAAGAACAAATGGACTTTTAGACGTTTTTGTTAGTCATATGTGTTCTGAATCATAAAAACAGTGTGTACGCGAAAGAGGAAAGTTGTTTTGAGTGCAAAAACGTGAAAAAAATGAATGTATAAGGAAAAGAAACAAAAGGGAGGTATTGGTTTAAATGGTCTTTTAGAGGTTTTCTCAGTCAGATCGGTTCGAAATAATAAAAACGGAGTGTACGCGAAGGAGGAAAGTTGTTTTGAGTGCAAAAACGTGGAAAAAATGAATGTATACGGAAAAGAAACAAAAGGGAGGTATTGGTTTAAATGGTCTTTTAGACGGTTTTCTGAGTCAGATGACTTAGGAGTCGTAAAAAGGTGTGTACGCGAAGGAGGAAAGTTGTTTTGAGTGCAAAAACGTGGAAAAAATGAAGGTATAAGGAAAAGAAACAAAAGGGAGGTATTGGTTTAAATGGTCTTTTAGACGGTTTTGTGAGTCAGATCGGTTCATAATCATAAAAACAGTGTGTACGCGAAAGAGGAAAGTAGTTTTGAGTGCAAATACGTGGAAAAAATGAATGTATAAGGAAAAGAATCAAAAGGGAGGTATTGGTTTAAATGGACTTTTAGACGTTTTTGCGAGTCAGATCGGTTCGAAATCATAAAAACAGTATGTACGCGAAGGATGAAAGTAGTTTTGAGTGCAAAAACGTGGAAAAAATGAATGTACAAGGAAGGAAGGAATCAAAAGGGAGGTATTGGTTTAAATGGTCTTTTAGACGGTTTTCTGAGTCAGATGAGTTCGGAATCATAAAAATGGTGTGTACGCGAAAAAGAAATGTTGTTTTGAGTGCAAAAACGTGGAAAAAATGAATGTATGAGGAAAAGAAACAAAAGGGAGGTATTGGCTTAAATGTTCTTTTAGACGGTTTTGTGAGTCAGATCGGTTCATAATCACAAAAACAGTGTGTACGCGAAAGAGGAAAGTAGTTTTGAGTGCAAATACGTGGAAAAAATGAATGTATAAGGAAAAGAATCAAAAGGGAGGTATTGGGTTAAATGGTCTTTTAGACGGTTTTGTTAGTCATATGTGTTCTGAATCATAAAAACAGTGTGTACGCAAAGGAGGAAAGTTGTTTTGAGTGCAAAAACGTGGAAAAAATGAATGTATAAGGAAAAGAAACAAAAGGGAGGTATTGGTTTAAACGGTCTTTTGGACGGTTTTGTTAGTCATATGTGTTCTGAATCATAAAAACAGTGTGTACGCGAAAGAGGAAAGTTGTTTTTAGTGCAAAAACGTGAAAAAAATGAATGTATAAGGAAAAGAAACAAAAGGGAGGTATTGGTTTAAACGGTCTTTTGGACGTTTTTGTTAGTCATATGTGTTCTGAATCATAAAAACAGTGTGTACGCGAAAGAGGAAAGTTGTTTTGAGTGCAAAAACGTGAAAAAAATGAATGTATACGGAAAAGAAACAAAAGGGAGGTAACGGTTTAAATGGTCTTTTAGACGGTTTTCTGAGTCAGATCGGTTCGAAATAATAAAAACGGTGTGTACGCGAAGGAGGAAAGTTGTTTTGAGTGCAAAAACGTGGAAAAAATGAATGTATACGGAAAAGAAACAAAAGGGAGGTATTGGTTTAAATGGTCTTTTAGACGGTTTTCTGAGTCAGATGACTTCGGAATCATAAAAAGGTGTGTACGCGAAGGAGGAAAGTTGTTTTGAGTGCAAAAACGTGGAAAAAATGAATGTATAAGGAAAAGAAACAAAAGGGAGGTATTGGTTTAAATGGTCTTTTAGACGGTTTTGTGAGTCAGATGAGTTCAAAATCATAAAAACGGTGTGTACGCGAAGGAGGAAAGTTGTTTTGAGTGCAAAAACGTGGAAAAAATAAATGTATGAGGAAAAGAAACAAAAGGGAGGTAATGGCTTAAATGGTCTTTTAGACGGTTTTGTGAGCCAGATCGGTTCATAATCATAAAAACAGTGTGTACGCGAAAGAGGAAAGTAGTTTTGAGTGCAAATACGTGGAAAAAATGAATGTATAAGGAAAAGAATCAAAAGGGAGGTATTGGTTTAAATGGTCATTTAGACGGTTTTCTGAGTCAGATGACTTAGGAATCATAAAAAGGTGTGTACGCGAAGGAGGAAAGTTGTTTTGAGTGCAAAAACGTGGAAAAAATGAATGTATAAGGAAAAGAAACAAAAGGGAGGTATTGGTTTAAATGGTCTTTTAGACGGTTTTGTGAGTCAGATGAGTTCAAAATCATAAAAACGGTGTGTACGCGAAGGAGGAAAGTTGTTTTGAGTGCAAAAACGTGGAAAAAATGAATGTATGAGGAAAAGAAACAAAAGGGAGGTAATGGCTTAAATGGTCTTTTAGACGGTTTTGCGAGTCAGATCGGTTCGAAATCATAAAAACAGTATGTACGCGAAGGATGAAAGTAGTTTTGAGTGCAAAAACGTGGAAAAAATGAATATATGAGGAAAAGAAACAAAAGGGAGGTATTGGTTTAAATGGTCTTTTAGACGGTTTTCTGAGTCAGATGAGTTCGGAATCATAAAAACGGAGTGTACGCGAAGGAGGAAAGTTGTTTTGAGTGCAAAAACGTGGAAAAAATGAATGTACAAGGAAAAGAATCAAAAGGGAGGTAGTGAATAGGTAAAGAACAAATGGACTTTTAGACGTTTTTGTTAGTCATATGTGTTCTGAATCATAAAAACAGTGTGTACGCGAAAGAGGAAAGTTGTTTTGAGTGCAAAAACGTGAAAAAAATGAATGTATAAGGAAAAGAAACAAAAGGGAGGTATTGGTTTAAATGGTCTTTTAGAGGTTTTCTCAGTCAGATCGGTTCGAAATAATAAAAACGGAGTGTACGCGAAGGAGGAAAGTTGTTTTGAGTGCAAAAACGTGGAAAAAATGAATGTATGAGGAAAAGAAACAAAAGGGAGGTATTGGCTTAAATGTTCTTTTAGACGGTTTTGTGAGTCAGATCGGTTCATAATCACAAAAACAGTGTGTACGCGAAAGAGGAAAGTAGTTTTGAGTGCAAATACGTGGAAAAAATGAATGTATAAGGAAAAGAATCAAAAGGGAGGTATTGGGTTAAATGGTCTTTTAGACGGTTTTGTTAGTCATATGTGTTCTGAATCATAAAAACAGTGTGTACGCAAAGGAGGAAAGTTGTTTTGAGTGCAAAAACGTGGAAAAAATGAATGTATAAGGAAAAGAAACAAAAGGATGGTATTGGTTTAAACGGTCTTTTGGACGGTTTTGTTAGTCATATGTGTTCTGAATCATAAAAACAGTGTGTACGCGAAAGAGGAAAGTTGTTTTTAGTGCAAAAACGTGAAAAAAATGAATGTATAAGGAAAAGAAACAAAAGGGAGGTATTGGTTTAAACGGTCTTTTGGACGGTTTTGTTAGTCATATGTGTTCTGAATCATAAAAACAGTGTGTACGCGAAAGAGGAAAGTTGTTTTGAGTGCAAAAACGTGAAAAAAATGAATGTATACGGAAAAGAAACAAAAGGGAGGTAATGGTTTAAATGGTCTTTTAGACGGTTTTCTGAGTCAGATCGGTTCGAAATAATAAAAACGGTGTGTACGCGAAGGAGGAAAGTTGTTTTGAGTGCAAAAACGTGGAAAAAATGAATGTATTAGGAAAAGAAACAAAAGGGAGGTATTAGTTTAAATGGTCTTTTAGACGGTTTTCTGAGTCAGATGGGTTCGGAATCGTAAAAACGGTGTGTACGCGAAGGAGGAATGTTGTTTTGAGTGCAAAAACGTGGAAAAAATGAATGTATACGGAAAAGAAACAAAAGGGAGGTATTGGTTTAAATGGTCTTTTAGACGGTTTTCTGAGTCAGATGACTTCGGAATCATAAAAAGGTGTGTACGCGAAGGAGGAAAGTTGTTTTGAGTGCAAAAACGTGGAAAAAATGAATACCTCCTATAATATGAAGGAAAAGAAACAAAAGGGAGGTATTAGTTTAAATGGTCTTTTAGACGGTTTTCTGAGTCAGATGAGTTCGGAATCATAAAAACGGTGTGTACGCGAAGGAGGAATGTTGTTTTGAGTGCAAAAACGTGGAAAAAATGAAGGTATAAGGAAAAGAAACAAAAGGGAGGTATTGGTTTAAATGGTCTTTTAGACGGTTTTGTGATTCAGATCGGTTCATAATCATAAAAACAGTGTGTACGCGAGAGAGGAAAGTAGTTTTGAGTGCAAATACGTTGAAAAAATTAATGTATAAGGAAAAGAATCAAGAGAAAGGTATTGGGTTAAATGGTCTTTTAGACGGTTTTGTTAGTCATATGTGTTCTGAATCATAAAAACTGTGTGTACGCGAAGGAGGAAAGTTGTTTTGAGTGCAAAAACGTGGAAAAAATGAATGTATAAGGAAAAGAAACAAAAGGGAGATATTGGTTTAAATCGTCTTTTAGACGGTTTTGTGAGTCAGATGAGTTCGGAATCATAAAAACGGTGTGTACGCGAAGGAGGAAAGTTGTTTTGAGTGCAAAAACGTGGAAAAAATGAATGTATAAGGAAAAGAAACAAAAGGGAGGTATTGGTTTAAATGGTCTTTTAGACGGTTTTGTGAGTCAGATGAGTTCAAAATCATAAAAACGGTGTGTACGCGAAGGAGGAAAGTTGTTTTGAGTGCAAAAACGTGGAAAAAATGAATGTATGAGGAAAAGAAACAAAAGGGAGGTAATGGCTTAAATGGTCTTTTAGACGGTTTTGCGAGTCAGATCGGTTCGAAATCATAAAAACAGTATGTACGCGAAGGATGAAAGTAGTTTTGAGTGCAAAAACGTGGAAAAAATGAATATATGAGGAAAAGAAACAAAAGGGAGGTATTGGTTTAAATGGTCTTTTAGACGGTTTTCTGAGTCAGATGAGTTCGGAATCATAAAAACGGAGTGTACGCGAAGGAGGAAAGTTGTTTTGAGTGCAAAAACGTGGAAAAAATGAATGTATAATGAAAAGAAACAAAAGGGAGGTATTGGGTTAAATGGTCTTTTAGACGGTTTTGTTAGTCATATGTGTTCTGAATCATAAAAACAGTGTGTACGCAAAGGAGGAAAGTTGTTTTGAGTGCAAAAACGTGGAAAAAATGAATGTATAAGGAAAAGAATCAAAAGGGAGGTATTGGTTTAAATGGTCTTTTAGACGGTTTTCTGAGTCAGATGAGTTCGGAATCATAAAAACGGAGTGTACGCGAAGGAGGAAAGTTGTTTTGAGTGCAAAAACGTGGAAAAAATGAATGTACAAGGAAAAGAATCAAAAGGGAGGTGGTGAATAGGTAAAGAACAAATGGACTTTTAGACGTTTTTGTTAGTCATATGTGTTCTGAATCATAAAAACAGTGTGTACGCGAAAGAGGAAAGTTGTTTTGAGTGCAAAAACGTGAAAAAAATGAATGTATAAGGAAAAGAAACAAAAGGGAGGTATTGGTTTAAATGGTCTTTTAGAGGTTTTCTCGGTCAGATCGGTTCGAAATAATAAAAACGGAGTGTACGCGAAGGAGGAAAGTTGTTTTGAGTGCAAAAACGTGGAAAAAATGAATGTATACGGAAAAGAAACAAAAGGGAGGTATTGGTTTAAATGGTCTTTTAGACGGTTTTCTGAGTCAGATGACTTAGCAGTCATAAAAAGGTGTGTACGCGAAGGAGGAAAGTTGTTTTGAGTGCAAAAACGTGGAAAAAATGAAGGTATAAGGAAAAGAAACAAAAGGGAGGTATTGGTTTAAATGGTCTTTTAGACGGTTTTGTGAGTCAGATCGGTTCATAATCATAAAAACAGTGTGTACGCGAAAGAGGAAAGTAGTTTTGAGTGCAAATACGTGGAAAAAATGAATGTATAAGGAAAAGAATCAAAAGGGAGGTATTGGTTTAAATGGACTTTTAGACGTTTTTGCGAGTCAGATCGGTTCGAAATCATAAAAACAGTATGTACGCGAAGGATGAAAGTAGTTTTGAGTGCAAAAACGTGGAAAAAATGAATGTACAAGGAAGGAAGGAATCAAAAGGGAGGTATTGGTTTAAATGGTCTTTTAGACGGTTTTCTGAGTCAGATGAGTTCGGAATCATAAAAACGGTGTGTACGCGAAAAAGAAATGTTGTTTTGAGTGCAAAAACGTGGAAAAAATGAATGTATGAGGAAAAGAAACAAAAGGGAGGTATTGGCTTAAATGTTCTTTTAGACGGTTTTGTGAGTCAGATCGGTTCATAATCACAAAAACAGTGTGTACGCGAAAGAGGAAAGTAGTTTTGAGTGCAAATACGTGGAAAAAATGAATGTATAAGGAAAAGAATCAAAAGGGAGGTATTGGGTTAAATGGTCTTTTAGACGGTTTTGTTAGTCATATGTGTTCTGAATCATAAAAACAGTGTGTACGCAAAGGAGGAAAGTTGTTTTGAGTGCAAAAACGTGGAAAAAATGAATGTATAAGGAAAAGAAACAAAAGGATGGTATTGGTTTAAACGGTCTTTTGGACGGTTTTGTTAGTCATATGTGTTCTGAATCATAAAAACAGTGTGTACGCGAAAGAGGAAAGTTGTTTTTAGTGCAAAAACGTGAAAAAAATGAATGTATAAGGAAAAGAAACAAAAGGGAGGTATTGGTTTAAACGGTCTTTTGGACGTTTTTGTTAGTCATATGTGTTCTGAATCATAAAAACAGTGTGTACGCGAAAGAGGAAAGTTGTTTTGAGTGCAAAAACGTGAAAAAAATGAATGTATACGGAAAAGAAACAAAAGGGAGGTAATGGTTTAAATGGTCTTTTAGACGGTTTTCTGAGTCAGATCGGTTCGAAATAATAAAAACGGTGTGTACGCGAAGGAGGAAAGTTGTTTTGAGTGCAAAAACGTGGAAAAAATGAATGTATAAGGAAAAGAAACAAAAGGGAGGTATTAGTTTAAATGGTCTTTTAGACGGTTTTCTGAGTCAGATGAGTTCGGAATCGTAAAAACGGTGTGTACGCGAAGGAGGAATGTTGTTTTGAGTGCAAAAACGTGGAAAAAATGAATGTATACGGAAAAGAAACAAAAGGGAGGTATTGGTTTAAATGGTCTTTTAGACGGTTTTCTGAGTCAGATGACTTCGGAATCATAAAAAGGTGTGTACGCGAAGGAGGAAAGTTGTTTTGAGTGCAAAAACGTGGAAAAAATGAATGTATAAGGAAAAGAAACAAAAGGGAGGTATTAGTTTAAATGGTCTTTTAGACGGTTTTCTGAGTCAGATGAGTTCGGAATCATAAAAACGGTGTGTACGCGAAGGAGGAATGTTGTTTTGAGTGCAAAAACGTGGAAAAAATGAAGGTATAAGGAAAAGAAACAAAAGGGAGGTATTGGTTTAAATGGTCTTTTAGACGGTTTTGTGATTCAGATCGGTTCATAATCATAAAAACAGTGTGTACGCGAAAGAGGAAAGTAGTTTTGAGTGCAAATACGTTGAAAAAATTAATGTATAAGGAAAAGAATCAAGAGAAAGGTATTGGGTTAAATGGTCTTTTAGACGGTTTTGTTAGTCATATGTGTTCTGAATCATAAAAACTGTGTGTACGCGAAGGAGGAAAGTTGTTTTGAGTGCAAAAACGTGGAAAAAATGAATGTATAAGGAAAAGAAACAAAAGGGAGATATTGGTTTAAATCGTCTTTTAGACGGTTTTGTGAGTCAGATGAGTTCGGAATCATAAAAACGGTGTGTACGCGAAGGAGGAAAGTTGTTTTGAGTGCAAAAACGTGGAAAAAATGAATGTATGAGGAAAAGAAACAAAAGGGAGGTATTGGTTTAAATGGGTCTTTTAGACGGTTTTCTGAGTCAGATGAGTTCGGAATCATAAAAACGGTGTGTACGCGAAGGAGGAATGTTGTTTTGAGTGCAAAAACGTGGAAAAAATGAAGGTATAAGGAAAAGAAACAAAAGGGAGGTATTGGTTTAAATGGTCTTTTAGACGGTTTTGTGAGTCAGATCGGTTCATAATCATAAAAACAGTGTGTACGCGAAAGAGGAAAGTAGTTTTGAGTACAAAAACGTTGAAAAAATTAATGTATAAGGAAAAGAATCAAGAGAAAGGTATTGGGTTAAATGGTCTTTTAGACGGTTTTGTGAGTCAGATGAGTTCAAAATCATAAAAACGGTGTGTACGCGAAGGAGGAAAGTTGTTTTGAGTGCAAAAACGTGGAAAAAATGAATGTATGAGGAAAAGAAACAAAAGGGAGGTAATGGCTTAAATGGTCTTTTAGACGGTTTTGTGAGCCAGATCGGTTCATAATCATAAAAACAGTGTGTACGCGAAAGAGGAAAGTAGTTTTGAGTGCAAATACGTGGAAAAAATGAATGTATAAGGAAAAGAATCAAAAGGGAGGTATTGGTTTAAATGGTCATTTAGACGGTTTTCTGAGTCAGATGACTTAGGAATCATAAAAAGGTGTGTACGCGAAGGAGGAAAGTTGTTTTGAGTGCAAAAACGTGGAAAAAATGAATGTATAAGGAAAAGAAACAAAAGGGAGGTATTGGTTTAAATGGTCTTTTAGACGGTTTTGTGAGTCAGATGAGTTCAAAATCATAAAAACGGTGTGTACGCGAAGGAGGAAAGTTGTTTTGAGTGCAAAAACGTGGAAAAAATGAATGTATGAGGAAAAGAAACAAAAGGGAGGTAATGGCTTAAATGGTCTTTTAGACGGTTTTGCGAGTCAGATCGGTTCGAAATCATAAAAACAGTATGTACGCGAAGGATGAAAGTAGTTTTGAGTGCAAAAACGTGGAAAAAATGAATATATGAGGAAAAGAAACAAAAGGGAGGTATTGGTTTAAATGGTCTTTTAGACGGTTTTCTGAGTCAGATGAGTTCGGAATCATAAAAACGGAGTGTACGCGAAGGAGGAAAGTTGTTTTGAGTGCAAAAACGTGGAAAAAATGAATGTATAAGGAAAAGAAACAAAAGGGAGGTATTGGGTTAAATGGTCTTTTAGACGGTTTTGTTAGTCATATGTGTTCTGAATCATAAAAACAGTGTGTACGCAAAGGAGGAAAGTTGTTTTGAGTGCAAAAACGTGGGAAAAATGAATGTATAAGGAAAAGAATCAAAAGGGAGGTATTGGTTTAAATGGTCTTTTAGACGGTTTTCTGAGTCAGATGACTTAGGAATCATAAAAAGGTGTGTACGCGAAGGAGGAAAGTTGTTTTGAGTGCAAAAACGTGGAAAAAATGAATGTATAAGGAAAAGAAACAAAAGGGAGGTATTGGTTTAAATGGTCTTTTAGACGGTTTTGTGAGTCAGATGAGTTCAAAATCATAAAAACGGTGTGTACGCGAAGGAGGAAAGTTGTTTTGAGTGCAAAAACGTGGAAAAAATGAATGTATGAGGAAAAGAAACAAAAGGGAGGTATTGGGTTAAATGGTCTTTTAGACGGTTTTCTGAGTCAGATGAGTTCGGAAACATAAAAACGGTGTGTACGCGAAGGAGGAAAGTTGTTTTGAGTGCAAAAACGTGGAAAAAATGAATGTATAAGGAAAAGAAACAAAAGGGAGGTATTGGTTTAAATGGTCTTTTAGACGGTTTTTTTAGTCATATGTGTTCTGGATCATAAAAACAGTGTGTACGCGAAAGAGGAAAGTTGTTTTGAGTGCAAAAACGTGAAAAAAATGAACGTATACGGAAAAGAAACAAAAGGGAGGTATTGGTTTAAACGGTCTTTTAGACGGTTTTGTGAGTCAGATGAGTTCGGAATCATAAAAACGGTGTGTACGCGAAAAAGGAAAGTTGTTTTGAGTGCAAAAACGTAGAAAAAATGAATGTATGAGGAAAAGAAAAAAAGGGAGGTATTGGTTTAAATGGTCTTTTAGACGGTTTTCTGAGTCAGATGAGTTCGGAATCATAAAAACGGTGTGTACGCGAAGGAAGAATGTTGTTTTAAGTGCAAAAACGTGGAAAAAATGAAGGTATAAGGAAAAGAAACAAAAGGGAGAAATTGGTTTAAATGGTCTTTTAGACGGTTTTGTGAGTCAGATCGCTTCATAATCATAAAAACAGTGTGTACGCGAAAGAGATAAGTAGTTTTGAGTGCAAATACGTGGAAAAAATGAATGTATAAGGAAAAGAATCAAAATCGAGGTATTGGGTTAAATGGTCTTTTAGACGGTTTTCTGAGTCAGATGAGTTCGGAAACATAAAAACGGTGTGTACGCGAAGGAGGAAAGTTGTTTTGAGTGCAAAAACGTGGAAAAAATGAATGTATAAGGAAAAGAAACAAAAGGGAGGTATTGGTTTAAATGGTCTTTTAGACGGTTTTCTGAGTCAGATGAGTTCGGAATCATAAAAACGGTGTGTACGCGAAGGAGGAAAGTTGTTTTGAGTGCAAAAACGTGGAAAAAATGAATGTATGAGGAAAAGAAACAAAAGGGAGGTATTGGGTTAAATGGTCTTTTAGACGGTTTTCTGAGTCAGATGAGTTCGGAAACATAAAAACGGTGTGTACGCGAAGGAGGAAAGTTGTTTTGAGTGCAAAAACGTGGAAAAAATGAATGTATAAGGAAAAGAAACAAAAGGGAGGTATTGGTTTAAATGGTCTTTTAGACGGTTTTTTTAGTCATATGTGTTCTGGATCATAAAAACAGTGTGTACGCGAAAGAGGAAAGTTGTTTTGAGTGCAAAAACGTGAAAAAAATGAACGTATACGGAAAAGAAACAAAAGGGAGGTATTGGTTTAAACGGTCTTTTAGACGGTTTTGTGAGTCAGATGAGTTCGGAATCATAAAAACGGTGTGTACGCGAAAAAGGAAAGTTGTTTTGAGTGCAAAAACGTAGAAAAAATGAATGTATGAGGAAAAGAAAAAAAGGGAGGTATTGGTTTAAATGGTCTTTTAGACGGTTTTCTGAGTCAGATGAGTTCGGAATCATAAAAACGGTGTGTACGCGAAGGAAGAATGTTGTTTTAAGTGCAAAAACGTGGAAAAAATGAAGGTATAAGGAAAAGAAACAAAAGGGAGAAATTGGTTTAAATGGTCTTTTAGACGGTTTTGTGAGTCAGATCGCTTCATAATCATAAAAACAGTGTGTACGCGAAAGAGATAAGTAGTTTTGAGTGCAAATACGTGGAAAAAATGAATGTATAAGGAAAAGAATCAAAATCGAGGTATTGGGTTAAATGGTCTTTTAGACGGTTTTCTGAGTCAGATGAGTTCGGAAACATAAAAACGGTGTGTACGCGAAGGAGGAAAGTTGTTTTGAGTGCAAAAACGTGGAAAAAATGAATGTATAAGGAAAAGAAACAAAAGGGAGGTATTGGTTTAAATGGTCTTTTAGACGGTTTTCTGAGTCAGATGAGTTCGGAATCATAAAAACGGTGTGTACGCGAAGGAGGAAAGTTGTTTTGAGTGCAAAAACGTGGAAAAAATGAACGTATACGGAAAAGAAACAAAAGGGAGGTATTGGTTTAAATGGTCTTTTAGACGGTTTTGTGAGTCAGATGAGTTCGGAATCATAAAAACGGTGTGTACGCGAAAAAGGAAAGTTGTTTTGAGTGCAAAAACGTGGAAAAAATAAATGTATAAGGAAAAGAAACAAAAGGGAGGTATTGGTTTAAATGGTCTTTTAGACGGTTTTGTGAGTCAGATGAGTTCGGAATCATAAAAACGGTGTGTACGCGAAGGAGGAAAGTTGTTTTGAGTGCAAAAACGTGGAAAAAATGAATGTATAAGGAAAAGAATCAAAAGAAAGGTATTGGGTTAAATGGTCTTTTAGACGGTTTTGTTAGTCATATGTGTTCTGAATCATAAAAACAGTGTGTACGCGAAGGAGGAAAGTTGTTTTGAGTGCAAAAACGTGGAAAAAATGAATGTATAAGGAAAAGAAACAAAAGGGAGGTATTGGTTTAAATGGACTTTTGGACGGTTTTGTTAGTCATATGTGTTCTGAATCATAAAAACAGTGTGTACGCGAAGGAGGAGAGTAGTTTTGAGTACAAAAACGGGGAAAAAATGAATGTATGAGGAAAAGAAACAAAAGGGAGGTATTGGTTTAAATGGTCTTTTAGACGGTTTTCTGAGTCAGATGAGTTCGGAATCATAAAAACGGTGTGTACGCGAAGGAGGAAAGTTGTTTTGACTGCAAAAACGTGCAAAAAGTGAAGGTATAAGGAAAAGAAACAAAAGAGTGGTATTGGTTTAAATGGTCTTTTAGACGGTTTTGTGAGTCAGATCGGTTCATAATCATAAAAACAGTGTGTACGCGAAAGAGGAAAGTAGTTTTGAGTGCAAATACGTGGAAAAAATGAATGTATAAGGAAAAGAAACAAAAGGGAGGTATTGGTTTAAATGGTCTTTTAGACGGTTTTGTGAGTCAGATGAGTTCAAAATCATAAAAACGGTGTGTACGCGAAGGAGGAAAGTTGTTTTGAGTGCAAAAACGTGGAAAAAATGAATGTATGAGGAAAAGAAACAAAAGGGAGGTAATGGCTTAAATGGTCTTTTAGACGGTTTTGTGAGCCAGATCGGTTCATAATCATAAAAACAGTGTGTACGCGAAGGAGGAAAGTAGTTTTGAGTGCAAATACGTGGAAAAAATGAATGTATAAGGAAAAGAAACAAAAGGGAGGTATTGGTTTAAATGGTCTTTTAGACGGTTTTGTGAGTCAGATGGGTTCGGAATCATAAAAACGGTGTGTACGCGAAGGAGGAAAGTTGTTTTGAGTGCAAAAACGTAAAAAAAATGAATGTATGAGGAAAAGAAAAAAAGGGAGGTATTGGTTTAAATGGTCTTTTAGACGGTTTTCTGAGTCAGATGAGTTCGGAATCATAAAAACGGTGTGTACGCGAAGGAGGAATGTTGTTTTAAGTGCAAAAACGTGGAAAAAATGAAGGTATAAGGAAAAGAAACAAAAGGGAGAAATTGGTTTAAATGGTCTTTTAGACGGTTTTGTGAGTCAGATCGCTTCATAATCATAAAAACAGTGTGTACGCGAAAGAGGAAAGTAGTTTTGAGTGCAAATACGTGGAAAAAATGAATGTATAAGGAAAAGAATCAAAATCGAGGTATTGGGTTAAATGGTCTTTTAGACGGTTTTCTGAGTCAGATGAGTTCGGAATCATAAAAACGGTGTGTACGCGAAGGAGGAAAGTTGTTTTGAGTGCAAAAACATGAAAAAAATGAATGCATAAGGAAAAGAAACAAAAGGGAGGTAATGGCTTAAATGGTCTTTTAGACGGTTTTGTGAGCCAGATCGGTTCATAATCATAAAAACAGTGTGTACGCGAAGGATGAAAGTAGTTTTGAGTGCAAATACGTGGAAAAAATGAATGTATAAGGAAAAGAATCAAAAGGGAGGTATTGGTTTAAATGGACTTTTAGACGGTTTTCTGAGTCAGATGACTTAGGAATCATAAAAAGGTGTGTACGCGAAGGAGGAAAGTTGATTTGAGTGCAAAAACGTGGAAAAAATGAATGTATAAGGAAAAGAAACAAAAGGGAGGTATTGGTTTAAATGGTCTTTTAGACGGTTTTGTGAGTCAGATGAGTTCGGAATCATAAAAACGGTGTGTACGCGAAGGAGGAAAGTTGTTTTGAGTGCAAAAACGTAGAAAAAATGAATGTATGAGGAAAAGAAAAAAAGGGAGGTATTGGTTTAAATGGTCTTTTAGACGGTTTTCTGAGTCAGATGAGTTCGGAATCATAAAAACGGTGTGTACGCGAAGGAGGAATGTTGTTTTAAGTGCAAAAACGTGGAAAAAATGAAGGTATAAGGAAAAGAAACAAAAGGGAGAAATTGGTTTAAATGGTCTTTTAGACGGTTTTGTGAGTCAGATCGCTTCATAATCATAAAAACAGTGTGTACGCGAAAGAGGAAAGTAGTTTTGAGTGCAAATACGTTAAAAAAATTAATGTATAAGGAAAAGAATCAAGAGAAAGGTATTGGGTTAAATGGTCTTTTAGACGGTTTTGTTAGTCATATGTGTTCTGAATCATAAAAACTGTGTGTACGCGAAGGAGGAAAGTTGTTTTGAGTGCAAAAACGTGGAAAAAATGAATGTATAAGGAAAAGAAACAAAAGGGAGATATTGGTTTAAATCGTCTTTTAGACGGTTTTGTGAGTCAGATGAGTTCGGAATCATAAAAACGGTGTGTACGCGAAGGAGGAAAGTTGTTTTGAGTGCAAAAACGTGGAAAAAATGAATGTATGAGGAAAAGAAACAAAAGGGAGGTATTGGTTTAAATGGGTCTTTTAGACGGTTTTCTGAGTCAGATGAGTTCGGAATCATAAAAACGGTGTGTACGCGAAGGAGGAATGTTGTTTTGAGTGCAAAAACGTGGAAAAAATGAAGGTATAAGGAAAAGAAACAAAAGGGAGGTATTGGTTTAAATGGTCTTTTAGACGGTTTTGTGAGTCAGATCGGTTCATAATCATAAAAACAGTGTGTACGCGAAAGAGGAAAGTAGTTTTGAGTACAAAAACGTTGAAAAAATTAATGTATAAGGAAAAGAATCAAGAGAAAGGTATTGGGTTAAATGGTCTTTTAGACGGTTTTGTGAGTCAGATGAGTTCAAAATCATAAAAACGGTGTGTACGCGAAGGAGGAAAGTTGTTTTGAGTGCAAAAACGTGGAAAAAATGAATGTATGAGGAAAAGAAACAAAAGGGAGGTAATGGCTTAAATGGTCTTTTAGACGGTTTTGTGAGCCAGATCGGTTCATAATCATAAAAACAGTGTGTACGCGAAAGAGGAAAGTAGTTTTGAGTGCAAATACGTGGAAAAAATGAATGTATAAGGAAAAGAATCAAAAGGGAGGTATTGGTTTAAATGGTCATTTAGACGGTTTTCTGAGTCAGATGACTTAGGAATCATAAAAAGGTGTGTACGCGAAGGAGGAAAGTTGTTTTGAGTGCAAAAACGTGGAAAAAATGAATGTATAAGGAAAAGAAACAAAAGGGAGGTATTGGTTTAAATGGTCTTTTAGACGGTTTTGTGAGTCAGATGAGTTCAAAATCATAAAAACGGTGTGTACGCGAAGGAGGAAAGTTGTTTTGAGTGCAAAAACGTGGAAAAAATGAATGTATGAGGAAAAGAAACAAAAGGGAGGTAATGGCTTAAATGGTCTTTTAGACGGTTTTGCGAGTCAGATCGGTTCGAAATCATAAAAACAGTATGTACGCGAAGGATGAAAGTAGTTTTGAGTGCAAAAACGTGGAAAAAATGAATATATGAGGAAAAGAAACAAAAGGGAGGTATTGGTTTAAATGGTCTTTTAGACGGTTTTCTGAGTCAGATGAGTTCGGAATCATAAAAACGGAGTGTACGCGAAGGAGGAAAGTTGTTTTGAGTGCAAAAACGTGGAAAAAATGAATGTATAAGGAAAAGAAACAAAAGGGAGGTATTGGGTTAAATGGTCTTTTAGACGGTTTTGTTAGTCATATGTGTTCTGAATCATAAAAACAGTGTGTACGCAAAGGAGGAAAGTTGTTTTGAGTGCAAAAACGTGGGAAAAATGAATGTATAAGGAAAAGAATCAAAAGGGAGGTATTGGTTTAAATGGTCTTTTAGACGGTTTTCTGAGTCAGATGACTTAGGAATCATAAAAAGGTGTGTACGCGAAGGAGGAAAGTTGTTTTGAGTGCAAAAACGTGGAAAAAATGAATGTATAAGGAAAAGAAACAAAAGGGAGGTATTGGTTTAAATGGTCTTTTAGACGGTTTTGTGAGTCAGATGAGTTCAAAATCATAAAAACGGTGTGTACGCGAAGGAGGAAAGTTGTTTTGAGTGCAAAAACGTGGAAAAAATGAATGTATGAGGAAAAGAAACAAAAGGGAGGTATTGGGTTAAATGGTCTTTTAGACGGTTTTCTGAGTCAGATGAGTTCGGAAACATAAAAACGGTGTGTACGCGAAGGAGGAAAGTTGTTTTGAGTGCAAAAACGTGGAAAAAATGAATGTATAAGGAAAAGAAACAAAAGGGAGGTATTGGTTTAAATGGTCTTTTAGACGGTTTTTTTAGTCATATGTGTTCTGGATCATAAAAACAGTGTGTACGCGAAAGAGGAAAGTTGTTTTGAGTGCAAAAACGTGAAAAAAATGAACGTATACGGAAAAGAAACAAAAGGGAGGTATTGGTTTAAACGGTCTTTTAGACGGTTTTGTGAGTCAGATGAGTTCGGAATCATAAAAACGGTGTGTACGCGAAAAAGGAAAGTTGTTTTGAGTGCAAAAACGTAGAAAAAATGAATGTATGAGGAAAAGAAAAAAAGGGAGGTATTGGTTTAAATGGTCTTTTAGACGGTTTTCTGAGTCAGATGAGTTCGGAATCATAAAAACGGTGTGTACGCGAAGGAAGAATGTTGTTTTAAGTGCAAAAACGTGGAAAAAATGAAGGTATAAGGAAAAGAAACAAAAGGGAGAAATTGGTTTAAATGGTCTTTTAGACGGTTTTGTGAGTCAGATCGCTTCATAATCATAAAAACAGTGTGTACGCGAAAGAGATAAGTAGTTTTGAGTGCAAATACGTGGAAAAAATGAATGTATAAGGAAAAGAATCAAAATCGAGGTATTGGGTTAAATGGTCTTTTAGACGGTTTTCTGAGTCAGATGAGTTCGGAAACATAAAAACGGTGTGTACGCGAAGGAGGAAAGTTGTTTTGAGTGCAAAAACGTGGAAAAAATGAATGTATAAGGAAAAGAAACAAAAGGGAGGTATTGGTTTAAATGGTCTTTTAGACGGTTTTCTGAGTCAGATGAGTTCGGAATCATAAAAACGGTGTGTACGCGAAGGAGGAAAGTTGTTTTGAGTGCAAAAACGTGGAAAAAATGAACGTATACGGAAAAGAAACAAAAGGGAGGTATTGGTTTAAATGGTCTTTTAGACGGTTTTGTGAGTCAGATGAGTTCGGAATCATAAAAACGGTGTGTACGCGAAAAAGGAAAGTTGTTTTGAGTGCAAAAACGTGGAAAAAATAAATGTATAAGGAAAAGAAACAAAAGGGAGGTATTGGTTTAAATGGTCTTTTAGACGGTTTTGTGAGTCAGATGAGTTCGGAATCATAAAAACGGTGTGTACGCGAAGGAGGAAAGTTGTTTTGAGTGCAAAAACGTGGAAAAAATGAATGTATAAGGAAAAGAATCAAAAGAAAGGTATTGGGTTAAATGGTCTTTTAGACGGTTTTGTTAGTCATATGTGTTCTGAATCATAAAAACAGTGTGTACGCGAAGGAGGAAAGTTGTTTTGAGTGCAAAAACGTG
Source organism: Salticus scenicus (assembly GCA_963930645.1). Lineage (NCBI taxonomy): Eukaryota > Metazoa > Arthropoda > Arachnida > Araneae > Salticidae > Salticus > Salticus scenicus. The sequence continues at coordinate 943,191 of CAWVNO010001961.1, forward strand.
GAAAAAATGAATGTATAAGGAAAAGAAACAAAAGGGAGGTATTGGTTTAAATGGACTTTTGGACGGTTTTGTTAGTCATATGTGTTCTGAATCATAAAAACAGTGTGTACGCGAAGGAGGAGAGTAGTTTTGAGTACAAAAACGGGGAAAAAATGAATGTATGAGGAAAAGAAACAAAAGGGAGGTATTGGTTTAAATGGTCTTTTAGACGGTTTTCTGAGTCAGATGAGTTCGGAATCATAAAAACGGTGTGTACGCGAAGGAGGAAAGTTGTTTTGACTGCAAAAACGTGCAAAAAGTGAAGGTATAAGGAAAAGAAACAAAAGAGTGGTATTGGTTTAAATGGTCTTTTAGACGGTTTTGTGAGTCAGATCGGTTCATAATCATAAAAACAGTGTGTACGCGAAAGAGGAAAGTAGTTTTGAGTGCAAATACGTGGAAAAAATGAATGTATAAGGAAAAGAAACAAAAGGGAGGTATTGGTTTAAATGGTCTTTTAGACGGTTTTGTGAGTCAGATGAGTTCAAAATCATAAAAACGGTGTGTACGCGAAGGAGGAAAGTTGTTTTGAGTGCAAAAACGTGGAAAAAATGAATGTATGAGGAAAAGAAACAAAAGGGAGGTAATGGCTTAAATGGTCTTTTAGACGGTTTTGTGAGCCAGATCGGTTCATAATCATAAAAACAGTGTGTACGCGAAGGAGGAAAGTAGTTTTGAGTGCAAATACGTGGAAAAAATGAATGTATAAGGAAAAGAAACAAAAGGGAGGTATTGGTTTAAATGGTCTTTTAGACGGTTTTGTGAGTCAGATGGGTTCGGAATCATAAAAACGGTGTGTACGCGAAGGAGGAAAGTTGTTTTGAGTGCAAAAACGTAGAAAAAATGAATGTATGAGGAAAAGAAAAAAAGGGAGGTATTGGTTTAAATGGTCTTTTAGACGGTTTTCTGAGTCAGATGAGTTCGGAATCATAAAAACGGTGTGTACGCGAAGGAGGAATGTTGTTTTAAGTGCAAAAACGTGGAAAAAATGAAGGTATAAGGAAAAGAAACAAAAGGGAGAAATTGGTTTAAATGGTCTTTTAGACGGTTTTGTGAGTCAGATCGCTTCATAATCATAAAAACAGTGTGTACGCGAAAGAGGAAAGTAGTTTTGAGTGCAAATACGTGGAAAAAATGAATGTATAAGGAAAAGAATCAAAATCGAGGTATTGGGTTAAATGGTCTTTTAGACGGTTTTCTGAGTCAGATGAGTTCGGAATCATAAAAACGGTGTGTACGCGAAGGAGGAATGTTGTTTTGAGTGCAAAAACATGAAAAAAATGAATGCATAAGGAAAAGAAACAAAAGGGAGGTAATGGCTTAAATGGTCTTTTAGACGGTTTTGTGAGCCAGATCGGTTCATAATCATAAAAACAGTGTGTACGCGAAGGATGAAAGTAGTTTTGAGTGCAAATACGTGGAAAAAATGAATGTATAAGGAAAAGAATCAAAAGGGAGGTATTGGTTTAAATGGACTTTTAGACGGTTTTCTGAGTCAGATGACTTAGGAATCATAAAAAGGTGTGTACGCGAAGGAGGAAAGTTGATTTGAGTGCAAAAACGTGGAAAAAATGAATGTATAAGGAAAAGAAACAAAAGGGAGGTATTGGTTTAAATGGTCTTTTAGACGGTTTTGTGAGTCAGATGAGTTCGGAATCATAAAAACGGTGTGTACGCGAAGGAGGAAAGTTGTTTTGAGTGCAAAAACGTAGAAAAAATGAATGTATGAGGAAAAGAAAAAAAGGGAGGTATTGGTTTAAATGGTCTTTTAGACGGTTTTCTGAGTCAGATGAGTTCGGAATCATAAAAACGGTGTGTACGCGAAGGAGGAATGTTGTTTTAAGTGCAAAAACGTGGAAAAAATGAAGGTATAAGGAAAAGAAACAAAAGGGAGAAATTGGTTTAAATGGTCTTTTAGACGGTTTTGTGAGTCAGATCGCTTCATAATCATAAAAACAGTGTGTACGCGAAAGAGGAAAGTAGTTTTGAGTGCAAATACGTGGAAAAAATGAATGTATAAGGAAAAGAATCAAAATCGAGGTATTGGGTTAAATGGTCTTTTAGACGGTTTTGTGAGTCAGATGGGTTCGGAATCTTAAAAACAGTGTGTACACGAACGAGGAAAGTTGTTTTGAGTGCAAAAACATGAAAAAAATGAATGCATAAGGAAAAGAAACAAAAGGGAGGTATTGGTTTAAATGGTCTTATAGACGATTTTGTGAGTCAGATGAGTTCGGAATCATAAAAACAGTGTGTACGCGAAGGAGGAAAGTTGTTTTGAGTGCAAAAACGTAGAAAAAATGAATGTATGAGGAAAAGAAACAAAAGGGCGGTATTGGTTTAAATGGCTTTTTAGACAGTTTTGTGAGTCAGATGGGTTCGAAATCTTAAAAACAGTGTGTACGCGAAATAGGAAAGTTGTTTTGAGTGGAAAAACGTGGAAAAAATGAATGCATAAGGAAAAGAAACAAAAGGGAGGTATTGGTTTAAATGGTCTTTTAGATGATTTTGTGAGTCAGATGAGTTCGGAATCATAAAAACAGTGTGTACGCGAAGGAGGAAAGTTGTCTTGAGTGCAAAAACGTAAGAAAAATGAATGCATAAGGAAAAGAAACAAAAGGGCGGTATTGGTTTAAATGGCTTTTTAGACAGTTTTGTGAGTCAGATGGGTTCGGAATCTTAAAAACAGTGTGTACACGAACGAGGAAAGTTGTTTTGAGTGCAAAAACATGAAAAAAAAAATCTGGAGTGACTCCACTCGACTTTCCGAACATTGAGTAATTAACAGTTTTGTAGATAAAGTAAAGAAAGAGTAGTTGTTAAACAAACAAAAGAGAGAAAACCATAATAGAGTGTTTGAGTATTTTTCTCCATCTATTACACATTGTTTTATTTAACGCTACTGAACTTTGAGCCCATAGATCATAATGACAAAGAAATTTTCGTTGTGTCCCTGTAAAAACCTATAAATGTTAGATTCACCAAAATGCTTATAGTTAGTGCAACAGTGATTTATAGTACTCATATAAATTTTCAGCTGAATTCAATAAGGCGTTTAGATGCTATCGTACTTTTAAAAATTTAGTCCCATAGGCCATAATGATAAAGAATTTTTCTTTGTGTCCCTGTGAAAAAACTGTAAGTGCTAGATTCACCAAAATCTATACAGTTAGTTCAACTGTGATCTATAACATGTGTAAAATTTTTTTTCTCGGATTAATAAGGCGTTTAGACACTATCACATTTTTAAAAATTTGGCCCCATAGGCATAATGATAAAGAATTTTTCTTTGTGTCCCTGTAAAAAAACTATAAGTGCTAGATTCTCCAAAATCTATACAGATTGAGTATTTGTGATCTATAATATGTGTATAAAATTTTTGCTCAATTGAATAAGGCGTTTAGATGCTATCGCACTTTTAAGATTTTGTTCCCATAGGCCATAATGATAAAGAATTTTTCTTTGTGTCCCTGTAAAAAAACTATAAGTGCTAGATTCACCAAAATCTATAGGGTTCGTACTATGGTGACTTACAATATGCGTACCAACTTTCAGGTTAATCGAACGAAGCGTTTAGACGCTAGCGTGTTCACCCACAGACATACACACATACACACATACACACATACACACACACATACATACATCATCGTAAAAAAAGTGAAAACGGACTCAGGGGACCTCAAAACGTATAGAAACATCAAAATCTCGAATTCGGATTTTTGACATGATTACAATACTTTCCTCACTATAGTGTTCGGAAAGTAATGAATGCATAAGGAAAAGAAACAAAAGGGAGGTATTGGTTTAAATGGTCTTATAGACGATTTTGTGAGTCAGATGAGTTCGGAATCATAAAAACAGTGTGTACGCGAAGGAGGAAAGTTGTCTTGAGTGCAAAAACGTAAGAAAAACGAATGCATAAGGAAAAGAAACAAAAGGGCGGTATTGGTTTAAATGGCCTTTTTAACTATTTTGTGAGTCAGATGGGTTCGAAATCATAAAAACAGTGTGTACGCGAAGGAGGAAAGTTGTTTTGAGTGCAAAAACGTGGAATAAATGAATGTATAAGGAAAAAGAAACAAAAGGGAGGTATTGGTTTAAATGGTCTTTTAGATGATTTTGTGAGTCAGATGGGTTCGGAATCATAAAAACAGTGTGTACGCGAAGGAGGAAAGTTGTTTTGAGTGCAAAAACGTGGAAAAAATGAATGTATAAGGAAAAGAAACAAAAGGGCGGTATTGGTTTAAATGGCTTTTTAGACAGTTTTGTGAGTCAGATGGGTTCGGAATCAAAAAAAGTGTGTACGAAAAGGACGAAAGTTGGAAAAACGTGGAAAAAGTGAATGTATAAGGAAAAGAAACAAAAGGGAGGTATTGGTTTAAATGGTCTTTTAGATGATTTTGTGAGTCAGATGGGTTCGGAATCATAAAAACAGTGTGTACGCGAAGGAGGAAAGTTGTCTTGAGTGCAAAAACGTAAGAAAAATGAATGCATAAGGAAAAGAAACAAAAGGGCGGTATTGGTTTAAATGGCTTTTTAGACAGTTTTGTGAGTCAAATGGGTTCGGAATCTTAAAAACAGTGTGTACGCGTATGAGGAAAGTTGTTTTGAGTGCAAAAACGTGAAAAAAATGAATGCATAAGGAAAAGAAACAAAAAGACGGTATTGGTTTATATGGCTTTTTAGACAGTTTTGTGAGTCAGATGGGTTCGGAATCTTAAAAACAGTGTGTACGCGAAGGAGGAAAGTTGTTTTGAGTGCAAAAACGTGGAAAAAATGAATGTATAAGGAAAAGAAACAAAAGGGAGGTATTGGTTTAAATGGTCTTTTAGATGATTTTGTGAGTCAGATGGGTTTGGAATCATAAAAACAGTGTGTACGAGAAGGAGGAATGTTGGAAAAACGTGGAAAAAGTGAATGTATAAGGAATAGAAACAAAAGGGAGGTATTGGTTTAAATGGTTTTTTAGATGATTTTGTGAGTCAGATGGGTTCGGAATCATAAAAACAGTGTGTACGCGTAGGAGGAAAGTTGTCTTGAGTGCAGAAACGTAAGAAAAATGAATGCATAAGGAAAAGAAACAAAAGGGCGGAATTGGTTTAAGTGGACTTGTAGACGATTTTGTGAGTCAGATGGGTTCGAAATCATAAAAAAAGTGTGTACGCGAAAGAGGAAAGTTGTTTTGAGTGCAAAAACGTGGAAAAAATGAATGTATAAGGAATAGAAACAAAAGGGAGGTATTGGTTTAAATGGTTTTTTAGATGATTTTGTGAGTCAGATGGGTTCGGAATCATAAAAACAGTGTGTACGCGTAGGAGGAAAGTTGTCTTGAGTGCAGAAACGTAAGAAAAATGAATGCATAAGGAAAAGAAACAAAAGGGCGGAATTGGTTTAAGTGGACTTGTAGACGATTTTGTGAGTCAGATGGGTTCGAAATCATAAAAAAAGTGTGTACGCGAATGAGGGAAGTTGTCTTGAGTGCAAAAACGTAAGAAAAATGAATGTATAAGGAAAAGAAACAAAAGGGCGGTATTGGTTTAAATGGCTTTTTAGACAGTTTTGTGAGTCAAATGGGTTCGGAATCTTAAAAACAGTGTGTACGCGAAGGAGGAAAGTTGTTTTGAGTGCAAAAACGTGAAAAAAATGAATGCATAAGGAAAAGAAACAAAAAGGCGGTATTGGTTTATATGGCTTTTTAGACAGTTTTGTGAGTCAGATGGTTTCGGAATCTTAAAAACAGTGTGTACGCGAAGGAGGAAAGTTGTTTTGAGTGCAAAAACGTGGAAAAAATGAAGGTAAAAGGAAAAGAAACAAAAGGGAGGTATTGGTTTAAATGGTCTTTTAGACGGTTTTGTGAGTCAGATCAACCGATCTCATAATCATAAAAACAGTGTGTACGCGAAAGAGGAAAGTAGTTTTGAGTGCAAATACGTGGAAAAAATGAATGTATAAGGAAAAGAAACAAAAGGGAGGTAATGGTTTAAATGGTCTTTTAGAGGTTTTCTGAGTCAGATCGGTTCGAAATAATAAAAACGGTGTGTATGCGAAGGAGGAAAGTTGTTTTGAGTGCAAAAACGTGGAAAAAATGAATGTATACGGAAAAGAAACAAAAGGGAGGTATTGGTTTAAATGGTCTTTTAGACGGTTTTCTGAGTCAGATGAATTAGGAATCATAAAAAGGTGTGTACGCGAAGGAGGAAAGTTGTTTTGAGTGCAAAAACGTGGAAAAAATGAATGTATGAGGAAAAGAAACAAAAGGGAGGTAATGGCTTAAATGGTCTTTTAGACGGTTTTGCGAGTCAGATCGGTTCGAAATCATAAAAACAGTATGTACGCGAAGGATGAAAGTAGTTTTGAGTGCAAAAACGTGGAAAAAATGAATGTACAAGGAAAAGAATCAAAAGGGAGGTGGTGAATAGGTAAAGAACAAATGGACTTTAAGACGTTTTTTTAGTCATATGTGTTCTGAATCATAAAAACAGTGTGTACGCGAAAGAGGAAAGTTGTTTTGAGTGCAAAAACGTGAAAAAAATGAACGTATACGGAAAAGAAACAAAAGGGAGGTATTGGTTTAAATGGTCTTTTAGACGGTTTTGTGAGTCAGATGAGTTCGGAATCATAAAAACGGTGTGTACGCGAAGGAGGAAAGTTGTTTTGAGTGCAAAAACGTAGAAAAAATGAATGTATGAGGAAAAGAAAAAAAGGGAGGTATTGGTTTAAATGGTCTTTTAGACGGTTTTCTGAGTCAGATGAGTTCGGAATCATAAAAACGGTGTGTACGCGAAGGAGGAATGTTGTTTTAAGTGCAAAAACGTGGAAAAAATGAAGGTATAAGGAAAAGAAACAAAAGGGAGAAATTGGTTTAAATGGTCTTTTAGACGGTTTTGTGAGTCAGATCGCTTCATAATCATAAAAACAGTGTGTACGCGAAAGAGGAAAGTAGTTTTGAGTGCAAATACGTGGAAAAAATGAATGTATAAGGAAAAGAATCAAAATCGAGGTATTGGGTTAAATGGTCTTTTAGACGGTTTTCTGAGTCAGATGAGTTCGGAATCATAAAAACGGTGTGTACGCGAAGGAGGAAAGTTGTTTTGAGTGCAAAAACGTGGAAAAAATGAATGTATAAGGAAAAGAAACAAAAGGGAGGTATTGGTTTAAATGGTCTTTTGGACGGTTTTGTTAGTCATATGTGTTCTGAATCATAAAAACAGTGTGTACGCGAAGGAGGAAAGTAGTTTTGAGTACAAAAACGGGGAAAAAATGAATGTATGAGGAAAAGAAACAAAAGGGAGGTATTGGTTTAAATGGTCTTTTAGACGGTTTTCTGAGTCAGATGAGTTCGGAATCATAAAAACGGTGTGTACGTGAAGGAGGAAAGTTGTTTTGAGTGCAAAAACGTGGAAAAAATGAAGGTATAAGGAAAAGAAACAAAAGGGAGGTATTGGTTTAAATGGACTTTTAGACGTTTTTGCGAGTCAGATCGGTTCGAAATCATAAAAACAGTATGTACGCGAAGGATGAAAGTAGTTTTGAGTGCAAAAACGTGGAAAAAATGAATGTACAAGGAAAAGAATCAAAAGGGAGGTGGTGAATAGGTAAAGAACAACTGGACTTTTAGACGTTTTTTTAGTCATATGTGTTCTGAATCATAAAAACAGTGTGTACGCGAAAGAGGAAAGTTGTTTTGAGTGCAAAAACGTGAAAAAAATGAACGTATACGGAAAAGAAACAAAAGGGAGGTATTGGTTTAAATGGTCTTTTAGACGGTTTTCTGAGTCAGATGACGTCGGAATCAAAAAGAGGTGTGTACGCGAAAGAAGAAAGTTGTTTTCAGTGCTTAGGTGAAATGTTCAGGGTTAAATGGTCTTTTAGACGATTTTGTTAGTCATATGTGTTCTGAATCATAAAAACAGTGTGTACGCGAAGGAGGAAAGTTGTTTTGAGTGCAAAAACATGAAAAAAATGAATGCATAAGGAAAAGAAACAAAAGGGAGGTATTGGTTTAAATGGTCTTATAGACGATTTTGTGAGTCAGATGAGTTCGGAATCATAAAAACAGTGTGTACGCGAAGGAGGAAAGTTGTTTTGAGTGCAAAAACGTAGAAAAAATGAATGTATGAGGAAAAGAAACAAAAGGGCGGTATTGGTTTAAATGGCTTTTTAGACAGTTTTGTGAGTCAGATGGGTTCGAAATCTTAAAAACAGTGTGTACGCGAAATAGGAAAGTTGTTTTGAGTGGAAAAACGTGGAAAAAATGAATGCATAAGGAAAAGAAACAAAAGGGAGGTATTGGTTTAAATGGTCTTTTAGATGATTTTGTGAGTCAGATGAGTTCGGAATCATAAAAACAGTGTGTACGCGAAGGAGGAAAGTTGTCTTGAGTGCAAAAACGTAAGAAAAATGAATGCATAAGGAAAAGAAACAAAAGGGCGGTATTGGTTTAAATGGCTTTTTAGACAGTTTTGTGAGTCAGATGGGTTCGGAATCTTAAAAACAGTGTGTACACGAACGAGGAAAGTTGTTTTGAGTGCAAAAACATGAAAAAAAAAATCTGGAGTGACTCCACTCGACTTTCCGAACATTGAGTAATTAACAGTTTTGTAGATAAAGTAAAGAAAGAGTAGTTGTTAAACAAACAAAAGAGAGAAAACCATAATAGAGTGTTTGAGTATTTTTCTCCATCTATTACACATTGTTTTATTTAACGCTACTGAACTTTGAGCCCATAGATCATAATGACAAAGAAATTTTCGTTGTGTCCCTGTAAAAACCTATAAATGTTAGATTCACCAAAATGCTTATAGTTAGTGCAACAGTGATTTATAGTACTCATATAAATTTTCAGCTGAATTCAATAAGGCGTTTAGATGCTATCGTACTTTTAAAAATTTAGTCCCATAGGCCATAATGATAAAGAATTTTTCTTTGTGTCCCTGTGAAAAAACTGTAAGTGCTAGATTCACCAAAATCTATACAGTTAGTTCAGCTGTGATCTATAACATGTGTAAAATTTTTTTGCTCGGATTAATAAGGCGTTTAGACACTATCACATTTTTAAAAATTTGGCCCCATAGGCATAATGATAAAGAATTTTTCTTTGTGTCCCTGTAAAAAAACTATAAGTGCTAGATTCTCCAAAATCTATACAGATTGAGTATTTGTGATCTATAATATGTGTATAAAATTTTTGCTCAATTGAATAAGGCGTTTAGATGCTATCGCACTTTTAAGATTTTGTTCCCATAGGCCATAATGATAAAGAATTTTTCTTTGTGTCCCTGTAAAAAAACTATAAGTGCTAGATTCACCAAAATCTATAGGGTTCGTACTATGGTGACTTACAATATGCGTACCAACTTTCAGGTTAATCGAACGAAGCGTTTAGACGCTAGCGTGTTCACCCACAGACATACACACATACACACATACACACATACACACACACATACATACATCATCGTAAAAAAAGTGAAAACGGACTCAGGGGACCTCAAAACGTATAGAAACATCAAAATCTCGAATTCGGATTTTTGACATGATTACAATACTTTCCTCACTATAGTGTTCGGAAAGTAATGAATGCATAAGGAAAAGAAACAAAAGGGAGGTATTGGTTTAAATGGTCTTATAGACGATTTTGTGAGTCAGATGAGTTCGGAATCATAAAAACAGTGTGTACGCGAAGGAGGAAAGTTGTCTTGAGTGCAAAAACGTAAGAAAAACGAATGCATAAGGAAAAGAAACAAAAGGGCGGTATTGGTTTAAATGGCCTTTTTAACTATTTTGTGAGTCAGATGGGTTCGAAATCATAAAAACAGTGTGTACGCGAAGGAGGAAAGTTGTTTTGAGTGCAAAAACGTGGAATAAATGAATGTATAAGGAAAAAGAAACAAAAGGGAGGTATTGGTTTAAATGGTCTTTTAGATGATTTTGTGAGTCAGATGGGTTCGGAATCATAAAAACAGTGTGTACGCGAAGGAGGAAAGTTGTTTTGAGTGCAAAAACGTGGAAAAAATGAATGTATAAGGAAAAGAAACAAAAGGGCGGTATTGGTTTAAATGGCTTTTTAGACAGTTTTGTGAGTCAGATGGGTTCGGAATCAAAAAAAGTGTGTACGAAAAGGACGAAAGTTGGAAAAACGTGGAAAAAGTGAATGTATAAGGAAAAGAAACAAAAGGGAGGTATTGGTTTAAATGGTCTTTTAGATGATTTTGTGAGTCAGATGGGTTCGGAATCATAAAAACAGTGTGTACGCGAAGGAGGAAAGTTGTCTTGAGTGCAAAAACGTAAGAAAAATGAATGCATAAGGAAAAGAAACAAAAGGGCGGTATTGGTTTAAATGGCTTTTTAGACAGTTTTGTGAGTCAAATGGGTTCGGAATCTTAAAAACAGTGTGTACGCGTATGAGGAAAGTTGTTTTGAGTGCAAAAACGTGAAAAAAATGAATGCATAAGGAAAAGAAACAAAAAGACGGTATTGGTTTATATGGCTTTTTAGACAGTTTTGTGAGTCAGATGGGTTCGGAATCTTAAAAACAGTGTGTACGCGAAGGAGGAAAGTTGTTTTGAGTGCAAAAACGTGGAAAAAATGAATGTATAAGGAAAAGAAACAAAAGGGAGGTATTGGTTTAAATGGTCTTTTAGATGATTTTGTGAGTCAGATGGGTTTGGAATCATAAAAACAGTGTGTACGAGAAGGAGGAATGTTGGAAAAACGTGGAAAAAGTGAATGTATAAGGAAAAGAAACAAAAGGGCGGTATTGGTTTAAATAGCCTTTTTAACGATTTTGTGGGTTCGGAATCATAAAAAAAAGTGTGTACGCGAAAGAGGAAAGTTGTTTTGAGTGCAAAAACGTGGAAAAAATGAATGTATAAGGAATAGAAACAAAAGGGAGGTATTGGTTTAAATGGTTTTTTAGATGATTTTGTGAGTCAGATGGGTTCGGAATCATAAAAACAGTGTGTACGCGTAGGAGGAAAGTTGTCTTGAGTGCAGAAACGTAAGAAAAATGAATGCATAAGGAAAAGAAACAAAAGGGCGGAATTGGTTTAAGTGGACTTGTAGACGATTTTGTGAGTCAGATGGGTTCGAAATCATAAAAAAAGTGTGTACGCGAATGAGGGAAGTTGTCTTGAGTGCAAAAACGTAAGAAAAATGAATGTATAAGGAAAAGAAACAAAAGGGCGGTATTGGTTTAAATGGCTTTTTAGACAGTTTTGTGAGTCAAATGGGTTCGGAATCTTAAAAACAGTGTGTACGCGAAGGAGGAAAGTTGTTTTGAGTGCAAAAACGTGAAAAAAATGAATGCATAAGGAAAAGAAACAAAAAGGCGGTATTGGTTTATATGGCTTTTTAGACAGTTTTGTGAGTCAGATGGTTTCGGAATCTTAAAAACAGTGTGTACGCGAAGGAGGAAAGTTGTTTTGAGTGCAAAAACGTGGAAAAAATGAAGGTAAAAGGAAAAGAAACAAAAGGGAGGTATTGGTTTAAATGGTCTTTTAGACGGTTTTGTGAGTCAGATCAACCGATCTCATAATCATAAAAACAGTGTGTACGCGAAAGAGGAAAGTAGTTTTGAGTGCAAATACGTGGAAAAAATGAATGTATAAGGAAAAGAAACAAAAGGGAGGTAATGGTTTAAATGGTCTTTTAGAGGTTTTCTGAGTCAGATCGGTTCGAAATAATAAAAACGGTGTGTATGCGAAGGAGGAAAGTTGTTTTGAGTGCAAAAACGTGGAAAAAATGAATGTATACGGAAAAGAAACAAAAGGGAGGTATTGGTTTAAATGGTCTTTTAGACGGTTTTCTGAGTCAGATGACTTAGGAATCATAAAAAGGTGTGTACGCGAAGGAGGAAAGTTGTTTTGAGTGCAAAAACGTGGAAAAAATGAATGTATGAGGAAAAGAAACAAAAGGGAGGTAATGGCTTAAATGGTCTTTTAGACGGTTTTGCGAGTCAGATCGGTTCGAAATCATAAAAACAGTATGTACGCGAAGGATGAAAGTAGTTTTGAGTGCAAAAACGTGGAAAAAATGAATGTACAAGGAAAAGAATCAAAAGGGAGGTGGTGAATAGGTAAAGAACAAATGGACTTTAAGACGTTTTTTTAGTCATATGTGTTCTGAATCATAAAAACAGTGTGTACGCGAAAGAGGAAAGTTGTTTTGAGTGCAAAAACGTGAAAAAAATGAACGTATACGGAAAAGAAACAAAAGGGAGGTATTGGTTTAAATGGTCTTTTAGACGGTTTTGTGAGTCAGATGAGTTCGGAATCATAAAAACGGTGTGTACGCGAAGGAGGAAAGTTGTTTTGAGTGCAAAAACGTAGAAAAAATGAATGTATGAGGAAAAGAAAAAAAGGGAGGTATTGGTTTAAATGGTCTTTTAGACGGTTTTCTGAGTCAGATGAGTTCGGAATCATAAAAACGGTGTGTACGCGAAGGAGGAATGTTGTTTTAAGTGCAAAAACGTGGAAAAAATGAAGGTATAAGGAAAAGAAACAAAAGGGAGAAATTGGTTTAAATGGTCTTTTAGACGGTTTTGTGAGTCAGATCGCTTCATAATCATAAAAACAGTGTGTACGCGAAAGAGGAAAGTAGTTTTGAGTGCAAATACGTGGAAAAAATGAATGTATAAGGAAAAGAATCAAAATCGAGGTATTGGGTTAAATGGTCTTTTAGACGGTTTTCTGAGTCAGATGAGTTCGGAATCATAAAAACGGTGTGTACGCGAAGGAGGAAAGTTGTTTTGACTGCAAAAACGTGGAAAAAATGAATGTATAAGGAAAAGAAACAAAAGGGAGGTATTGGTTTAAATGGTCTTTTAGACGGTTTTGTGAGTCAGATCAACCGATCTCATAATCATAAAAACAGTGTGTACGCGAAAGAGGAAAGTAGTTTTGAGTGCAAATACGTGGAAAAAATGAATGTATAAGGAAAAGAAACAAAAGGGAAGTAATGGTTTAAATGGTCTTTTAGAGGTTTTCTGAGTCAGATCGGTTCGAAATAATAAAAACGTTGTGTATGCGAAGGAGGAAAGTTGTTTTGAGTGCAAAAACGTGGAAAAAATGAATGTATACGGAAAAGAAACAAAAGGGAGGTATTGGTTTAAATGGTCTTTTAGACGGTTTTCTGAGTCAGATGACTTAGGAATCATAAAAAGGTGTGTACGCGAAGGAGGAAAGTTGTTTTGAGTGCAAAAACGTGGAAAAAATGAATGTATAAGGAAAAGAAACAAAAGGGAGGTATTGGTTTAAATGGTCTTTTAGACGGTTTTGTGAGTCAGATGAGTTCAAAATCATAAAAACGGTGTGTACGCGAAGGAAGAAAGTAGTTTTGAGTACAAAAACGGGGAAAAAATGAATGTATGAGGAAAAGAAACAAAAGGGGGGTTTAAATGGTCTTTTAGACGGTTTTCTGAGTCAGATGAGTTCGGAATCATAAAAACGGTGTATACGCGAAGGAGGAAAGTTGTTTTGACTGCAAAAACGTGGAAAAAATGAAGGTATAAGGAAAAGAAACAAAAGGGAGGTATTGGTTTAAATGGTCTTTTAGACGGTTTTGCGAGTCAGATCGGTTCGAAATCATAAAAACAGTATGTACGCGAAGGATGAAAGTAGTTTTGAGTGCAAAAACGTGGAAAAAATGAATTATAAGGAAAATAATCAATAGGGAGGTATTGGTTGAAATGGACTTTTAGACGTTTTTGCGAGTCAGATCGGTTCGAAATCATAAAAACAGTATGTACGCGAAGGATGAAAGTAGTTTTGAGTGCAAAAACGTGGAAAAAATGAATGTACAAGGAAAAGAATCAAAAGGGAGGTGGTGAATAGGTAAAGAACAAATACACTTTTAGACGTTTTTGTTAGTCATATGTGTTCTGAATCATAAAAACAGTGTGTACGCGAAAGAGGAAAGTTGTTTTGAGTGCAAAAACGTGAAAAAAATGAATGTATAAGGAAAAGAAACAAAAGGGAGGTAATGGTTTAAATGGTCTTTTAGAGGTTTTCTGAGTCAGATCGGTTCGAAATAATAAAAACGGTGTGTACGCGAAGGAGGAAAGTTGTTTTGAGTGCAAAAACGTGGAAAAAATGAATGTATACGGAAAAGAAACAAAAGGGAGGTATTGGTTTAAATGGTCTTTTAGACGGTTTTCTGAGTCAGATGACTTAGGAATCATAAAAAGGTGTGTACGCGAAGGAGGAAAGTTGTTTTGAGTGCAAAAACGTGGAAAAAATGAATGTATAAGGAAAAGAAACAAAAGGGAGGTATTGGTTTAAATGGTCTTTTAGACGGTTTTGTGAGTCAGATGAGTTCATAATCATAAAAACAGTGTGTACGCGAAAGAGGAAAGTAGTTTTGAGTGCAAATACGTGGAAAAAATGAATGTATAAGTAAAAGAATCAAAAGGGAGGTATTGGGTTAAATGGTCTTTTAGACGGTTTTGTTAGTCATATGTGTTCTGAATCATAAAAACAGTGTGTACGCAAAGGAGGAAAGTTGTTTTGAGTGCAAAAACGTGGAAAAAATGAATGTATAAGGAAAAGAAACAAAAGGGAGGTATTGGTTTAAATGGTCTTTTAGACGGTTTTCTGAGTCAGATGACTTAGGAATCATAAAAAGGTGTGTACGCGAAGGAGGAAAGTTGTTTTGAGTGCAAAAACGTGGAAAAAATGAATGTATAAGGAAAAGAAACAAAAGGGAGGTATTGGTTTAAATGGTCTTTTAGACGGTTTTGTGAGTCAGATGAGTTCAAAATCATAAAAACGGTGTGTACGCGAAGGAGGAAAGTTGTTTTGAGTGCAAAAACGTGGAAAAAATAAATGTATGAGGAAAAGAAACAAAAGGGAGGTAATGGCTTAAATGGTCTTTTAGACGGTTTTGTGAGCCAGATCGGTTCATAATCATAAAAACAGTGTGTACGCGAAAGAGGAAAGTAGTTTTGAGTGCAAATACGTGGAAAAAATGAATGTATAAGGAAAAGAATCAAAAGGGAGGTATTGGTTTAAATGGTCATTTAGACGGTTTTCTGAGTCAGATGACTTATGAATCATAAAAAGGTGTGTACGCGAAGGAGGAAAGTTGTTTTCAGTGCAAAAACGTGGAAAAAATGAATGTATGAGGAAAAGAAACAAAAGGGAGGTAATGGCTTAAATGGTCTTTTAGACGGTTTTGCGAGTCAGATCGGTTCGAAATCATAAAAACAGTATGTACGCGAAGGATGAAAGTAGTTTTGAGTGCAAAAACGTGGAAAAAATGAATATATGAGGAAAAGAAACAAAAGGGAGGTATTGGTTTAAATGGTCTTTTAGACGGTTTTCTGAGTCAGATGGTTCGGAATCATAAAAACGGAGTGTACGCGAAGGAGGAAAGTTGTTTTGAGTGCAAAAACGTGGAAAAAATGAATGTATAAGGAAAAGAAACAAAAGGGAGGTATTGGGTTAAATGGTCTTTTAGACGGTTTTGTTAGTCATATGTGTTCTGAATCATAAAAACAGTGTGTACGCAAAGGAGGAAAGTTGTTTTGAGTGCAAAAACGTGGAAAAAATGAATGTATAAGGAAAAGAATCAAAAGGGAGGTATTGGTTTAAATGGTCTTTTAGACGGTTTTCTGAGTCAGATGACTTAGGAATCATAAAAAGGTGTGTACGCGAAGGAGGAAAGTTTTTTTGAGTGCAAAAACGTGGAAAAAATGAATGTATGAGGAAAAGAAACAAAAGGGAGGTAATGGCTTAAATGGTCTTTTAGACGGTTTTGCGAGTCAGATCGGTTCGAAATCATAAAAACAGTATGTACGCGAAGGATGAAAGTAGTTTTGAGTGCAAAAACGTGGAAAAAATGAATGTACAAGGAAAAGAATCAAAAGGGAGGTGGTGAATAGGTAAAGAACAAATGGACTTTAAGACGTTTTTTTAGTCATATGTGTTCTGAATCATAAAAACAGTGTGTACGCGAAAGAGGAAAGTTGTTTTGAGTGCAAAAACGTGAAAAAAATGAACGTATACGGAAAAGAAACAAAAGGGAGGTATTGGTTTAAATGGTCTTTTAGACGGTTTTGTGAGTCAGATGAGTTCGGAATCATAAAAACGGTGTGTACGCGAAGGAGGAAAGTTGTTTTGAGTGCAAAAACGTAGAAAAAATGAATGTATGAGGAAAAGAAAAAAAGGGAGGTATTGGTTTAAATGGTCTTTTAGACGGTTTTCTGAGTCAGATGAGTTCGGAATCATAAAAACGGTGTGTACGCGAAGGAGGAATGTTGTTTTAAGTGCAAAAACGTGGAAAAAATGAAGGTATAAGGAAAAGAAACAAAAGGGAGAAATTGGTTTAAATGGTCTTTTAGACGGTTTTGTGAGTCAGATCGCTTCATAATCATAAAAACAGTGTGTACGCGAAAGAGGAAAGTAGTTTTGAGTGCAAATACGTGGAAAAAATGAATGTATAAGGAAAAGAATCAAAATCGAGGTATTGGGTTAAATGGTCTTTTAGACGGTTTTCTGAGTCAGATGAGTTCGGAATCATAAAAACGGTGTGTACGCGAAGGAGGAAAGTTGTTTTGAGTGCAAAAACGTGGAAAAAATGAATGTATAAGGAAAAGAAACAAAAGGGAGGTATTGGTTTAAATGGTCTTTTGGACGGTTTTGTTAGTCATATGTGTTCTGAATCATAAAAACAGTGTGTACGCGAAGGAGGAAAGTAGTTTTGAGTACAAAAACGGGGAAAAAATGAATGTATGAGGAAAAGAAACAAAAGGGAGGTATTGGTTTAAATGGTCTTTTAGACGGTTTTCTGAGTCAGATGAGTTCGGAATCATAAAAACGGTGTGTACGTGAAGGAGGAAAGTTGTTTTGAGTGCAAAAACGTGGAAAAAATGAAGGTATAAGGAAAAGAAACAAAAGGGAGGTATTGGTTTAAATGGACTTTTAGACGTTTTTGCGAGTCAGATCGGTTCGAAATCATAAAAACAGTATGTACGCGAAGGATGAAAGTAGTTTTGAGTGCAAAAACGTGGAAAAAATGAATGTACAAGGAAAAGAATCAAAAGGGAGGTGGTGAATAGGTAAAGAACAACTGGACTTTTAGACGTTTTTTTAGTCATATGTGTTCTGAATCATAAAAACAGTGTGTACGCGAAAGAGGAAAGTTGTTTTGAGTGCAAAAACGTGAAAAAAATGAACGTATACGGAAAAGAAACAAAAGGGAGGTATTGGTTTAAATGGTCTTTTAGACGGTTTTCTGAGTCAGATGACGTCGGAATCAAAAAGAGGTGTGTACGCGAAAGAAGAAAGTTGTTTTCAGTGCTTAGGTCAAATGTTCAGGGTTAAATGGTCTTTTAGACGATTTTGTTAGTCATATGTGTTCTGAATCATAAAAACAGTGTGTACGCGAAGGAGGAAAGTTGTTTTGAGTGCAAAAACGTGGAAAAAATGAATGTATAAGGAAAAGAAACAAAAGGGAGATATTGGTTTAAATCGTCTTTTAGACGGTTTTGTGAGTCAGATGAGTTCGGAATCATAAAAACGGTGTGTACGCGAAGGAGGAAAGTTGTTTTGAGTGCAAAAACGTGGAAAAAATGAATGTATGAGGAAAAGAAACAAAAGGGAGGTGTTGGTTTAAATGGGTCTTTTAGACGGTTTTCTGAGTCAGATGAGTTCGGAATCATAAAAACGGTGTGTACGCGAAGGAGGAATGTTGTTTTGAGTGCAAAAACGTGGAAAAAATGAAGGTATAAGGAAAAGAAACAAAAGGGAGGTATTGGTTTAAATGGTCTTTTAGACGGTTTTGTGAGTCAGATCGGTTCATAATCATAAAAACAGTGTGTACGCGAAAGAGGAAAGTAGTTTTGAGTACAAAAACAGGGAAAAAATGAATGTATGAGGAAAAGAAACAAAAGGGAGGTATTGGTTTAAATGGTCTTTTAGACGGTTTTCTGAGTCTGATGAGTTCGGAATCATAAAAACGGTGTGTACGCGAAGGAGGAAAGTTGTTTTGACTGCAAAAACGTGGAAAAAATGAAGGTATAAGGAAAAGAAACAAAAGGGAGGTATTGGTTTAAATGGTCTTTTAGACGGTTTTGTGAGTCAGATCAACCGATCTCATAATCATAAAAACAGTGTGTACGCGAAAGAGGAAAGTAGTTTTGAGTGCAAATACGTGGAAAAAATGAATGTATAAGGAAAAGAAACAAAAGGGAGGTAATGGTTTAAATGGTCTTTTAGAGGTTTTCTGAGTCAGATCGGTTCGAAATAATAAAAACGTTGTGTATGCGAAGGAGGAAAGTTGTTTTGAGTGCAAAAACGTGGAAAAAATGAATGTATACGGAAAAGAAACAAAAGGGAGGTATTGGTTTAAATGGTCTTTTAGACGGTTTTCTGAGTCAGATGACTTAGGAATCATAAAAAGGTGTGTACGCGAAGGAGGAAAGTTGTTTTGAGTGCAAAAACGTGGAAAAAATGAATGTATAAGGAAAAGAAACAAAAGGGAGGTATTGGTTTAAATGGTCTTTTAGACGGTTTTGTGAGTCAGATGAGTTCAAAATCATAAAAACGGTGTGTACGCGAAGGAAGAAAGTAGTTTTGAGTACAAAAACGGGGAAAAAATGAATGTATGAGGAAAAGAAACAAAAGGGGGGTTTAAATGGTCTTTTAGACGGTTTTCTGAGTCAGATGAGTTCGGAATCATAAAAACGGTGTGTACGCGAAGGAGGAAAGTTGTTTTGACTGCAAAAACGTGGAAAAAATGAAGGTATAAGGAAAAGAAACAAAAGGGAGGTATTGGTTTAAATGGTCTTTTAGACGGTTTTGCGAGTCAGATCGGTTCGAAATCATAAAAACAGTATGTACGCGAAGGATGAAAGTAGTTTTGAGTGCAAAAACGTGGAAAAAATGAATTATAAGGAAAATAATCAATAGGGAGGTATTGGTTGAAATGGACTTTTAGACGTTTTTGCGAGTCAGATCGGTTCGAAATCATAAAAACAGTATGTACGCGAAGGATGAAAGTAGTTTTGAGTGCAAAAACGTGGAAAAAATGAATGTACAAGGAAAAGAATCAAAAGGGAGGTGGTGAATAGGTAAAGAACAAATACACTTTTAGACGTTTTTGTTAGTCATATGTGTTCTGAATCATAAAAACAGTGTGTACGCGAAAGAGGAAAGTTGTTTTGAGTGCAAAAACGTGAAAAAAATGAATGTATAAGGAAAAGAAACAAAAGGGAGGTAATGGTTTAAATGGTCTTTTAGAGGTTTTCTGAGTCAGATCGGTTCGAAATAATAAAAACGGTGTGTACGCGAAGGAGGAAAGTTGTTTTGAGTGCAAAAACGTGGAAAAAATGAATGTATACGGAAAAGAAACAAAAGGGAGGTATTGGTTTAAATGGTCTTTTAGACGGTTTTCTGAGTCAGATGACTTAGGAATCATAAAAAGGTGTGTACGCGAAGGAGGAAAGTTGTTTTGAGTGCAAAAACGTGGAAAAAATGAATGTATAAGGAAAAGAAACAAAAGGGAGGTATTGGTTTAAATGGTCTTTTAGACGGTTTTGTGAGTCAGATGAGTTCATAATCATAAAAACAGTGTGTACGCGAAAGAGGAAAGTAGTTTTGAGTGCAAATACGTGGAAAAAATGAATGTATAAGTAAAAGAATCAAAAGGGAGGTATTGGGTTAAATGGTCTTTTAGACGGTTTTGTTAGTCATATGTGTTCTGAATCATAAAAACAGTGTGTACGCAAAGGAGGAAAGTTGTTTTGAGTGCAAAAACGTGGAAAAAATGAATGTATAAGGAAAAGAAACAAAAGGGAGGTATTGGTTTAAATGGTCTTTTAGACGGTTTTCTGAGTCAGATGACTTAGGAATCATAAAAAGGTGTGTACGCGAAGGAGGAAAGTTGTTTTGAGTGCAAAAACGTGGAAAAAATGAATGTATAAGGAAAAGAAACAAAAGGGAGGTATTGGTTTAAATGGTCTTTTAGACGGTTTTGTGAGTCAGATGAGTTCAAAATCATAAAAACGGTGTGTACGCGAAGGAGGAAAGTTGTTTTGAGTGCAAAAACGTGGAAAAAATAAATGTATGAGGAAAAGAAACAAAAGGGAGGTAATGGCTTAAATGGTCTTTTAGACGGTTTTAGACGGTTTAGACGGCCAGATCGGTTCATAATCATAAAAACAGTGTGTACGCGAAAGAGGAAAGTAGTTTTGAGTGCAAATACGTGGAAAAAATGAATGTATAAGGAAAAGAATCAAAAGGGAGGTATTGGTTTAAATGGTCATTTAGACGGTTTTCTGAGTCAGATGACTTAGGAATCATAAAAAGGTGTGTACGCGAAGGAGGAAAGTTGTTTTCAGTGCAAAAACGTGGAAAAAATGAATGTATGAGGAAAAGAAACAAAAGGGAGGTAATGGCTTAAATGGTCTTTTAGACGGTTTTGCGAGTCAGATCGGTTCGAAATCATAAAAACAGTATGTACGCGAAGGATGAAAGTAGTTTTGAGTGCAAAAACGTGGAAAAAATGAATATATGAGGAAAAGAAACAAAAGGGAGGTATTGGTTTAAATGGTCTTTTAGACGGTTTTCTGAGTCAGATGAGTTCGGAATCATAAAAACGGAGTGTACGCGAAGGAGGAAAGTTGTTTTGAGTGCAAAAACGTGGAAAAAATGAATGTATAAGGAAAAGAAACAAAAGGGAGGTATTGGGTTAAATGGTCTTTTAGACGGTTTTGTTAGTCATATGTGTTCTGAATCATAAAAACAGTGTGTACGCAAAGGAGGAAAGTTGTTTTGAGTGCAAAAACGTGGAAAAAATGAATGTATAAGGAAAAGAATCAAAAGGGAGGTATTGGTTTAAATGGTCTTTTAGACGGTTTTCTGAGTCAGATGAGTTCGGAATCATAAAAACGGAGTGTACGCGAAGGAGGAAAGTTGTTTTGAGTGCAAAAACGTGGAAAAAATGAATGTACAAGGAAAAGAATCAAAAGGGAGGTGGTGAATAGGTAAAGAACAAATGGACTTTTAGACGTTTTTGTTAGTCATATGTGTTCTGAATCATAAAAACAGTGTGTACGCGAAAGAGGAAAGTTGTTTTGAGTGCAAAAACGTGAAAAAAATGAATGTATAAGGAAAAGAAACAAAAGGGAGGTATTGGTTTAAATGGTCTTTTAGAGGTTTTCTCAGTCAGATCGGTTCGAAATAATAAAAACGGAGTGTACGCGAAGGAGGAAAGTTGTTTTGAGTGCAAAAACGTGGAAAAAATGAATGTATACGGAAAAGAAACAAAAGGGAGGTATTGGTTTAAATGGTCTTTTAGACGGTTTTCTGAGTCAGATGACTTAGGAGTCATAAAAAGGTGTGTACGCGAAGGAGGAAAGTTGTTTTGAGTGCAAAAACGTGGAAAAAATGAAGGTATAAGGAAAAGAAACAAAAGGGAGGTATTGGTTTAAATGGTCTTTTAGACGGTTTTGTGAGTCAGATCGGTTCATAATCATAAAAACAGTGTGTACGCGAAAGAGGAAAGTAGTTTTGAGTGCAAATACGTGGAAAAAATGAATGTATAAGGAAAAGAATCAAAAGGGAGGTATTGGTTTAAATGGACTTTTAGACGTTTTTGCGAGTCAGATCGGTTCGAAATCATAAAAACAGTATGTACGCGAAGGATGAAAGTAGTTTTGAGTGCAAAAACGTGGAAAAAATGAATGTACAAGGAAGGAAGGAATCAAAAGGGAGGTATTGGTTTAAATGGTCTTTTAGACGGTTTTCTGAGTCAGATGAGTTCGGAATCATAAAAACGGTGTGTACGCGAAAAAGAAATGTTGTTTTGAGTGCAAAAACGTGGAAAAAATGAATGTATGAGGAAAAGAAACAAAAGGGAGGTATTGGCTTAAATGTTCTTTTAGACGGTTTTGTGAGTCAGATCGGTTCATAATCACAAAAACAGTGTGTACGCGAAAGAGGAAAGTAGTTTTGAGTGCAAATACGTGGAAAAAATGAATGTATAAGGAAAAGAATCAAAAGGGAGGTATTGGGTTAAATGGTCTTTTAGACGGTTTTGTTAGTCATATGTGTTCTGAATCATAAAAACAGTGTGTACGCAAAGGAGGAAAGTTGTTTTGAGTGCAAAAACGTGGAAAAAATGAATGTATAAGGAAAAGAAACAAAAGGGAGGTATTGGTTTAAACGGTCTTTTGGACGGTTTTGTTAGTCATATGTGTTCTGAATCATAAAAACAGTGTGTACGCGAAAGAGGAAAGTTGTTTTGAGTGCAAAAACGTGAAAAAAATGAATGTATACGGAAAAGAAACAAAAGGGAGGTAATGGTTTAAATGGTCTTTTAGACGGTTTTCTGAGTCAGATCGGTTCGAAATAATAAAAACGGTGTGTACGCGAAGGAGGAAAGTTGTTTTGAGTGCAAAAACGTGGAAAAAATGAATGTATACGGAAAAGAAACAAAAGGGAGGTATTGGTTTAAATGGTCTTTTAGACGGTTTTCTGAGTCAGATGACTTCGGAATCATAAAAAGGTGTGTACGCGAAGGAGGAAAGTTGTTTTCAGTGCAAAAACGTGGAAAAAATGAATGTATAAGGAAAAGAAACAAAAGGGAGATATTGGTTTAAATCGTCTTTTAGACGGTTTTGTGAGTCAGATGAGTTCGGAATCATAAAAACGGTGTGTACGCGAAGGAGGAAAGTTGTTTTGAGTGCAAAAACGTGGAAAAAATGAATGTATGAGGAAAAGAAACAAAAGGGAGGTGTTGGTTTAAATGGGTCTTTTAGACGGTTTTCTGAGTCAGATGAGTTCGGAATCATAAAAACGGTGTGTACGCGAAGGAGGAATGTTGTTTTGAGTGCAAAAACGTGGAAAAAATGAAGGTATAAGGAAAAGAAACAAAAGGGAGGTATTGGTTTAAATGGTCTTTTAGACGGTTTTGTGAGTCAGATCGGTTCATAATCATAAAAACAGTGTGTACGCGAAAGAGGAAAGTAGTTTTGAGTACAAAAACAGGGAAAAAATGAATGTATGAGGAAAAGAAACAAAAGGGAGGTATTGGTTTAAATGGTCTTTTAGACGGTTTTCTGAGTCTCATGAGTTCGGAATCATAAAAACGGTGTGTACGCGAAGGAGGAAAGTTGTTTTGACTGCAAAAACGTGGAAAAAATGAAGGTATAAGGAAAAGAAACAAAAGGGAGGTATTGGTTTAAATGGTCTTTTAGACGGTTTTGTGAGTCAGATCAACCGATCTCATAATCATAAAAACAGTGTGTACGCGAAAGAGGAAAGTAGTTTTGAGTGCAAATACGTGGAAAAAATGAATGTATAAGGAAAAGAAACAAAAGGGAGGTAATGGTTTAAATGGTCTTTTAGAGGTTTTCTGAGTCAGATCGGTTCGAAATAATAAAAACGTTGTGTATGCGAAGGAGGAAAGTTGTTTTGAGTGCAAAAACGTGGAAAAAATGAATGTATACGGAAAAGAAACAAAAGGGAGGTATTGGTTTAAATGGTCTTTTAGACGGTTTTCTGAGTCAGATGACTTAGGAATCATAAAAAGGTGTGTACGCGAAGGAGGAAAGTTGTTTTGAGTGCAAAAACGTGGAAAAAATGAATGTATAAGGAAAAGAAACAAAAGGGAGGTATTGGTTTAAATGGTCTTTTAGACGGTTTTGTGAGTCAGATGAGTTCAAAATCATAAAAACGGTGTGTACGCGAAGGAAGAAAGTAGTTTTGAGTACAAAAACGGGGAAAAAATGAATGTATGAGGAAAAGAAACAAAAGGGGGGTTTAAATGGTCTTTTAGACGGTTTTCTGAGTCAGATGAGTTCGGAATCATAAAAACGGTGTGTACGCGAAGGAGGAAAGTTGTTTTGACTGCAAAAACGTGGAAAAAATGAAGGTATAAGGAAAAGAAACAAAAGGGAGTTATTGGTTTAAATGGTCTTTTAGACGGTTTTGTGAGTCAGATCGGTTCGAAATCATAAAAACAGTATGTACGCGAAGGATGAAAGTAGTTTTGAGTGCAAAAACGTGGAAAAAATGAATGTACAAGGAAAAGAATCAAAAGGGAGGTGGTGAATAGGTAAAGAACAAATACACTTTTAGACGTTTTTGTTAGTCATATGTGTTCTGAATCATAAAAACAGTGTGTACGCGAAAGAGGAAAGTTGTTTTGAGTGCAAAAACGTGAAAAAAATGAATGTATAAGGAAAAGAAACAAAAGGGAGGTAATGGTTTAAATGGTCTTTTAGAGGTTTTCTGAGTCAGATCGGTTCGAAATAATAAAAACGGTGTGTATGCGAAGGAGGAAAGTTGTTTTGAGTGCAAAAACGTGGAAAAAATGAATGTATACGGAAAAGAAACAAAAGGGAGGTATTGGTTTAAATGGTCTTTTAGACGGTTTTCTGAGTCAGATGACTTAGGAATCATAAAAAGGTGTGTACGCGAAGGAGGAAAGTTGTTTTGAGTGCAAAAACGTGGAAAAAATGAATGTATAAGGAAAAGAAACAAAAGGGAGGTATTGGTTTAAATGGTCTTTTAGACGGTTTTGTGAGTCAGATGAGTTCAAAATCATAAAAACGGTG
The DNA here is from genome assembly GCA_963930645.1 of Salticus scenicus. NCBI lineage: Eukaryota > Metazoa > Arthropoda > Arachnida > Araneae > Salticidae > Salticus > Salticus scenicus. Next base: position 967,792 of record CAWVNO010001961.1, read on the forward strand.
TGTACGCGAAGGAAGAAAGTAGTTTTGAGTACAAAAACGGGGAAAAAATGAATGTATGAGGAAAAGAAACAAAAGGGGGGTTTAAATGGTCTTTTAGACGGTTTTCTGAGTCAGATGAGTTCGGAATCATAAAAACGGTGTGTACGCGAAGGAGGAAAGTTGTTTTGACTGCAAAAACGTGGAAAAAATGAAGGTATAAGGAAAAGAAACAAAAGGGAGGTTTAAATGGTCTTTTAGACGGTTTTGTGAGTCAGATCGGTTCGAAATCATAAAAACAGTATGTACGCGAAGGATGAAAGTAGTTTTGAGTGCAAAAACGTGGAAAAAATGAATTATAAGGAAAATAATCAATAGGGAGGTATTGGTTGAAATGGACTTTTAGACGTTTTTGCGAGTCAGATCGGTTCGAAATCATAAAAACAGTATGTACGCGAAGGATGAAAGTAGTTTTGAGTGCAAAAACGTGGAAAAAATGAATGTACAAGGAAAAGAATCAAAAGGGAGGTGGTGAATAGGTAAAGAACAAATACACTTTTAGACGTTTTTGTTAGTCATATGTGTTCTGAATGATAAAAACAGTGTGTACGCGAAAGAGGAAAGTTGTTTTGAGTGCAAAAACGTGAAAAAAATGAATGTATAAGGAAAAGAAACAAAAGGGAGGTAATGGTTTAAATGGTCTTTTAGAGGTTTTCTGAGTCAGATCGGTTCGAAATAATAAAAACGGTGTGTACGCGAAGGAGGAAAGTTGTTTTGAGTGCAAAAACGTGGAAAAAATGAATGTATACGGAAAAGAAACAAAAGGGAGGTATTGGTTTAAATGGTCTTTTAGACGGTTTTCTGAGTCAGATGACTTAGGAATCATAAAAAGGTGTGTACGCGAAGGAGGAAAGTTGTTTTGAGTGCAAAAACGTGGAAAAAATGAAGGTATAAGGAAATGAAACAAAAGGGAGGTATTGGTTTAAATGGTCTTTTAGACGGTTTTGTGAGTCAGATCGGTTCATAATCATAAAAACAGTGTGTACGCGAAAGAGGAAAGTAGTTTTGAGTGCAAAAACGTGGAAAAAATGAATGTATGAGGAAAAGAAACAAAAGGGAGGTGTTGGTTTAAATGGGTCTTTTAGACGGTTTTCTGAGTCAGATGAGTTCGGAATCATAAAAACGGTGTGTACGCGAAGGAGGAATGTTCTTTTGAGTGCAAAAACGTGGAAAAAATGAAGGTATAAGGAAAAGAAACAAAAGGGAGGTATTGGTTTAAATGGTCTTTTAGACGGTTTTGTGAGTCAGATCGGTTCATAATCATAAAAACAGTGTGTACGCGAAAGAGGAAAGTAGTTTTGAGTACAAAAACAGGGAAAAAATGAATGTATGAGGAAAAGAAACAAAAGGGAGGTATTGGTTTAAATGGTCTTTTAGACGGTTTTCTGAGTCTCATGAGTTCGGAATCATAAAAACGGTGTGTACGCGAAGGAGGAAAGTTGTTTTGACTGCAAAAACGTGGAAAAAATGAAGGTATAAGGAAAAGAAACAAAAGGGAGGTATTGGTTTAAATGGTCTTTTAGACGGTTTTGTGAGTCAGATCAACCGATCTCATAATCATAAAAACAGTGTGTACGCGAAAGAGGAAAGTAGTTTTGAGTGCAAATACGTGGAAAAAATGAATGTATAAGGAAAAGAAACAAAAGGGAGGTAATGGTTTAAATGGTCTTTTAGAGGTTTTCTGAGTCAGATCGGTTCGAAATAATAAAAACGTTGTGTATGCGAAGGAGGAAAGTTGTTTTGAGTGCAAAAACGTGGAAAAAATGAATGTATACGGAAAAGAAACAAAAGGGAGGTATTGGTTTAAATGGTCTTTTAGACGGTTTTCTGAGTCAGATGACTTAGGAATCATAAAAAGGTGTGTACGCGAAGGAGGAAAGTTGTTTTGAGTGCAAAAACGTGGAAAAAATGAATGTATAAGGAAAAGAAACAAAAGGGAGGTATTGGTTTAAATGGTCTTTTAGACGGTTTTGTGAGTCAGATGAGTTCAAAATCATAAAAACGGTGTGTACGCGAAGGAAGAAAGTAGTTTTGAGTACAAAAACGGGGAAAAAATGAATGTATGAGGAAAAGAAACAAAAGGGGGGTTTAAATGGTCTTTTAGACGGTTTTCTGAGTCAGATGAGTTCGGAATCATAAAAACGGTGTGTACGCGAAGGAGGAAAGTTGTTTTGACTGCAAAAACGTGGAAAAAATGAAGGTATAAGGAAAAGAAACAAAAGGGAGGTATTGGTTTAAATGGTCTTTTAGACGGTTTTGTGAGTCAGATCGGTTCGAAATCATAAAAACAGTATGTACGCGAAGGATGAAAGTAGTTTTGAGTGCAAAAACGTGGAAAAAATGAATTATAAGGAAAATAATCAATAGGGAGGTATTGGTTTAAATGGACTTTTAGACGTTTTTGCGAGTCAGATCGGTTCGAAATCATAAAAACAGTATGTACGCGAAGGATGAAAGTAGTTTTGAGTGCAAAAACGTGGAAAAAATGAATGTACAAGGAAAAGAATCAAAAGGGAGGTGGTGAATAGGTAAAGAACAAATACACTTTTAGACGTTTTTGTTAGTCATATGTGTTCTGAATCATAAAAACGGTGTGTACGCGAAAGAGGAAAGTTGTTTTGAGTGCAAAAACGTGAAAAAAATGAATGTATAAGGAAAAGAAACAAAAGGGAGGTAATGGTTTAAATGGTCTTTTAGAGGTTTTCTGAGTCAGATCGGTTCGAAATAATAAAAACGGTGTGTATGCGAAGGAGGAAAGTTGTTTTGAGTGCAAAAACGTGGAAAAAATGAATGTATACGGAAAAGAAACAAAAGGGAGGTATTGGTTTAAATGGTCTTTTAGACGGTTTTCTGAGTCAGATGACTTAGGAATCATAAAAAGGTGTGTACGCGAAGGAGGAAAGTTGTTTTGAGTGCAAAAACGTGGAAAAAATGAATGTATAAGGAAAAGAAACAAAAGGGAGGTATTGGTTTAAATGGTCTTTTAGACGGTTTTGTGAGTCAGATGAGTTCAAAATCATAAAAACGGTGTGTACGCGAAGGAAGAAAGTAGTTTTGAGTAGAAAGACGGGGAAAAAATGAATGTATGAGGAAAAGAAACAAAAGGGGGGTTTAAATGGTCTTTTAGACGGTTTTCTGAGTCAGATGAGTTCGGAATCATAAAAACGGTGTGTACGCGAAGGAGGAAAGTTGTTTTGACTGCAAAAACGTGGAAAAAATGAAGGTATAAGGAAAAGAAACAAAAGGGAGGTTTAAATGGTCTTTTAGACGGTTTTGTGAGTCAGATCGGTTCGAAATCATAAAAACAGTATGTACGCGAAGGATGAAAGTAGTTTTGAGTGCAAAAACGTGGAAAAAATGAATTATAAGGAAAATAATCAATAGGGAGGTATTGGTTGAAATGGACTTTTAGACGTTTTTGCGAGTCAGATCGGTTCGAAATCATAAAAACTGTATGTACGCGAAGGATGAAAGTAGTTTTGAGTGCAAAAACGTGGAAAAAATGAATGTACAAGGAAAAGAATCAAAAGGGAGGTGGTGAATAGGTAAAGAACAAATACACTTTTAGACGTTTTTGTTAGTCATATGTGTTCTGAATCATAAAAACAGTGTGTACGCGAAAGAGGAAAGTTGTTTTGAGTGCAAAAACGTGAAAAAAATGAATGTATAAGGAAAAGAAACAAAAGGGAGGTAATGGTTTAAATGGTCTTTTAGAGGTTTTCTGAGTCAGATCGGTTCGAAATAATAAAAACGGTGTGTACGCGAAGGAGGAAAGTTGTTTTGAGTGCAAAAACGTGGAAAAAATGAATGTATACGGAAAAGAAACAAAAGGGAGGTATTGGTTTAAATGGTCTTTTAGACGGTTTTCTGAGTCAGATGACTTAGGAATCATAAAAAGGTGTGTACGCGAAGGAGGAAAGTTGTTTTGAGTGCAAAAACGTGGAAAAAATGAATGTATAAGGAAAAGAAACAAAAGGGAGGTATTGGTTTAAATGGTCTTTTAGACGGTTTTGTGAGTCAGATGAGTTCATAATCATAAAAACAGTGTGTACGCGAAAGAGGAAAGTAGTTTTGAGTGCAAATACGTGGAAAAAATGAATGTATAAGTAAAAGAATCAAAAGGGAGGTATTGGGTTAAATGGTCTTTTAGACGGTTTTGTTAGTCATATGTGTTCTGAATCATAAAAACAGTGTGTACGCAAAGGAGGAAAGTTGTTTTGAGTGCAAAAACGTGGAAAAAATGAATGTATAAGGAAAAGAAACAAAAGGGAGGTATTGGTTTAAATGGTCTTTTAGACGGTTTTCTGAGTCAGATGACTTAGGAATCATAAAAAGGTGTGTACGCGAAGGAGGAAAGTTGTTTTGAGTGCAAAAACGTGGAAAAAATGAATGTATAAGGAAAAGAAACAAAAGGGAGTTATTGGTTTAAATGGTCTTTTAGACGGTTTTGTGAGTCAGATGAGTTCAAAATCATAAAAACGGTGTGTACGCGAAGGAGGAAAGTTGTTTTGAGTGCAAAAACGTGGAAAAAATAAATGTATGAGGAAAAGAAACAAAAGGGAGGTAATGGCTTAAATGGTCTTTTAGACGGTTTTGTGAGCCAGATCGGTTCATAATCATAAAAACAGTGTGTACGCGAAAGAGGAAAGTAGTTTTGAGTGCAAATACGTGGAAAAAATGAATGTATAAGGAAAAGAATCAAAAGGGAGGTTTAAATGGTCAAATGGTTTAAATGGTCATTTAGACGGTTTTCTGAGTCAGATGACTTAGGAATCATAAAAAGGTGTGTACGCGAAGGAGGAAAGTTGTTTTGAGTGCAAAAACGTGGAAAAAATGAATGTATGAGGAAAAGAAACAAAAGGGAGGTAATGGCTTAAATGGTCTTTTAGACGGTTTTGCGAGTCAGATCGGTTCGAAATCATAAAAACAGTATGTACGCGAAGGATGAAAGTAGTTTTGAGTGCAAAAACGTGGAAAAAATGAATATATGAGGAAAAGAAACAAAAGGGAGGTATTGGTTTAAATGGTCTTTTAGACGGTTTTCTGAGTCAGATGAGTTCGGAATCATAAAAACGGAGTGTACGCGAAGGAGGAAAGTTGTTTTGAGTGCAAAAACGTGGAAAAAATGAAGGTATAAGGAAATGAAACAAAAGGGAGGTATTGGTTTAAATGGTCTTTTAGACGGTTTTGTGAGTCAGATCGGTTCATAATCATAAAAACAGTGTGTACGCGAAAGAGGAAAGTAGTTTTGAGTGCAAAAACGTGGAAAAAATGAATGTATGAGGAAAAGAAACAAAAGGGAGGTGTTGGTTTAAATGGGTCTTTTAGACGGTTTTCTGAGTCAGATGAGTTCGGAATCATAAAAACGGTGTGTACGCGAAGGAGGAATGTTCTTTTGAGTGCAAAAACGTGGAAAAAATGAAGGTATAAGGAAAAGAAACAAAAGGGAGGTATTGGTTTAAATGGTCTTTTAGACGGTTTTGTGAGTCAGATCGGTTCATAATCATAAAAACAGTGTGTACGCGAAAGAGGAAAGTAGTTTTGAGTACAAAAACAGGGAAAAAATGAATGTATGAGGAAAAGAAACAAAAGGGAGGTATTGGTTTAAATGGTCTTTTAGACGGTTTTCTGAGTCTCATGAGTTCGGAATCATAAAAACGGTGTGTACGCGAAGGAGGAAAGTTGTTTTGACTGCAAAAACGTGGAAAAAATGAAGGTATAAGGAAAAGAAACAAAAGGGAGGTATTGGTTTAAATGGTCTTTTAGACGGTTTTGTGAGTCAGATCAACCGATCTCATAATCATAAAAACAGTGTGTACGCGAAAGAGGAAAGTAGTTTTGAGTGCAAATACGTGGAAAAAATGAATGTATAAGGAAAAGAAACAAAAGGGAGGTAATGGTTTAAATGGTCTTTTAGAGGTTTTCTGAGTCAGATCGGTTCGAAATAATAAAAACGTTGTGTATGCGAAGGAGGAAAGTTGTTTTGAGTGCAAAAACGTGGAAAAAATGAATGTATACGGAAAAGAAACAAAAGGGAGGTATTGGTTTAAATGGTCTTTTAGACGGTTTTCTGAGTCAGATGACTTAGGAATCATAAAAAGGTGTGTACGCGAAGGAGGAAAGTTGTTTTGAGTGCAAAAACGTGGAAAAAATGAATGTATAAGGAAAAGAAACAAAAGGGAGGTATTGGTTTAAATGGTCTTTTAGACGGTTTTGTGAGTCAGATGAGTTCAAAATCATAAAAACGGTGTGTACGCGAAGGAAGAAAGTAGTTTTGAGTACAAAAACGGGGAAAAAATGAATGTATGAGGAAAAGAAACAAAAGGGGGGTTTAAATGGTCTTTTAGACGGTTTTCTGAGTCAGATGAGTTCGGAATCATAAAAACGGTGTGTACGCGAAGGAGGAAAGTTGTTTTGACTGCAAAAACGTGGAAAAAATGAAGGTATAAGGAAAAGAAACAAAAGGGAGGTATTGGTTTAAATGGTCTTTTAGACGGTTTTGTGAGTCAGATCGGTTCGAAATCATAAAAACAGTATGTACGCGAAGGATGAAAGTAGTTTTGAGTGCAAAAACGTGGAAAAAATGAATTATAAGGAAAATAATCAATAGGGAGGTATTGGTTTAAATGGACTTTTAGACGTTTTTGCGAGTCAGATCGGTTCGAAATCATAAAAACAGTATGTACGCGAAGGATGAAAGTAGTTTTGAGTGCAAAAACGTGGAAAAAATGAATGTACAAGGAAAAGAATCAAAAGGGAGGTGGTGAATAGGTAAAGAACAAATACACTTTTAGACGTTTTTGTTAGTCATATGTGTTCTGAATCATAAAAACGGTGTGTACGCGAAAGAGGAAAGTTGTTTTGAGTGCAAAAACGTGAAAAAAATGAATGTATAAGGAAAAGAAACAAAAGGGAGGTAATGGTTTAAATGGTCTTTTAGAGGTTTTCTGAGTCAGATCGGTTCGAAATAATAAAAACGGTGTGTATGCGAAGGAGGAAAGTTGTTTTGAGTGCAAAAACGTGGAAAAAATGAATGTATACGGAAAAGAAACAAAAGGGAGGTATTGGTTTAAATGGTCTTTTAGACGGTTTTCTGAGTCAGATGACTTAGGAATCATAAAAAGGTGTGTACGCGAAGGAGGAAAGTTGTTTTGAGTGCAAAAACGTGGAAAAAATGAATGTATAAGGAAAAGAAACAAAAGGGAGGTATTGGTTTAAATGGTCTTTTAGACGGTTTTGTGAGTCAGATGAGTTCAAAATCATAAAAACGGTGTGTACGCGAAGGAAGAAAGTAGTTTTGAGTAGAAAGACGGGGAAAAAATGAATGTATGAGGAAAAGAAACAAAAGGGGGGTTTAAATGGTCTTTTAGACGGTTTTCTGAGTCAGATGAGTTCGGAATCATAAAAACGGTGTGTACGCGAAGGAGGAAAGTTGTTTTGACTGCAAAAACGTGGAAAAAATGAAGGTATAAGGAAAAGAAACAAAAGGGAGGTTTAAATGGTCTTTTAGACGGTTTTGTGAGTCAGATCGGTTCGAAATCATAAAAACAGTATGTACGCGAAGGATGAAAGTAGTTTTGAGTGCAAAAACGTGGAAAAAATGAATTATAAGGAAAATAATCAATAGGGAGGTATTGGTTGAAATGGACTTTTAGACGTTTTTGCGAGTCAGATCGGTTCGAAATCATAAAAACAGTATGTACGCGAAGGATGAAAGTAGTTTTGAGTGCAAAAACGTGGAAAAAATGAATGTACAAGGAAAAGAATCAAAAGGGAGGTGGTGAATAGGTAAAGAACAAATACACTTTTAGACGTTTTTGTTAGTCATATGTGTTCTGAATCATAAAAACAGTGTGTACGCGAAAGAGGAAAGTTGTTTTGAGTGCAAAAACGTGAAAAAAATGAATGTATAAGGAAAAGAAACAAAAGGGAGGTAATGGTTTAAATGGTCTTTTAGAGGTTTTCTGAGTCAGATCGGTTCGAAATAATAAAAACGGTGTGTACGCGAAGGAGGAAAGTTGTTTTGAGTGCAAAAACGTGGAAAAAATGAATGTATACGGAAAAGAAACAAAAGGGAGGTATTGGTTTAAATGGTCTTTTAGACGGTTTTCTGAGTCAGATGACTTAGGAATCATAAAAAGGTGTGTACGCGAAGGAGGAAAGTTGTTTTGAGTGCAAAAACGTGGAAAAAATGAATGTATAAGGAAAAGAAACAAAAGGGAGGTATTGGTTTAAATGGTCTTTTAGACGGTTTTGTGAGTCAGATGAGTTCATAATCATAAAAACAGTGTGTACGCGAAAGAGGAAAGTAGTTTTGAGTGCAAATACGTGGAAAAAATGAATGTATAAGTAAAAGAATCAAAAGGGAGGTATTGGGTTAAATGGTCTTTTAGACGGTTTTGTTAGTCATATGTGTTCTGAATCATAAAAACAGTGTGTACGCAAAGGAGGAAAGTTGTTTTGAGTGCAAAAACGTGGAAAAAATGAATGTATAAGGAAAAGAAACAAAAGGGAGGTATTGGTTTAAATGGTCTTTTAGACGGTTTTCTGAGTCAGATGACTTAGGAATCATAAAAAGGTGTGTACGCGAAGGAGGAAAGTTGTTTTGAGTGCAAAAACGTGGAAAAAATGAATGTATAAGGAAAAGAAACAAAAGGGAGTTATTGGTTTAAATGGTCTTTTAGACGGTTTTGTGAGTCAGATGAGTTCAAAATCATAAAAACGGTGTGTACGCGAAGGAGGAAAGTTGTTTTGAGTGCAAAAACGTGGAAAAAATAAATGTATGAGGAAAAGAAACAAAAGGGAGGTAATGGCTTAAATGGTCTTTTAGACGGTTTTGTGAGCCAGATCGGTTCATAATCATAAAAACAGTGTGTACGCGAAAGAGGAAAGTAGTTTTGAGTGCAAATACGTGGAAAAAATGAATGTATAAGGAAAAGAATCAAAAGGGAGGTTTAAATGGTCAAATGGTTTAAATGGTCATTTAGACGGTTTTCTGAGTCAGATGACTTAGGAATCATAAAAAGGTGTGTACGCGAAGGAGGAAAGTTGTTTTGAGTGCAAAAACGTGGAAAAAATGAATGTATGAGGAAAAGAAACAAAAGGGAGGTAATGGCTTAAATGGTCTTTTAGACGGTTTTGCGAGTCAGATCGGTTCGAAATCATAAAAACAGTATGTACGCGAAGGATGAAAGTAGTTTTGAGTGCAAAAACGTGGAAAAAATGAATATATGAGGAAAAGAAACAAAAGGGAGGTATTGGTTTAAATGGTCTTTTATACGGTTTTCTGAGTCAGATGAGTTCGGAATCATAAAAACGGAGTGTACGCGAAGGAGGAAAGTTGTTTTGAGTGCAAAAACGTGGAAAAAATGAATGTATAAGGAAAAGAAACAAAAGGGAGGTATTGGGTTAAATGGTCTTTTAGACGGTTTTGTTAGTCATATGTGTTCTGAATCATAAAAACAGTGTGTACGCAAAGGAGGAAAGTTGTTTTGAGTGCAAAAACGTGGAAAAAATGAATGTATAAGGAAAAGAATCAAAAGGGAGGTATTGGTTTAAATGGTCTTTTAGACGGTTTTCTGAGTCAGATGAGTTCGGAATCATAAAAACGGAGTGTACGCGAAGGAGGAAAGTTGTTTTGAGTGCAAAAACGTGGAAAAAATGAATGTACAAGGAAAAGAATCAAAAGGGAGGTGGTGAATAGGTAAAGAACAAATGGACTTTTAGACGTTTTTGTTAGTCATATGTGTTCTGAATCATAAAAACAGTGTGTACGCGAAAGAGGAAAGTTGTTTTGAGTGCAAAAACGTGAAAAAAATGAATGTATAAGGAAAAGAAACAAAAGGGAGGTATTGGTTTAAATGGTCTTTTAGAGGTTTTCTCAGTCAGATCGGTTCGAAATAATAAAAACGGAGTGTACGCGAAGGAGGAAAGTTGTTTTGAGTGCAAAAACGTGGAAAAAATGAATGTATAAGGAAAAGAAACAAAAGGGAGTTATTGGTTTAAATGGTCTTTTAGACGGTTTTGTGAGTCAGATGAGTTCAAAATCATAAAAACGGTGTGTACGCGAAGGAGGAAAGTTGTTTTGAGTGCAAAAACGTGGAAAAAATAAATGTATGAGGAAAAGAAACAAAAGGGAGGTAATGGCTTAAATGGTCTTTTAGACGGTTTTGTGAGCCAGATCGGTTCATAATCATAAAAACAGTGTGTACGCGAAAGAGGAAAGTAGTTTTGAGTGCAAATACGTGGAAAAAATGAATGTATAAGGAAAAGAATCAAAAGGGAGGTTTAAATGGTCAAATGGTTTAAATGGTCATTTAGACGGTTTTCTGAGTCAGATGACTTAGGAATCATAAAAAGGTGTGTACGCGAAGGAGGAAAGTTGTTTTGAGTGCAAAAACGTGGAAAAAATGAATGTATGAGGAAAAGAAACAAAAGGGAGGTAATGGCTTAAATGGTCTTTTAGACGGTTTTGCGAGTCAGATCGGTTCGAAATCATAAAAACAGTATGTACGCGAAGGATGAAAGTAGTTTTGAGTGCAAAAACGTGGAAAAAATGAATATATGAGGAAAAGAAACAAAAGGGAGGTATTGGTTTAAATGGTCTTTTAGACGGTTTTCTGAGTCAGATGAGTTCGGAATCATAAAAACGGAGTGTACGCGAAGGAGGAAAGTTGTTTTGAGTGCAAAAACGTGGAAAAAATGAATGTATAAGGAAAAGAAACAAAAGGGAGGTATTGGGTTAAATGGTCTTTTAGACGGTTTTGTTAGTCATATGTGTTCTGAATCATAAAAACAGTGTGTACGCAAAGGAGGAAAGTTGTTTTGAGTGCAAAAACGTGGAAAAAATGAATGTATAAGGAAAAGAATCAAAAGGGAGGTATTGGTTTAAATGGTCTTTTAGACGGTTTTCTGAGTCAGATGAGTTCGGAATCATAAAAACGGAGTGTACGCGAAGGAGGAAAGTTGTTTTGAGTGCAAAAACGTGGAAAAAATGAATGTACAAGGAAAAGAATCAAAAGGGAGGTGGTGAATAGGTAAAGAACAAATGGACTTTTAGACGTTTTTGTTAGTCATATGTGTTCTGAATCATAAAAACAGTGTGTACGCGAAAGAGGAAAGTTGTTTTGAGTGCAAAAACGTGAAAAAAATGAATGTATAAGGAAAAGAAACAAAAGGGAGGTATTGGTTTAAATGGTCTTTTAGAGGTTTTCTCAGTCAGATCGGTTCGAAATAATAAAAACGGAGTGTACGCGAAGGAGGAAAGTTGTTTTGAGTGCAAAAACGTGGAAAAAATGAATGTATACGGAAAAGAAACAAAAGGGAGGTATTGGTTTAAATGGTCTTTTAGACGGTTTTCTGAGTCAGATGACTTAGGAGTCATAAAAAGGTGTGTACGCGAAGGAGGAAAGTTGTTTTAGTGCAAAAACGTGGAAAAAATGAAGGTATAAGGAAAAGAAACAAAAGGGAGGTATTGGTTTAAATGGTCTTTTAGACGGTTTTGTGAGTCAGATCGGTTCATAATCATAAAAACAGTGTGTACGCGAAAGAGGAAAGTAGTTTTGAGTGCAAATACGTGGAAAAAATGAATGTATAAGGAAAAGAATCAAAAGGGAGGTATTGGTTTAAATGGACTTTTAGACGTTTTTGCGAGTCAGATCGGTTCGAAATCATAAAAACAGTATGTACGCGAAGGATGAAAGTAGTTTTGAGTGCAAAAACGTGGAAAAAATGAATGTACAAGGAAGGAAGGAATCAAAAGGGAGGTATTGGTTTAAATGGTCTTTTAGACGGTTTTCTGAGTCAGATGAGTTCGGAATCATAAAAACGGTGTGTACGCGAAAAAGAAATGTTGTTTTGAGTGCAAAAACGTGGAAAAAATGAATGTATGAGGAAAAGAAACAAAAGGGAGGTATTGGCTTAAATGTTCTTTTAGACGGTTTTGTGAGTCAGATCGGTTCATAATCACAAAAACAGTGTGTACGCGAAAGAGGAAAGTAGTTTTGAGTGCAAATACGTGGAAAAAATGAATGTATAAGGAAAAGAATCAAAAGGGAGGTATTGGGTTAAATGGTCTTTTAGACGGTTTTGTTAGTCATATGTGTTCTGAATCATAAAAACAGTGTGTACGCAAAGGAGGAAAGTTGTTTTGAGTGCAAAAACGTGGAAAAAATGAATGTATAAGGAAAAGAAACAAAAGGGAGGTATTGGTTTAAACGGTCTTTTGGACGGTTTTGTTAGTCATATGTGTTCTGAATCATAAAAACAGTGTGTACGCGAAAGAGGAAAGTTGTTTTGAGTGCAAAAACGTGAAAAAAATGAATGTATACGGAAAAGAAACAAAAGGGAGGTAATGGTTTAAATGGTCTTTTAGACGGTTTTCTGAGTCAGATCGGTTCGAAATAATAAAAACGGTGTGTACGCGAAGGAGGAAAGTTGTTTTGAGTGCAAAAACGTGGAAAAAATGAATGTATACGGAAAAGAAACAAAAGGGAGGTATTGGTTTAAATGGTCTTTTAGACGGTTTTCTGAGTCAGATGACTTCGGAATCATAAAAAGGTGTGTACGCGAAGGAGGAAAGTTGTTTTGAGTGCAAAAACGTGGAAAAAATGAATGTATAAGGAAAAGAAACAAAAGGGAGGTATTAGTTTAAATGGTCTTTTAGACGGTTTTCTGAGTCAGATGAGTTCGGAATCATAAAAACGGTGTGTACGCGAAGGAGGAATGTTGTTTTGAGTGCAAAAACGTGGAAAAAATGAAGGTATAAGGAAAAGAAACAAAAGGGAGGTATTGGTTTAAATGGTCTTTTAGACGGTTTTGTGATTCAGATCGGTTCATAATCATAAAAACAGTGTGTACGCGAAAGAGGAAAGTAGTTTTGAGTGCAAATACGTTGAAAAAATTAATGTATAAGGAAAAGAATCAAGAGAAAGGTATTGGGTTAAATGGTCTTTTAGACGGTTTTGTTAGTCATATGTGTTCTGAATCATAAAAACTGTGTGTACGCGAAGGAGGAAAGTTGTTTTGAGTGCAAAAACGTGGAAAAAATGAATGTATAAGGAAAAGAAACAAAAGGGAGATATTGGTTTAAATCGTCTTTTAGACGGTTTTGTGAGTCAGATGAGTTCGGAATCATAAAAACGGTGTGTACGCGAAGGAGGAAAGTTGTTTTGAGTGCAAAAACGTTGAAAAAATGAATGTATGAGGAAAAGAAACAAAAGGGAGGTATTGGTTTAAATGGGTCTTTTAGACGGTTTTCTGAGTCAGATGAGTTCGGAATCATAAAAACGGTGTGTACGCGAAGGAGGAATGTTGTTTTGAGTGCAAAAACGTGGAAAAAATGAAGGTATAAGGAAAAGAAACAAAAGGGAGGTATTGGTTTAAATGGTCTTTTAGACGGTTTTGTGAGTCAGATCGGTTCATAATCATAAAAACAGTGTGTACGCGAAAGAGGAAAGTAGTTTTGAGTACAAAAACGTTGAAAAAATTAATGTATAAGGAAAAGAATCAAGAGAAAGGTATTGGGTTAAATGGTCTTTTAGACGGTTTTGTGAGTCAGATGAGTTCAAAATCATAAAAACGGTGTGTACGCGAAGGAGGAAAGTTGTTTTGAGTGCAAAAACGTGGAAAAAATGAATGTATGAGGAAAAGAAACAAAAGGGAGGTAATGGCTTAAATGGTCTTTTAGACGGTTTTGTGAGCCAGATCGGTTCATAATCATAAAAACAGTGTGTACGCGAAAGAGGAAAGTAGTTTTGAGTGCAAATACGTGGAAAAAATGAATGTATAAGGAAAAGAATCAAAAGGGAGGTATTGGTTTAAATGGTCATTTAGACGGTTTTCTGAGTCAGATGACTTAGGAATCATAAAAAGGTGTGTACGCGAAGGAGGAAAGTTGTTTTGAGTGCAAAAACGTGGAAAAAATGAATGTATAAGGAAAAGAAACAAAAGGGAGGTATTGGTTTAAATGGTCTTTTAGACGGTTTTGTGAGTCAGATGAGTTCAAAATCATAAAAACGGTGTGTACGCGAAGGAGGAAAGTTGTTTTGAGTGCAAAAACGTGGAAAAAATGAATGTATGAGGAAAAGAAACAAAAGGGAGGTAATGGCTTAAATGGTCTTTTAGACGGTTTTGCGAGTCAGATCGGTTCGAAATCATAAAAACAGTATGTACGCGAAGGATGAAAGTAGTTTTGAGTGCAAAAACGTGGAAAAAATGAATATATGAGGAAAAGAAACAAAAGGGAGGTATTGGTTTAAATGGTCTTTTAGACGGTTTTCTGAGTCAGATGAGTTCGGAATCATAAAAACGGAGTGTACGCGAAGGAGGAAAGTTGTTTTGAGTGCAAAAACGTGGAAAAAATGAATGTATAAGGAAAAGAAACAAAAGGGAGGTATTGGGTTAAATGGTCTTTTAGACGGTTTTGTTAGTCATATGTGTTCTGAATCATAAAAACAGTGTGTACGCAAAGGAGGAAAGTTGTTTTGAGTGCAAAAACGTGGAAAAAATGAATGTATAAGGAAAAGAATCAAAAGGGAGTTATTGGTTTAAATGGTCTTTTAGACGGTTTTCTGAGTCAGATGAGTTCGGAATCATAAAAACGGAGTGTACGCGAAGGAGGAAAGTTGTTTTGAGTGCAAAAACGTGGAAAAAATGAATGTATGAGGAAAAGAAACAAAAGGGAGGTAATGGCTTAAATGGTCTTTTAGACGGTTTTGTGAGCCAGATCGGTTCATAATCATAAAAACAGTGTGTACGCGAAAGAGGAAAGTAGTTTTGAGTGCAAATACGTGGAAAAAATGAATGTATAAGGAAAAGAATCAAAAGGGAGGTATTGGTTTAAATGGTCATTTAGACGGTTTTCTGAGTCAGATGACTTAGGAATCATAAAAAGGTGTGTACGCGAAGGAGGAAAGTTGTTTTGAGTGCAAAAACGTGGAAAAAATGAATGTATAAGGAAAAGAAACAAAAGGGAGGTATTGGTTTAAATGGTCTTTTAGACGGTTTTGTGAGTCAGATGAGTTCAAAATCATAAAAACGGTGTGTACGCGAAGGAGGAAAGTTGTTTTGAGTGCAAAAACGTGGAAAAAATGAATGTATGAGGAAAAGAAACAAAAGGGAGGTAATGGCTTAAATGGTCTTTTAGACGGTTTTGCGAGTCAGATCGGTTCGAAATCATAAAAACAGTATGTACGCGAAGGATGAAAGTAGTTTTGAGTGCAAAAACGTGGAAAAAATGAATATATGAGGAAAAGAAACAAAAGGGAGGTATTGGTTTAAATGGTCTTTTAGACGGTTTTCTGAGTCAGATGAGTTCGGAATCATAAAAACGGAGTGTACGCGAAGGAGGAAAGTTGTTTTGAGTGCAAAAACGTGGAAAAAATGAATGTATAAGGAAAAGAAACAAAAGGGAGGTATTGGGTTAAATGGTCTTTTAGACGGTTTTGTTAGTCATATGTGTTCTGAATCATAAAAACAGTGTGTACGCAAAGGAGGAAAGTTGTTTTGAGTGCAAAAACGTGGAAAAAATGAATGTATAAGGAAAAGAATCAAAAGGGAGTTATTGGTTTAAATGGTCTTTTAGACGGTTTTCTGAGTCAGATGAGTTCGGAATCATAAAAACGGAGTGTACGCGAAGGAGGAAAGTTGTTTTGAGTGCAAAAATTTGGAAAAAATGAATGTACAAGGAAAAGAATCAAAAGGGAGGTGGTGAATAGGTAAAGAACAAATGGACTTTTAGACGTTTTTGTTAGTCATATGTGTTCTGAATCATAAAAACAGTGTGTACGCGAAAGAGGAAAGTTGTTTTGAGTGCAAAAACGTGAAAAAAATGAATGTATAAGGAAAAGAAACAAAAGGGAGGTATTGGTTTAAATGGTCTTTTAGAGGTTTTCTCAGTCAGATCGGTTCGAAATAATAAAAACGGAGTGTACGCGAAGGAGGAAAGTTGTTTTGAGTGCAAAAACGTGGAAAAAATGAATGTATACGGAAAAGAAACAAAAGGGAGGTATTGGTTTAAATGGTCTTTTAGACGGTTTTCTGAGTCAGATGACTTAGGAGTCATAAAAAGGTGTGTACGCGAAGGAGGAAAGTTGTTTTGAGTGCAAAAACGTGGAAAAAATGAAGGTATAAGGAAAAGAAACAAAAGGGAGGTATTGGGTTAAATGGTCTTTTAGACGGTTTTGTTAGTCATATGTGTTCTGAATCATAAAAACAGTGTGTACGCAAAGGAGGAAAGTTGTTTTGAGTGCAAAAACGTGGAAAAAATGAATGTATAAGGAAAAGAATCAAAAGGGAGGTATTGGTTTAAATGGTCTTTTAGACGGTTTTGTGAGTCAGATCGGTTCATAATCATAAAAACAGTGTGTACGCGAAAGAGGAAAGTAGTTTTGAGTGCAAATACGTGGAAAAAATGAATGTATAAGGAAAAGAATCAAAAGGGAGGTATTGGTTTAAATGGACTTTTAGACGTTTTTGCGAGTCAGATCGGTTCGAAATCATAAAAACAGTATGTACGCGAAGGATGAAAGTAGTTTTGAGTGCAAAAACGTGGAAAAAATGAATGTACAAGGAAGGAAGGAATCAAAAGGGAGGTATTGGTTTAAATGGTCTTTTAGACGGTTTTCTGAGTCAGATGAGTTCGGAATCATAAAAACGGTGTGTACGCGAAAAAGAAATGTTGTTTTGAGTGCAAAAACGTGGAAAAAATGAATGTATGAGGAAAAGAAACAAAAGGGAGGTATTGGCTTAAATGTTCTTTTAGACGGTTTTGTGAGTCAGATCGGTTCATAATCACAAAAACAGTGTGTACGCGAAAGAGGAAAGTAGTTTTGAGTGCAAATACGTGGAAAAAATGAATGTATAAGGAAAAGAATCAAAAGGGAGGTATTGGGTTAAATGGTCTTTTAGACGGTTTTGTTAGTCATATGTGTTCTGAATCATAAAAACAGTGTGTACGCAAAGGAGGAAAGTTGTTTTGAGTGCAAAAACGTGGAAAAAATGAATGTATAAGGAAAAGAAACAAAAGGGAGGTATTGGTTTAAACGGTCTTTTGGACGGTTTTGTTAGTCATATGTGTTCTGAATCATAAAAACAGTGTGTACGCGAAAGAGGAAAGTTGTTTTTAGTGCAAAAACGTGAAAAAAATGAATGTATAAGGAAAAGAAACAAAAGGGAGGTATTGGTTTAAACGGTCTTTTGGACGTTTTTGTTAGTCATATGTGTTCTGAATCATAAAAACAGTGTGTACGCGAAAGAGGAAAGTTGTTTTGAGTGCAAAAACGTGAAAAAAATGAATGTATACGGAAAAGAAACAAAAGGGAGGTAACGGTTTAAATGGTCTTTTAGACGGTTTTCTGAGTCAGATCGGTTCGAAATAATAAAAACGGTGTGTACGCGAAGGAGGAAAGTTGTTTTGAGTGCAAAAACGTGGAAAAAATGAATGTATACGGAAAAGAAACAAAAGGGAGGTATTGGTTTAAATGGTCTTTTAGACGGTTTTCTGAGTCAGATGACTTCGGAATCATAAAAAGGTGTGTACGCGAAGGAGGAAAGTTGTTTTGAGTGCAAAAACGTGGAAAAAATGAATGTATAAGGAAAAGAAACAAAAGGGAGGTATTGGTTTAAATGGTCTTTTAGACGGTTTTGTGAGTCAGATGAGTTCAAAATCATAAAAACGGTGTGTACGCGAAGGAGGAAAGTTGTTTTGAGTGCAAAAACGTGGAAAAAATAAATGTATGAGGAAAAGAAACAAAAGGGAGGTAATGGCTTAAATGGTCTTTTAGACGGTTTTGTGAGCCAGATCGGTTCATAATCATAAAAACAGTGTGTACGCGAAAGAGGAAAGTAGTTTTGAGTGCAAATACGTGGAAAAAATGAATGTATAAGGAAAAGAATCAAAAGGGAGGTATTGGTTTAAATGGTCATTTAGACGGTTTTCTGAGTCAGATGAGTTCAAAATCATAAAAACGGTGTGTACGCGAAGGAGGAAAGTTGTTTTGAGTGCAAAAACGTGGAAAAAATGAATGTATGAGGAAAAGAAACAAAAGGGAGGTAATGGCTTAAATGGTCTTTTAGACGGTTTTGCGAGTCAGATCGGTTCGAAATCATAAAAACAGTATGTACGCGAAGGATGAAAGTTGTTTTGAGTGCAAAAACGTGGAAAAAATGAATATATGAGGAAAAGAAACAAAAGGGAGGTATTGGTTTAAATGGGTTTTTTAGACGGTTTTCTGAGTCAGATGAGTTCGGAATCATAAAAACGGTGTGTACGCGAAGGAGGAATGTTGTTTTGAGTGCAAAAACGTGGAAAAAATGAAGGTATAAGGAAAAGAAACAAAAGGGAGGTATTGGTTTAAATGGTCTTTTAGACGGTTTTGTGAGTCAGATCGGTTCATAATCATAAAAACAGTGTGTACGCGAAAGAGGAAAGTAGTTTTGAGTACAAAAACGTTGAAAAAATTAATGTATAAGGAAAAGAATCAAGAGAAAGGTATTGGGTTAAATGGTCTTTTAGACGGTTTTGTGAGTCAGATGAGTTCAAAATCATAAAAACGGTGTGTACGCGAAGGAGGAAAGTTGTTTTGAGTGCAAAAACGTGGAAAAAATGAATGTATGAGGAAAAGAAACAAAAGGGAGGTAATGGCTTAAATGGTCTTTTAGACGGTTTTGTGAGCCAGATCGGTTCATAATCATAAAAACAGTGTGTACGCGAAAGAGGAAAGTAGTTTTGAGTGCAAATACGTGGAAAAAATGAATGTATAAGGAAAAGAATCAAAAGGGAGGTATTGGTTTAAATGGTCATTTAGACGGTTTTCTGAGTCAGATGACTTAGGAATCATAAAAAGGTGTGTACGCGAAGGAGGAAAGTTGTTTTGAGTGCAAAAACGTGGAAAAAATGAATGTATAAGGAAAAGAAACAAAAGGGAGGTATTGGTTTAAATGGTCTTTTAGACGGTTTTGTGAGTCAGATGAGTTCAAAATCATAAAAACGGTGTGTACGCGAAGGAGGAAAGTTGTTTTGAGTGCAAAAACGTGGAAAAAATGAATGTATGAGGAAAAGAAACAAAAGGGAGGTAATGGCTTAAATGGTCTTTTAGACGGTTTTGCGAGTCAGATCGGTTCGAAATCATAAAAACAGTATGTACGCGAAGGATGAAAGTAGTTTTGAGTGCAAAAACGTGGAAAAAATGAATATATGAGGAAAAGAAACAAAAGGGAGGTATTGGTTTAAATGGTCTTTTAGACGGTTTTCTGAGTCAGATGAGTTCGGAATCATAAAAACGGAGTGTACGCGAAGGAGGAAAGTTGTTTTGAGTGCAAAAACGTGGAAAAAATGAATGTATAAGGAAAAGAAACAAAAGGGAGGTATTGGGTTAAATGGTCTTTTAGACGGTTTTGTTAGTCATATGTGTTCTGAATCATAAAAACAGTGTGTACGCAAAGGAGGAAAGTTGTTTTGAGTGCAAAAACGTGGAAAAAATGAATGTATAAGGAAAAGAATCAAAAGGGAGTTATTGGTTTAAATGGTCTTTTAGACGGTTTTCTGAGTCAGATGAGTTCGGAATCATAAAAACGGAGTGTACGCGAAGGAGGAAAGTTGTTTTGAGTGCAAAAACGTGGAAAAAATGAATGTATGAGGAAAAGAAACAAAAGGGAGGTAATGGCTTAAATGGTCTTTTAGACGGTTTTGTGAGCCAGATCGGTTCATAATCATAAAAACAGTGTGTACGCGAAAGAGGAAAGTAGTTTTGAGTGCAAATACGTGGAAAAAATGAATGTATAAGGAAAAGAATCAAAAGGGAGGTATTGGTTTAAATGGTCATTTAGACGGTTTTCTGAGTCAGATGACTTAGGAATCATAAAAAGGTGTGTACGCGAAGGAGGAAAGTTGTTTTGAGTGCAAAAACGTGGAAAAAATGAATGTATAAGGAAAAGAAACAAAAGGGAGGTATTGGTTTAAATGGTCTTTTAGACGGTTTTGTGAGTCAGATGAGTTCAAAATCATAAAAACGGTGTGTACGCGAAGGAGGAAAGTTGTTTTGAGTGCAAAAACGTGGAAAAAATGAATGTATGAGGAAAAGAAACAAAAGGGAGGTAATGGCTTAAATGGTCTTTTAGACGGTTTTGCGAGTCAGATCGGTTCGAAATCATAAAAACAGTATGTACGCGAAGGATGAAAGTAGTTTTGAGTGCAAAAACGTGGAAAAAATGAATATATGAGGAAAAGAAACAAAAGGGAGGTATTGGTTTAAATGGTCTTTTAGACGGTTTTCTGAGTCAGATGAGTTCGGAATCATAAAAACGGAGTGTACGCGAAGGAGGAAAGTTGTTTTGAGTGCAAAAACGTGGAAAAAATGAATGTATAAGGAAAAGAAACAAAAGGGAGGTATTGGGTTAAATGGTCTTTTAGACGGTTTTGTTAGTCATATGTGTTCTGAATCATAAAAACAGTGTGTACGCAAAGGAGGAAAGTTGTTTTGAGTGCAAAAACGTGGAAAAAATGAATGTATAAGGAAAAGAATCAAAAGGGAGGTATTGGTTTAAATGGTCTTTTAGACGGTTTTCTGAGTCAGATGAGTTCGGAATCATAAAAACGGAGTGTACGCGAAGGAGGAAAGTTGTTTTGAGTGCAAAAATTTGGAAAAAATGAATGTACAAGGAAAAGAATCAAAAGGGAGGTGGTGAATAGGTAAAGAACAAATGGACTTTTAGACGTTTTTGTTAGTCATATGTGTTCTGAATCATAAAAACAGTGTGTACGCGAAAGAGGAAAGTTGTTTTGAGTGCAAAAACGTGAAAAAAATGAATGTATAAGGAAAAGAAACAAAAGGGAGGTATTGGTTTAAATGGTCTTTTAGAGGTTTTCTCAGTCAGATCGGTTCGAAATAATAAAAACGGAGTGTACGCGAAGGAGGAAAGTTGTTTTGAGTGCAAAAACGTGGAAAAAATGAATGTATACGGAAAAGAAACAAAAGGGAGGTATTGGTTTAAATGGTCTTTTAGACGGTTTTCTGAGTCAGATGACTTAGGAGTCATAAAAAGGTGTGTACGCGAAGGAGGAAAGTTGTTTTGAGTGCAAAAACGTGGAAAAAATGAAGGTATAAGGAAAAGAAACAAAAGGGAGGTATTGGTTTAAATGGTCTTTTAGACGGTTTTGTGAGTCAGATCGGTTCATAATCATAAAAACAGTGTGTACGCGAAAGAGGAAAGTAGTTTTGAGTGCAAATACGTGGAAAAAATGAATGTATAAGGAAAAGAATCAAAAGGGAGGTATTGGTTTAAATGGACTTTTAGACGTTTTTGCGAGTCAGATCGGTTCGAAATCATAAAAACAGTATGTACGCGAAGGATGAAAGTAGTTTTGAGTGCAAAAACGTGGAAAAAATGAATGTACAAGGAAGGAAGGAATCAAAAGGGAGGTATTGGTTTAAATGGTCTTTTAGACGGTTTTCTGAGTCAGATGAGTTCGGAATCATAAAAACGGTGTGTACGCGAAAAAGAAATGTTGTTTTGAGTGCAAAAACGTGGAAAAAATGAATGTATGAGGAAAAGAAACAAAAGGGAGGTATTGGCTTAAATGTTCTTTTAGACGGTTTTGTGAGTCAGATCGGTTCATAATCACAAAAACAGTGTGTACGCGAAAGAGGAAAGTAGTTTTGAGTGCAAATACGTGGAAAAAATGAATGTATAAGGAAAAGAATCAAAAGGGAGGTATTGGGTTAAATGGTCTTTTAGACGGTTTTGTTAGTCATATGTGTTCTGAATCATAAAAACAGTGTGTACGCAAAGGAGGAAAGTTGTTTTGAGTGCAAAAACGTGGAAAAAATGAATGTATAAGGAAAAGAAACAAAAGGGAGGTATTGGTTTAAACGGTCTTTTGGACGGTTTTGTTAGTCATATGTGTTCTGAATCATAAAAACAGTGTGTACGCGAAAGAGGAAAGTTGTTTTTAGTGCAAAAACGTGAAAAAAATGAATGTATAAGGAAAAGAAACAAAAGGGAGGTATTGGTTTAAACGGTCTTTTGGACGTTTTTGTTAGTCATATGTGTTCTGAATCATAAAAACAGTGTGTACGCGAAAGAGGAAAGTTGTTTTGAGTGCAAAAACGTGAAAAAAATGAATGTATACGGAAAAGAAACAAAAGGGAGGTAACGGTTTAAATGGTCTTTTAGACGGTTTTCTGAGTCAGATCGGTTCGAAATAATAAAAACGGTGTGTACGCGAAGGAGGAAAGTTGTTTTGAGTGCAAAAACGTGGAAAAAATGAATGTATACGGAAAAGAAACAAAAGGGAGGTATTGGTTTAAATGGTCTTTTAGACGGTTTTCTGAGTCAGATGACTTCGGAATCATAAAAAGGTGTGTACGCGAAGGAGGAAAGTTGTTTTGAGTGCAAAAACGTGGAAAAAATGAATGTATAAGGAAAAGAAACAAAAGGGAGGTATTGGTTTAAATGGTCTTTTAGACGGTTTTGTGAGTCAGATGAGTTCAAAATCATAAAAACGGTGTGTACGCGAAGGAGGAAAGTTGTTTTGAGTGCAAAAACGTGGAAAAAATAAATGTATGAGGAAAAGAAACAAAAGGGAGGTAATGGCTTAAATGGTCTTTTAGACGGTTTTGTGAGCCAGATCGGTTCATAATCATAAAAACAGTGTGTACGCGAAAGAGGAAAGTAGTTTTGAGTGCAAATACGTGGAAAAAATGAATGTATAAGGAAAAGAATCAAAAGGGAGGTATTGGTTTAAATGGTCATTTAGACGGTTTTCTGAGTCAGATGACTTAGGAATCATAAAAAGGTGTGTACGCGAAGGAGGAAAGTTGTTTTGAGTGCAAAAACGTGGAAAAAATGAATGTATAAGGAAAAGAAACAAAAGGGAGGTATTGGTTTAAATGGTCTTTTAGACGGTTTTGTGAGTCAGATGAGTTCAAAATCATAAAAACGGTGTGTACGCGAAGGAGGAAAGTTGTTTTGAGTGCAAAAACGTGGAAAAAATGAATGTATGAGGAAAAGAAACAAAAGGGAGGTAATGGCTTAAATGGTCTTTTAGACGGTTTTGCGAGTCAGATCGGTTCGAAATCATAAAAACAGTATGTACGCGAAGGATGAAAGTTGTTTTGAGTGCAAAAACGTGGAAAAAATGAATGTATAAGGAAAAGAATCAAAAGGGAGGTATTGGTTTAAATGGTCTTTTAGACGGTTTTCTGAGTCAGATGAGTTCGGAATCATAAAAACGGAGTGTACGCGAAGGAGGAAAGTTGTTTTGAGTGCAAAAACGTGGAAAAAATGAATGTACAAGGAAAAGAATCAAAAGGGAGGTGGTGAATAGGTAAAGAACAAATGGACTTTTAGACGTTTTTGTTAGTCATATGTGTTCTGAATCATAAAAACAGTGTGTACGCGAAAGAGGAAAGTTGTTTTGAGTGCAAAAACGTGAAAAAAATGAATGTATAAGGAAAAGAAACAAAAGGGAGGTATTGGTTTAAATGGTCTTTTAGAGGTTTTCTCAGTCAGATCGGTTCGAAATAATAAAAACGGAGTGTACACGAAGGAGGAAAGTTGTTTTGAGTGCAAAAACGTGGAAAAAATGAATGTATACGGAAAAGAAACAAAAGGGAGGTATTGGTTTAAATGGTCTTTTAGACGGTTTTCTGAGTCAGATGACTTAGGAGTCATAAAAAGGTGTGTACGCGAAGGAGGAAAGTTGTTTTGAGTGCAAAAACGTGGAAAAATGAAGGTATAAGGAAAAGAAACAAAAGGGAGGTATTGGTTTAAATGGTCTTTTAGACGGTTTTGTGAGTCAGATCGGTTCATAATCATAAAAACAGTGTGTACGCGAAAGAGGAAAGTAGTTTTGAGTGAAATACGTGGAAAAAATGAATGTATAAGGAAAAGAATCAAAAGGGAGGTATTGGTTTAAATGGACTTTTAGACGTTTTTGCGAGTCAGATCGGTTCGAAATCATAAAAACAGTATGTACGCGAAGGATGAAAGTAGTTTTGAGTGCAAAAACGTGGAAAAAATGAATGTACAAGGAAGGAAGGAATCAAAAGGGAGGTATTGGTTTAAATGGTCTTTTAGACGGTTTTCTGAGTCAGATGAGTTCGGAATCATAAAAACGGTGTGTACGCGAAAAAGAAATGTTGTTTTGAGTGCAAAAACGTGGAAAAAATGAATGTATGAGGAAAAGAAACAAAAGGGAGGTATTGGCTTAAATGTTCTTTTAGACGGTTTTGTGAGTCAGATCGGTTCATAATCACAAAAACAGTGTGTACGCGAAAGAGGAAAGTAGTTTTGAGTGCAAATACGTGGAAAAAATGAATGTATAAGGAAAAGAATCAAAAGGGAGGTATTGGGTTAAATGGTCTTTTAGACGGTTTTGTTAGTCATATGTGTTCTGAATCATAAAAACAGTGTGTAAGCAAAGGTGGAAAGTTGTTTTGAGTGCAAAAACGTGGAAAAAATGAATGTATAAGGAAAAGAAAAAAAAGGGAGGTATTGGTTTAAACGGTCTTTTGGACGGTTTTGTTATTCATATGTGTTCTGAATCATAAAAACAGTGTGTACGCGAAAGAGGAAAGTTGTTTTTAGTGCAAAAACGTGAAAAAAATGAATGTATAAGGAAAAGAAACAAAAGGGAGGTATTGGTTTAAACGGTCTTTTGGACGTTTTTGTTAGTCATATGTGTTCTGAATCATAAAAACAGTGTGTACGCGAAAGAGGAAAGTTGTTTTGAGTGCAAAAACGGGAAAAAAATGAATGTATACGGAAAAGAAACAAAAGGGAGGTAATGGTTTAAATGGTCTTTTAGACGGTTTTCTGAGTCAGATCGGTTCGAAATAATAAAAACGGTGTGTACGAGAAGGAGGAAAGTTGTTTTGAGTGCAAAAACGTGGAAAAAATGAATGTATACGGAAAAGAAACAAAAGGGAGGTATTGGTTTAAATGGTCTTTTAGACGGTTTTCTGAGTCAGATGACTTCGGAATCATAAAAAGGTGTGTACGCGAAGGAGGAAAGTTGTTTTGAGTGCAAAAACGTGGAAAAAATGAATGTATAAGGAAAAGAAACAAAAGGGAGGTATTAGTTTAAATGGTCTTTTAGACGGTTTTCTGAGTCAGATGAGTTCGGAATCATAAAAACGGTGTGTACGCGAAGGAGGAATGTTGTTTTGAGTGCAAAAACGTGGAAAAAATGAAGGTATAAGGAAAAGAAACAAAAGGGAGGTATTGGTTTAAATGGTCTTTTAGACGGTTTTGTGATTCAGATCGGTTCATAATCATAAAAACAGTGTGTACGCGAAAGAGGAAAGTAGTTTTGAGTGCAAATACGTTGAAAAAATTAATGTATAAGGAAAAGAAACAAAAGGGAGATATTGGTTTAAATCGTCTTTTAGACGGTTTTGTGAGTCAGATGAGTTCGGAATCATAAAAACGGTGTGTACGCGAAGGAGGAAAGTTGTTTTGAGTGCAAAAACGTGGAAAAAATGAATGTATGAGGAAATGAAACAAAAGGGAGGTATTGGTTTAAATGGGTCTTTTAGACGGTTTTCTGAGTCAGATGAGTTCGGAATCATAAAAACGGTGTGTACGCGAAGGAGGAATGTTGTTTTGAGTGCAAAAACGTGGAAAAAATGAAGGTATAAGGAAAAGAAACAAAAGGGAGGTATTGGTTTAAATGGTCTTTTAGACGGTTTTGTGAGTCAGATCGGTTCATAATCATAAAAACAGTGTGTACGCGAAAGAGGAAAGTAGTTTTGAGTACAAAAACGTTGAAAAAATTAATGTATAAGGAAAAGAATCAAGAGAAAGGTATTGGGTTAAATGGTCTTTTAGACGGTTTTGTGAGTCAGATGAGTTCAAAATCATAAAAACGGTGTGTACGCGAAGGAGGAAAGTTGTTTTGAGTGCAAAAACGTGGAAAAAATGAATGTATGAGGAAAAGAAACAAAAGGGAGGTAATGGCTTAAATGGTCTTTTAGACGGTTTTGTGAGCCAGATCGGTTCATAATCATAAAAACAGTGTGTACGCGAAAGAGGAAAGTAGTTTTGAGTGCAAATACGTGGAAAAAATGAATGTATAAGGAAAAGAATCAAAAGGGAGGTATTGGTTTAAATGGTCATTTAGACGGTTTTCTGAGTCAGATGACTTAGGAATCATAAAAAGGTGTGTACGCGAAGGAGGAAAGTTGTTTTGAGTGCAAAAACGTGGAAAAAATGAATGTATAAGGAAAAGAAACAAAAGGGAGGTATTGGGTTAAATGGTCTTTTAGACGGTTTTGTTAGTCATATGTGTTCTGAATCATAAAAACAGTGTGTACGCAAAGGAGGAAAGTTGTTTTGAGTGCAAAAACGTGGAAAAAATGAATGTATAAGGAAAAGAATCAAAAGGGAGGTATTGGTTTAAATGGTCTTTTAGACGGTTTTCTGAGTCAGATGAGTTCGGAATCATAAAAACGGAGTGCACGCGAAGGAGGAAAGTTGTTTTGAGTGCAAAAATTTGGAAAAAATGAATGTACAAGGAAAAGAATCAAAAGGGAGGTGGTGAATAGGTAAAGAACAAATGGACTTTTAGACGTTTTTGTTAGTCATATGTGTTCTGAATCATAAAAACAGTGTGTACGCGAAAGAGGAAAGTTGTTTTGAGTGCAAAAACGTGAAAAAAATGAATGTATAAGGAAAAGAAACAAAAGGGAGGTATTGGTTTAAATGGTCTTTTAGAGGTTTTCTCAGTCAGATCGGTTCGAAATAATAAAAACGGAGTGTACGCGAAGGAGGAAAGTTGTTTTGAGTGCAAAAACGTGGAAAAAATGAATGTATACGGAAAAGAAACAAAAGGGAGGTATTGGTTTAAATGGTCTTTTAGACGGTTTTCTGAGTCAGATGACTTAGGAGTCATAAAAAGGTGTGTACGCGAAGGAGGAAAGTTGTTTTGAGTGCAAAAACGTGGAAAAAATGAAGGTATAAGGAAAAGAAACAAAAGGGAGGTATTGGTTTAAATGGTCTTTTAGACGGTTTTGTGAGTCAGATCGGTTCATAATCATAAAAACAGTGTGTACGCGAAAGAGGAAAGTAGTTTTGAGTGCAAATACGTGGAAAAAATGAATGTATAAGGAAAAGAATCAAAAGGGAGGTATTGGTTTAAATGGACTTTTAGACGTTTTTGCGTGTCAGATCGGTTCGAAATCATAAAAACAGTATGTACGCGAAGGATGAAAGTAGTTTTGAGTGCAAAAACGTGGAAAAAATGAATGTACAAGGAAGGAAGGAATCAAAAGGGAGGTATTGGTTTAAATGGTCTTTTAGACGGTTTTCTGAGTCAGATGAGTTCGGAATCATAAAAACGGTGTGTACGCGAAAAAGAAATGTTGTTTTGAGTGCAAAAACGTGGAAAAAATGAATGTATGAGGAAAAGAAACAAAAGGGAGATATTGGTTTAAATCGTCTTTTAGACGGTTTTGTGAGTCAGATGAGTTCGGAATCATAAAAACGGTGTGTACGCGAAGGAGGAAAGTTGTTTTGAGTGCAAAAACGTGGAAAAAATGAATGTATAAGGAAAAGAAACAAAAGGGAGGTATTGGTTTAAATCGTCTTTTAGAGGTTTTCTGAGTCAGATGACTTAGGAATCATAAAAAGGTGTGTACGCGAAGGAGGAAAGTTGTTTTGAGTGCAAAAACGTGGAAAAAATGAATGTATAAGGAAAAGAAACAAAAGGGAGGTATTGGTTTAAATGGTCTTTTAGACGGTTTTGTGAGTCAGATGAGTTCAAAATCATAAAAACGGTGTGTACGCGAAGGAGGAAAGTTGTTTTGAGTACAAAAACGGGGAAAAAATGAATGTATGAGGAAAAGAAACAAAAGGGAGGTATTGGTTTAAATGGTCTTTTAGACGGTTTTCTGAGTCAGATGAGTTCGGAATCATAAAAACGGTGTGTACGCGAAGGAGGAAAGTTGTTTTGACTGCAAAAACGTGGAAAAAATGAAGGTATAAGGAAAAGAAACAAAAGGGAGGTATTGGTTTAAATGGTCTTTTAGACGGTTTTGTGAGTCAGATCAACCGATCTCATAATAATAAAAACAGTGTGTACGCGAAAGAGGAAAGTAGTTTTGAGTGCAAATACGTGGAAAAAATGAATGTATAAGGAAAAGAAACAAAAGGGAGGTAATGGTTTAAATGGTCTTTTAGAGGTTTTCTGAGTCAGATGACTTAGGAATCATAAAAAGGTGTGTACGCGAAGGAGGAAAGTTGTTTTGAGTGCAAAAACGTGGAAAAAATGAATGTATAAGGAAAAGAAACAAAAGGGAGGTATTGGTTTAAATGGTCTTTTAGACGGTTTTGTGAGTCAGATGAGTTCAAAATCATAAA
This sequence comes from Salticus scenicus, assembly GCA_963930645.1. Classification (NCBI taxonomy): domain Eukaryota; kingdom Metazoa; phylum Arthropoda; class Arachnida; order Araneae; family Salticidae; genus Salticus; species Salticus scenicus. The sequence goes on from CAWVNO010001961.1 coordinate 996,187, forward strand.
AACGGTGTGTACGCGAAGGAGGAAAGTTGTTTTGAGTGCAAAAACGTGGAAAAAATGAATGTATGAGGAAAAGAAACAAAAGGGAGGTAATGGCTTAAATGGTCTTTTAGACGGTTTTGCGAGTCAGATCGGTTCGAAATCATAAAAACAGTATGTACGCGAAGGATGAAAGTAGTTTTGAGTGCAAAAACGTGGAAAAAATGAATGTACAAGGAAAAGAATCAAAAGGGAGGTGGTGAATAGGTAAAGAACAAATGGACTTTTAGACGTTTTTTTAGTCATATGTGTTCTGGATCATAAAAACAGTGTGTACGCGAAAGAGGAAAGTTGTTTTGAGTGCAAAAACGTGAAAAAAATGAATGTATACGGAAAAGAAACAAAAGGGAGGTATTGGTTTAAATGGTCTTTTAGACGGTTTTCTGAGTCAGATGACTTAGGAATCATAAAAAGGTGTGTACGCGAAGGAGGAAAGTTGTTTTGAGTGCAAAAACGTGGAAAAAATGAATGTATAAGGAAAAGAAACAAAAGGGAGGTATTGGTTTAAATGGTCTTTTAGACGGTTTTGTGAGTCAGATGAGTTCAAAATCATAAAAACGGTGTGTACGCGAAGGAGGAAAGTTGTTTTGAGTGCAAAAACGTGGAAAAAATGAATGTATGAGGAAAAGAAACAAAAGGGAGGTAATGGCTTAAATGGTCTTTTAGACGGTTTTGCGAGTCAGATCGGTTCGAAATCATAAAAACAGTATGTACGCGAAGGATGAAAGTAGTTTTGAGTGCAAAAACGTGGAAAAAATGAATGTACAAGGAAAAGAATCAAAAGGGAGGTGGTGAATAGGTAAAGAACAAATGGACTTTTAGACGTTTTTTTAGTCATATGTGTTCTGGATCATAAAAACAGTGTGTACGCGAAAGAGGAAAGTTGTTTTGAGTGCAAAAACGTGAAAAAAATGAACGTATACGGAAAAGAAACAAAAGGGAGGTTTAAATGGTCTAAATGGTTTAAATTGGTTTAAATGGTTTTAATTGGTTTTAATTGGTTAGTGTAATTGAATTGGTGAATAGGTAAAGAACAAATGGACTTTTAGACGTTTTTTTAGTCATATGTGTTCTGGATCATAAAAACAGTGTGTACGCGAAAGAGGAAAGTTGTTTTGAGTGCAAAAACGTGAAAAAAATGAACGTATACGGAAAAGAAACAAAAGGGAGGTTTAAATGGTCTAAATGGTTTAAATTGGTTTAATTGGTTTTAATTGGTTTAAATGGTCTTTTAGACGGTTTTGTGAGTCAGATGAGTTCGGAATCATAAAAACGGTGTGTACGCGAAAAAGGAAAGTTGTTTTGAGTGCAAAAACGTAGAAAAAATGAATGTATGAGGAAAAGAAAAAAAGGGAGGTATTGGTTTAAATGGTCTTTTAGACGGTTTTCTGAGTCAGATGAGTTCGGAATCATAAAAACGGTGTGTACGCGAAGGAGGAATGTTGTTTTAAGTGCAAAAACGTGGAAAAAATGAAGGTATAAGGAAAAGAAACAAAAGGGAGAAATTGGTTTAAATGGTCTTTTAGACGGTTTTGTGAGTCAGATCGCTTCATAATCATAAAAACAGTGTGTACGCGAAAGAGGAAAGTAGTTTTGAGTGCAAATACGTGGAAAAAATGAATGTATAAGGAAAAGAATCAAAATCGAGGTATTGGGTTAAATGGTCTTTTAGACGGTTTTCTGAGTCAGATGAGTTCGGAAACATAAAAACGGTGTGTACGCGAAGGAGGAAAGTTGTTTTGAGTGCAAAAACGTGGAAAAAATGAATGTATACGGAAAAGAAACAAAAGGGAGGTATTGGTTTAAATGGTCTTTTAGACGGTTTTCTGAGTCAGATGACTTAGGAATCATAAAAAGGTGTGTACGCGAAGGAGGAAAGTTGTTTTGAGTGCAAAAACGTGGAAAAAATGAATGTATAAGGAAAAGAAACAAAAGGGAGGTATTGGTTTAAATGGACTTTTAGACGGTTTTGTGAGTCAGATGAGTTCAAAATCATAAAAACGGTGTGTACGCGAAGGAGGAAAGTTGTTTTGAGTGCAAAAACGTGGAAAAAATGAATGTATGAGGAAAAGAAACAAAAGGGAGGTAATGGCTTAAATGGTCTTTTAGACGGTTTTGCGAGTCAGATCGGTTCGAAATCATAAAAACAGTATGTACGCGAAGGATGAAAGTAGTTTTGAGTGCAAAAACGTGGAAAAAATGAATGTACAAGGAAAAGAATCAAAAGGGAGGTGGTGAATAGGTAAAGAACAAATGGACTTTTAGACGTTTTTTTAGTCATATGTGTTCTGGATCATAAAAACAGTGTGTACGCGAAAGAGGAAAGTTGTTTTGAGTGCAAAAACGTGAAAAAAATGAACGTATACGGAAAAGAAACAAAAGGGAGGTTTAAATGGTCTAAATGGTTTAAATTGGTTTAAATGGTTTTAATTGGTTTTAATTGGTTAGTGTAATTGAATTGGTGAATAGGTAAAGAACAAATGGACTTTTAGACGTTTTTTTAGTCATATGTGTTCTGGATCATAAAAACAGTGTGTACGCGAAAGAGGAAAGTTGTTTTGAGTGCAAAAACGTGAAAAAAATGAACGTATACGGAAAAGAAACAAAAGGGAGGTTTAAATGGTCTAAATGGTTTAAATTGGTTTAATTGGTTTTAATTGGTTTAAATGGTCTTTTAGACGGTTTTGTGAGTCAGATGAGTTCGGAATCATAAAAACGGAGTGTACGCGAAGGAGGAAAGTTGTTTTGAGTGCAAAAACGTGGAAAAAATGAATGTACAAGGAAAAGAATCAAAAGGGAGGTGGTGAATAGGTAAAGAACAAATGGACTTTTAGACGTTTTTGTTAGTCATATGTGTTCTGAATCATAAAAACAGTGTGTACGCGAAAGAGGAAAGTTGTTTTGAGTGCAAAAACGTGAAAAAAATGAATGTATAAGGAAAAGAAACAAAAGGGAGGTATTGGTTTAAATGGTCTTTTAGAGGTTTTCTCAGTCAGATCGGTTCGAAATAATAAAAACGGAGTGTACACGAAGGAGGAAAGTTGTTTTGAGTGCAAAAACGTGGAAAAAATGAATGTATACGGAAAAGAAACAAAAGGGAGGTATTGGTTTAAATGGTCTTTTAGACGGTTTTCTGAGTCAGATGACTTAGGAGTCATAAAAAGGTGTGTACGCGAAGGAGGAAAGTTGTTTTGAGTGCAAAAACGTGGAAAAATGAAGGTATAAGGAAAAGAAACAAAAGGGAGGTATTGGTTTAAATGGTCTTTTAGACGGTTTTGTGAGTCAGATCGGTTCATAATCATAAAAACAGTGTGTACGCGAAAGAGGAAAGTAGTTTTGAGTGAAATACGTGGAAAAAATGAATGTATAAGGAAAAGAATCAAAAGGGAGGTATTGGTTTAAATGGACTTTTAGACGTTTTTGCGAGTCAGATCGGTTCGAAATCATAAAAACAGTATGTACGCGAAGGATGAAAGTAGTTTTGAGTGCAAAAACGTGGAAAAAATGAATGTACAAGGAAGGAAGGAATCAAAAGGGAGGTATTGGTTTAAATGGTCTTTTAGACGGTTTTCTGAGTCAGATGAGTTCGGAATCATAAAAACGGTGTGTACGCGAAAAAGAAATGTTGTTTTGAGTGCAAAAACGTGGAAAAAATGAATGTATGAGGAAAAGAAACAAAAGGGAGGTATTGGCTTAAATGTTCTTTTAGACGGTTTTGTGAGTCAGATCGGTTCATAATCACAAAAACAGTGTGTACGCGAAAGAGGAAAGTAGTTTTGAGTGCAAATACGTGGAAAAAATGAATGTATAAGGAAAAGAATCAAAAGGGAGGTATTGGGTTAAATGGTCTTTTAGACGGTTTTGTTAGTCATATGTGTTCTGAATCATAAAAACAGTGTGTAAGCAAAGGTGGAAAGTTGTTTTGAGTGCAAAAACGTGGAAAAAATGAATGTATAAGGAAAAGAAAAAAAAGGGAGGTATTGGTTTAAACGGTCTTTTGGACGGTTTTGTTATTCATATGTGTTCTGAATCATAAAAACAGTGTGTACGCGAAAGAGGAAAGTTGTTTTTAGTGCAAAAACGTGAAAAAAATGAATGTATAAGGAAAAGAAACAAAAGGGAGGTATTGGTTTAAACGGTCTTTTGGACGTTTTTGTTAGTCATATGTGTTCTGAATCATAAAAACAGTGTGTACGCGAAAGAGGAAAGTTGTTTTGAGTGCAAAAACGGGAAAAAAATGAATGTATACGGAAAAGAAACAAAAGGGAGGTAATGGTTTAAATGGTCTTTTAGACGGTTTTCTGAGTCAGATCGGTTCGAAATAATAAAAACGGTGTGTACGAGAAGGAGGAAAGTTGTTTTGAGTGCAAAAACGTGGAAAAAATGAATGTATACGGAAAAGAAACAAAAGGGAGGTATTGGTTTAAATGGTCTTTTAGACGGTTTTCTGAGTCAGATGACTTCGGAATCATAAAAAGGTGTGTACGCGAAGGAGGAAAGTTGTTTTGAGTGCAAAAACGTGGAAAAAATGAATGTATAAGGAAAAGAAACAAAAGGGAGGTATTAGTTTAAATGGTCTTTTAGACGGTTTTCTGAGTCAGATGAGTTCGGAATCATAAAAACGGTGTGTACGCGAAGGAGGAATGTTGTTTTGAGTGCAAAAACGTGGAAAAAATGAAGGTATAAGGAAAAGAAACAAAAGGGAGGTATTGGTTTAAATGGTCTTTTAGACGGTTTTGTGATTCAGATCGGTTCATAATCATAAAAACAGTGTGTACGCGAAAGAGGAAAGTAGTTTTGAGTGCAAATACGTTGAAAAAATTAATGTATAAGGAAAAGAAACAAAAGGGAGATATTGGTTTAAATCGTCTTTTAGACGGTTTTGTGAGTCAGATGAGTTCGGAATCATAAAAACGGTGTGTACGCGAAGGAGGAAAGTTGTTTTTAGTGCAAAAACGTGGAAAAAATGAATGTATGAGGAAATGAAACAAAAGGGAGGTATTGGTTTAAATGGGTCTTTTAGACGGTTTTCTGAGTCAGATGAGTTCGGAATCATAAAAACGGTGTGTACGCGAAGGAGGAATGTTGTTTTGAGTGCAAAAACGTGGAAAAAATGAAGGTATAAGGAAAAGAAACAAAAGGGAGGTATTGGTTTAAATGGTCTTTTAGACGGTTTTGTGAGTCAGATCGGTTCATAATCATAAAAACAGTGTGTACGCGAAAGAGGAAAGTAGTTTTGAGTACAAAAACGTTGAAAAAATTAATGTATAAGGAAAAGAATCAAGAGAAAGGTATTGGGTTAAATGGTCTTTTAGACGGTTTTGTGAGTCAGATGAGTTCAAAATCATAAAAACGGTGTGTACGCGAAGGAGGAAAGTTGTTTTGAGTGCAAAAACGTGGAAAAAATGAATGTATGAGGAAAAGAAACAAAAGGGAGGTAATGGCTTAAATGGTCTTTTAGACGGTTTTGTGAGCCAGATCGGTTCATAATCATAAAAACAGTGTGTACGCGAAAGAGGAAAGTAGTTTTGAGTGCAAATACGTGGAAAAAATGAATGTATAAGGAAAAGAATCAAAAGGGAGGTATTGGTTTAAATGGTCATTTAGACGGTTTTCTGAGTCAGATGACTTAGGAATCATAAAAAGGTGTGTACGCGAAGGAGGAAAGTTGTTTTGAGTGCAAAAACGTGGAAAAAATGAATGTATAAGGAAAAGAAACAAAAGGGAGGTATTGGGTTAAATGGTCTTTTAGACGGTTTTGTTAGTCATATGTGTTCTGAATCATAAAAACAGTGTGTACGCAAAGGAGGAAAGTTGTTTTGAGTGCAAAAACGTGGAAAAAATGAATGTATAAGGAAAAGAATCAAAAGGGAGGTATTGGTTTAAATGGTCTTTTAGACGGTTTTCTGAGTCAGATGAGTTCGGAATCATAAAAACGGAGTGCACGCGAAGGAGGAAAGTTGTTTTGAGTGCAAAAATTTGGAAAAAATGAATGTACAAGGAAAAGAATCAAAAGGGAGGTGGTGAATAGGTAAAGAACAAATGGACTTTTAGACGTTTTTGTTAGTCATATGTGTTCTGAATCATAAAAACAGTGTGTACGCGAAAGAGGAAAGTTGTTTTGAGTGCAAAAACGTGAAAAAAATGAATGTATAAGGAAAAGAAACAAAAGGGAGGTATTGGTTTAAATGGTCTTTTAGAGGTTTTCTCAGTCAGATCGGTTCGAAATAATAAAAACGGAGTGTACGCGAAGGAGGAAAGTTGTTTTGAGTGCAAAAACGTGGAAAAAATGAATGTATACGGAAAAGAAACAAAAGGGAGGTATTGGTTTAAATGGTCTTTTAGACGGTTTTCTGAGTCAGATGACTTAGGAGTCATAAAAAGGTGTGTACGCGAAGGAGGAAAGTTGTTTTGAGTGCAAAAACGTGGAAAAAATGAAGGTATAAGGAAAAGAAACAAAAGGGAGGTATTGGTTTAAATGGTCTTTTAGACGGTTTTGTGAGTCAGATCGGTTCATAATCATAAAAACAGTGTGTACGCGAAAGAGGAAAGTAGTTTTGAGTGCAAATACGTGGAAAAAATGAATGTATAAGGAAAAGAATCAAAAGGGAGGTATTGGTTTAAATGGACTTTTAGACGTTTTTGCGTGTCAGATCGGTTCGAAATCATAAAAACAGTATGTACGCGAAGGATGAAAGTAGTTTTGAGTGCAAAAACGTGGAAAAAATGAATGTACAAGGAAGGAAGGAATCAAAAGGGAGGTATTGGTTTAAATGGTCTTTTAGACGGTTTTCTGAGTCAGATGAGTTCGGAATCATAAAAACGGTGTGTACGCGAAAAAGAAATGTTGTTTTGAGTGCAAAAACGTGGAAAAAATGAATGTATGAGGAAAAGAAACAAAAGGGAGATATTGGTTTAAATCGTCTTTTAGACGGTTTTGTGAGTCAGATGAGTTCGGAATCATAAAAACGGTGTGTACGCGAAGGAGGAAAGTTGTTTTGAGTGCAAAAACGTGGAAAAAATGAATGTATAAGGAAAAGAAACAAAAGGGAGGTATTGGTTTAAATCGTCTTTTAGAGGTTTTCTGAGTCAGATGACTTAGGAATCATAAAAAGGTGTGTACGCGAAGGAGGAAAGTTGTTTTGAGTGCAAAAACGTGGAAAAAATGAATGTATAAGGAAAAGAAACAAAAGGGAGGTATTGGTTTAAATGGTCTTTTAGACGGTTTTGTGAGTCAGATGAGTTCAAAATCATAAAAACGGTGTGTACGCGAAGGAGGAAAGTTGTTTTGAGTACAAAAACGGGGAAAAAATGAATGTATGAGGAAAAGAAACAAAAGGGAGGTATTGGTTTAAATGGTCTTTTAGACGGTTTTCTGAGTCAGATGAGTTCGGAATCATAAAAACGGTGTGTACGCGAAGGAGGAAAGTTGTTTTGACTGCAAAAACGTGGAAAAAATGAAGGTATAAGGAAAAGAAACAAAAGGGAGGTATTGGTTTAAATGGTCTTTTAGACGGTTTTGTGAGTCAGATCAACCGATCTCATAATAATAAAAACAGTGTGTACGCGAAAGAGGAAAGTAGTTTTGAGTGCAAATACGTGGAAAAAATGAATGTATAAGGAAAAGAAACAAAAGGGAGGTAATGGTTTAAATGGTCTTTTAGAGGTTTTCTGAGTCAGATGACTTAGGAATCATAAAAAGGTGTGTACGCGAAGGAGGAAAGTTGTTTTGAGTGCAAAAACGTGGAAAAAATGAATGTATAAGGAAAAGAAACAAAAGGGAGGTATTGGTTTAAATGGTCTTTTAGACGGTTTTGTGAGTCAGATGAGTTCAAAATCATAAAAACGGTGTGTACGCGAAGGAGGAAAGTTGTTTTGAGTGCAAAAACGTGGAAAAAATGAATGTATGAGGAAAAGAAACAAAAGGGAGGTAATGGCTTAAATGGTCTTTTAGACGGTTTTGCGAGTCAGATCGGTTCGAAATCATAAAAACAGTATGTACGCGAAGGATGAAAGTAGTTTTGAGTGCAAAAACGTGGAAAAAATGAATGTACAAGGAAAAGAATCAAAAGGGAGGTGGTGAATAGGTAAAGAACAAATGGACTTTTAGACGTTTTTTTAGTCATATGTGTTCTGGATCATAAAAACAGTGTGTACGCGAAAGAGGAAAGTTGTTTTGAGTGCAAAAACGTGAAAAAAATGAATGTATACGGAAAAGAAACAAAAGGGAGGTATTGGTTTAAATGGTCTTTTAGACGGTTTTCTGAGTCAGATGACTTAGGAATCATAAAAAGGTGTGTACGCGAAGGAGGAAAGTTGTTTTGAGTGCAAAAACGTGGAAAAAATGAATGTATAAGGAAAAGAAACAAAAGGGAGGTATTGGTTTAAATGGTCTTTTAGACGGTTTTGTGAGTCAGATGAGTTCAAAATCATAAAAACGGTGTGTACGCGAAGGAGGAAAGTTGTTTTGAGTGCAAAAACGTGGAAAAAATGAATGTATGAGGAAAAGAAACAAAAGGGAGGTAATGGCTTAAATGGTCTTTTAGACGGTTTTGCGAGTCAGATCGGTTCGAAATCATAAAAACAGTATGTACGCGAAGGATGAAAGTAGTTTTGAGTGCAAAAACGTGGAAAAAATGAATGTACAAGGAAAAGAATCAAAAGGGAGGTGGTGAATAGGTAAAGAACAAATGGACTTTTAGACGTTTTTTTAGTCATATGTGTTCTGGATCATAAAAACAGTGTGTACGCGAAAGAGGAAAGTTGTTTTGAGTGCAAAAACGTGAAAAAAATGAACGTATACGGAAAAGAAACAAAAGGGAGGTTTAAATGGTCTAAATGGTTTAAATTGGTTTAAATGGTTTTAATTGGTTTTAATTGGTTAGTGTAATTGAATTGGTGAATAGGTAAAGAACAAATGGACTTTTAGACGTTTTTTTAGTCATATGTGTTCTGGATCATAAAAACAGTGTGTACGCGAAAGAGGAAAGTTGTTTTGAGTGCAAAAACGTGAAAAAAATGAACGTATACGGAAAAGAAACAAAAGGGAGGTTTAAATGGTCTAAATGGTTTAAATTGGTTTAATTGGTTTTAATTGGTTTAAATGGTCTTTTAGACGGTTTTGTGAGTCAGATGAGTTCGGAATCATAAAAACGGTGTGTACGCGAAAAAGGAAAGTTGTTTTGAGTGCAAAAACGTAGAAAAAATGAATGTATGAGGAAAAGAAAAAAAGGGAGGTATTGGTTTAAATGGTCTTTTAGACGGTTTTCTGAGTCAGATGAGTTCGGAATCATAAAAACGGTGTGTACGCGAAGGAGGAATGTTGTTTTAAGTGCAAAAACGTGGAAAAAATGAAGGTATAAGGAAAAGAAACAAAAGGGAGAAATTGGTTTAAATGGTCTTTTAGACGGTTTTGTGAGTCAGATCGCTTCATAATCATAAAAACAGTGTGTACGCGAAAGAGGAAAGTAGTTTTGAGTGCAAATACGTGGAAAAAATGAATGTATAAGGAAAAGAATCAAAATCGAGGTATTGGGTTAAATGGTCTTTTAGACGGTTTTCTGAGTCAGATGAGTTCGGAAACATAAAAACGGTGTGTACGCGAAGGAGGAAAGTTGTTTTGAGTGCAAAAACGTGGAAAAAATGAATGTATACGGAAAAGAAACAAAAGGGAGGTATTGGTTTAAATGGTCTTTTAGACGGTTTTCTGAGTCAGATGACTTAGGAATCATAAAAAGGTGTGTACGCGAAGGAGGAAAGTTGTTTTGAGTGCAAAAACGTGGAAAAAATGAATGTATAAGGAAAAGAAACAAAAGGGAGGTATTGGTTTAAATGGACTTTTAGACGGTTTTGTGAGTCAGATGAGTTCAAAATCATAAAAACGGTGTGTACGCGAAGGAGGAAAGTTGTTTTGAGTGCAAAAACGTGGAAAAAATGAATGTATGAGGAAAAGAAACAAAAGGGAGGTAATGGCTTAAATGGTCTTTTAGACGGTTTTGCGAGTCAGATCGGTTCGAAATCATAAAAACAGTATGTACGCGAAGGATGAAAGTAGTTTTGAGTGCAAAAACGTGGAAAAAATGAATGTACAAGGAAAAGAATCAAAAGGGAGGTGGTGAATAGGTAAAGAACAAATGGACTTTTAGACGTTTTTTTAGTCATATGTGTTCTGGATCATAAAAACAGTGTGTACGCGAAAGAGGAAAGTTGTTTTGAGTGCAAAAACGTGAAAAAAATGAACGTATACGGAAAAGAAACAAAAGGGAGGTTTAAATGGTCTAAATGGTTTAAATTGGTTTAAATGGTTTTAATTGGTTTTAATTGGTTAGTGTAATTGAATTGGTGAATAGGTAAAGAACAAATGGACTTTTAGACGTTTTTTTAGTCATATGTGTTCTGGATCATAAAAACAGTGTGTACGCGAAAGAGGAAAGTTGTTTTGAGTGCAAAAACGTGAAAAAAATGAACGTATACGGAAAAGAAACAAAAGGGAGGTTTAAATGGTCTAAATGGTTTAAATTGGTTTAATTGGTTTTAATTGGTTTAAATGGTCTTTTAGACGGTTTTGTGAGTCAGATGAGTTCGGAATCATAAAAACGGTGTGTACGCGAAAAAGGAAAGTTGTTTTGAGTGCAAAAACGTAGAAAAAATGAATGTATGAGGAAAAGAAAAAAAGGGAGGTATTGGTTTAAATGGTCTTTTAGACGGTTTTCTGAGTCAGATGAGTTCGGAATCATAAAAACGGTGTGTACGCGAAGGAGGAATGTTGTTTTAAGTGCAAAAACGTGGAAAAAATGAAGGTATAAGGAAAAGAAACAAAAGGGAGAAATTGGTTTAAATGGTCTTTTAGACGGTTTTGTGAGTCAGATCGCTTCATAATCATAAAAACAGTGTGTACGCGAAAGAGGAAAGTAGTTTTGAGTGCAAATACGTGGAAAAAATGAATGTATAAGGAAAAGAATCAAAATCGAGGTATTGGGTTAAATGGTCTTTTAGACGGTTTTCTGAGTCAGATGAGTTCGGAAACATAAAAACGGTGTGTACGCGAAGGAGGAAAGTTATTTTGAGTGCAAAAACGTGGAAAAAATGAATGTATAAGGAAAAGAAACAAAAGGGAGGTATTGGTTTAAATGGTCTTTTAGACGGTTTTCTGAGTCAGATGAGTTCGGAATCATAAAAAAGGTGTACGCGAAGGAGGAAAGTTGTTTTGAGTGCAAAAACGGGGAAAAAATGAAGGTATAAGGAAAAGAAACAAAAGGGAGGTATTGGTTTAAATGGACTTTTAGACGTTTTTGCGAGTCAGATCGGTTCGAAATCATAAAAACAGTATGTACGCGAAGGATGAAAGTAGTTTTGAGTGCAAAAACGTGGAAAAAATGAATGTACAAGGAAAAGAATCAAAAGGGAGGTGGTGAATAGGTAAAGAACAACTGGACTTTTAGACGTTTTTTTAGTCATATGTGTTCTGAATCATAAAAACAGTGTGTACGCGAAAGAGGAAAGTTGTTTTGAGTGCAAAAACGTGAAAAAAATGAACGTATACGGAAAAGAAACAAAAGGGAGGTATTGGTTTAAATGGTCTTTTAGACGGTTTTCTGAGTCAGATGACGTCGGAATCAAAAAGAGGTGTGTACGCGAAAGAAGAAAGTTGTTTTCAGTGCAAAAACGTGGAAAAAATAAATGTATAAGGAAAAGAAACAAAAGGGAGGTATTGGTTTAAATAGTCTTTTAGACGGTTTTGTGAGTCAGATGAGTTCGGAATCATAAAAACGGTGTGTACGCGAAGGAGGAAAGTTGTTTTGAGTGCAAAAACGTGGAAAAAATGAATGTATAAGGAAAAGAATCAAAAGAAAGGTATTGGGTTAAATGGTCTTTTAGACGGTTTTGTTAGTCATATGTGTTCTGAATCATAAAAACAGTGTGTACGCGAAGGAGGAAAGTTGTTTTGAGTGCAAAAACGTGGAAAAAATGAATGTATAAGGAAAAGAAACAAAAGGGAGGTATTGGTTTAAATGGTCTTTTGGACGGTTTTGTTAGTCATATGTGTTCTGAATCATAAAAACAGTGTGTACGCGAAGGAGGAAAGTAGTTTTGAGTACAAAAACGGGGAAAAAATGAATGTATGAGGAAAAGAAACAAAAGGGAGGTATTGGTTTAAATGGTCTTTTAGACGGTTTTCTGAGTCAGATGAGTTCGGAATCATAAAAACGGTGTGTACGCGAAGGAGGAAAGTTGTTTTGACTGCAAAAACGTGCAAAAAATGAAGGTATAAGGAAAAGAAACAAAAGAGTGGTATTGGTTTAAATGGTCTTTTAGACGGTTTTGTGAGTCAGATCGGTTCATAATCACAAAAACAGTGTGTACGCGAAAGAGGAAAGTAGTTTTGAGTGCAAATACGTGGAAAAAATGAATGTATAAGGAAAAGAAACAAAAGGGAGGTATTGGTTTAAATGGTCTTTTAGACGGTTTTGTGAGTCAGATGAGTTCAAAATCATAAAAACGGTGTGTACGCGAAGGAGGAAAGTTGTTTTGAGTGCAAAAACGTGGAAAAAATGAATGTATGAGGAAAAGAAACAAAAGGGAGGTATTGGTTTAAATGGTCTTTTAGACGGTTTTGTGAGTCAGATGAGTTCAAAATCATAAAAACGGTGTGTACGCGAAGGAGGAAAGTTGATTTGAGTGCAAAAACGTGGAAAAAATGAAGGTATAAGGAAAAGAAACAAAAGGGAGGTATTGGTTTAAATGGTCTTTTAGACGGTTTTGTGAGTCAGATCGGTTCATAATCATAAAAACAGTGTGTACGCGAAAGAGGAAAGTAGTTTTGAGTACAAAAACGGGGAAAAAATGAATGTATGAGGAAAAGAAACAAAAGGGAGGTATTGGTTTAAATGGTCTTTTAGACGGTTTTCTGAGTCAGATGAGTTCGGAATCATAAAAACGGTGTGTACGCGAAGGAGGAAAGTTGTTTTGACTGCAAAAACGTGGAAAAAATGAAGGTATAAGGAAAAGAAACAAAAGGGAGGTATTGGTTTAAATGGTCTTTTAGACGGTTTTGTGAGTCAGATCAACCGATCTCATAATCATAAAAACAGTGTGTACGCGAAAGAGGAAAGTAGTTTTGAGTGCAAATACGTGGAAAAAATGAATGTATAAGGAAAAGAAACAAAAGGGAGGTAATGGTTTAAATGGTCTTTTAGAGGTTTTCTGAGTCAGATCGGTTCGAAATAATAAAAACGGTGTGTATGCGAAGGAGGAAAGTTGTTTTGAGTGCAAAAACGTGGAAAAAATGAATGTATGAGGAAAAGAAACAAAAGGGAGGTATTGGTTTAAATGGGTCTTTTAGACGGTTTTCTGAGTCAGATGAGTTCGGAATCATAAAAACGGTGTGTACGCGAAGGAGGAATGTTGTTTTGAGTGCAAAAACGTGGAAAAAATGAAGGTATAAGGAAAAGAAACAAAAGGGAGGTATTGGTTTAAATGGTCTTTTAGACGGTTTTGTGAGTCAGATCGGTTCATAATCATAAAAACAGTGTGTACGCGAAAGAGGAAAGTAGTTTTGAGTACAAAAACGTTGAAAAAATTAATGTATAAGGAAAAGAATCAAGAGAAAGGTATTGGGTTAAATGGTCTTTTAGACGGTTTTGTGAGTCAGATGAGTTCAAAATCATAAAAACGGTGTGTACGCGAAGGAGGAAAGTTGTTTTGAGTGCAAAAACGTGGAAAAAATGAATGTATGAGGAAAAGAAACAAAAGGGAGGTAATGGCTTAAATGGTCTTTTAGACGGTTTTGTGAGCCAGATCGGTTCATAATCATAAAAACAGTGTGTACGCGAAAGAGGAAAGTAGTTTTGAGTGCAAATACGTGGAAAAAATGAATGTATAAGGAAAAGAATCAAAAGGGAGGTATTGGTTTAAATGGTCATTTAGACGGTTTTCTGAGTCAGATGACTTAGGAATCATAAAAAGGTGTGTACGCGAAGGAGGAAAGTTGTTTTGAGTGCAAAAACGTGGAAAAAATGAATGTATAAGGAAAAGAAACAAAAGGGAGGTATTGGGTTAAATGGTCTTTTAGACGGTTTTGTTAGTCATATGTGTTCTGAATCATAAAAACAGTGTGTACGCAAAGGAGGAAAGTTGTTTTGAGTGCAAAAACGTGGAAAAAATGAATGTATAAGGAAAAGAATCAAAAGGGAGGTATTGGTTTAAATGGTCTTTTAGACGGTTTTCTGAGTCAGATGAGTTCGGAATCATAAAAACGGAGTGCACGCGAAGGAGGAAAGTTGTTTTGAGTGCAAAAATTTGGAAAAAATGAATGTACAAGGAAAAGAATCAAAAGGGAGGTGGTGAATAGGTAAAGAACAAATGGACTTTTAGACGTTTTTGTTAGTCATATGTGTTCTGAATCATAAAAACAGTGTGTACGCGAAAGAGGAAAGTTGTTTTGAGTGCAAAAACGTGAAAAAAATGAATGTATAAGGAAAAGAAACAAAAGGGAGGTATTGGTTTAAATGGTCTTTTAGAGGTTTTCTCAGTCAGATCGGTTCGAAATAATAAAAACGGAGTGTACGCGAAGGAGGAAAGTTGTTTTGAGTGCAAAAACGTGGAAAAAATGAATGTATACGGAAAAGAAACAAAAGGGAGGTATTGGTTTAAATGGTCTTTTAGACGGTTTTCTGAGTCAGATGACTTAGGAGTCATAAAAAGGTGTGTACGCGAAGGAGGAAAGTTGTTTTGAGTGCAAAAACGTGGAAAAAATGAAGGTATAAGGAAAAGAAACAAAAGGGAGGTATTGGTTTAAATGGTCTTTTAGACGGTTTTGTGAGTCAGATCGGTTCATAATCATAAAAACAGTGTGTACGCGAAAGAGGAAAGTAGTTTTGAGTGCAAATACGTGGAAAAAATGAATGTATAAGGAAAAGAATCAAAAGGGAGGTATTGGTTTAAATGGACTTTTAGACGTTTTTGCGTGTCAGATCGGTTCGAAATCATAAAAACAGTATGTACGCGAAGGATGAAAGTAGTTTTGAGTGCAAAAACGTGGAAAAAATGAATGTACAAGGAAGGAAGGAATCAAAAGGGAGGTATTGGTTTAAATGGTCTTTTAGACGGTTTTCTGAGTCAGATGAGTTCGGAATCATAAAAACGGTGTGTACGCGAAAAAGAAATGTTGTTTTGAGTGCAAAAACGTGGAAAAAATGAATGTATGAGGAAAAGAAACAAAAGGGAGATATTGGTTTAAATCGTCTTTTAGACGGTTTTGTGAGTCAGATGAGTTCGGAATCATAAAAACGGTGTGTACGCGAAGGAGGAAAGTTGTTTTGAGTACAAAAACGGGGAAAAAATGAATGTATGAGGAAAAGAAACAAAAGGGAGGTATTGGTTTAAATGGTCTTTTAGACGGTTTTCTGAGTCAGATGAGTTCGGAATCATAAAAACGGTGTGTACGCGAAGGAGGAAAGTTGTTTTGACTGCAAAAACGTGGAAAAAATGAAGGTATAAGGAAAAGAAACAAAAGGGAGGTATTGGTTTAAATGGTCTTTTAGACGGTTTTGTGAGTCAGATCAACCGATCTCATAATAATAAAAACAGTGTGTACGCGAAAGAGGAAAGTAGTTTTGAGTGCAAATACGTGGAAAAAATGAATGTATAAGGAAAAGAAACAAAAGGGAGGTAATGGTTTAAATGGTCTTTTAGAGGTTTTCTGAGTCAGATGACTTAGGAATCATAAAAAGGTGTGTACGCGAAGGAGGAAAGTTGTTTTGAGTGCAAAAACGTGGAAAAAATGAATGTATAAGGAAAAGAAACAAAAGGGAGGTATTGGTTTAAATGGTCTTTTAGACGGTTTTGTGAGTCAGATGAGTTCAAAATCATAAAAACGGTGTGTACGCGAAGGAGGAAAGTTGTTTTGAGTGCAAAAACGTGGAAAAAATGAATGTATGAGGAAAAGAAACAAAAGGGAGGTAATGGCTTAAATGGTCTTTTAGACGGTTTTGCGAGTCAGATCGGTTCGAAATCATAAAAACAGTATGTACGCGAAGGATGAAAGTAGTTTTGAGTGCAAAAACGTGGAAAAAATGAATGTACAAGGAAAAGAATCAAAAGGGAGGTGGTGAATAGGTAAAGAACAAATGGACTTTTAGACGTTTTTTTAGTCATATGTGTTCTGGATCATAAAAACAGTGTGTACGCGAAAGAGGAAAGTTGTTTTGAGTGCAAAAACGTGAAAAAAATGAATGTATACGGAAAAGAAACAAAAGGGAGGTATTGGTTTAAATGGTCTTTTAGACGGTTTTCTGAGTCAGATGACTTAGGAATCATAAAAAGGTGTGTACGCGAAGGAGGAAAGTTGTTTTGAGTGCAAAAACGTGGAAAAAATGAATGTATAAGGAAAAGAAACAAAAGGGAGGTATTGGTTTAAATGGTCTTTTAGACGGTTTTGTGAGTCAGATGAGTTCAAAATCATAAAAACGGTGTGTACGCGAAGGAGGAAAGTTGTTTTGAGTGCAAAAACGTGGAAAAAATGAATGTATGAGGAAAAGAAACAAAAGGGAGGTAATGGCTTAAATGGTCTTTTAGACGGTTTTGCGAGTCAGATCGGTTCGAAATCATAAAAACAGTATGTACGCGAAGGATGAAAGTAGTTTTGAGTGCAAAAACGTGGAAAAAATGAATGTACAAGGAAAAGAATCAAAAGGGAGGTGGTGAATAGGTAAAGAACAAATGGACTTTTAGACGTTTTTTTAGTCATATGTGTTCTGGATCATAAAAACAGTGTGTACGCGAAAGAGGAAAGTTGTTTTGAGTGCAAAAACGTGAAAAAAATGAACGTATACGGAAAAGAAACAAAAGGGAGGTTTAAATGGTCTAAATGGTTTAAATTGGTTTAAATGGTTTTAATTGGTTTTAATTGGTTAGTGTAATTGAATTGGTGAATAGGTAAAGAACAAATGGACTTTTAGACGTTTTTTTAGTCATATGTGTTCTGGATCATAAAAACAGTGTGTACGCGAAAGAGGAAAGTTGTTTTGAGTGCAAAAACGTGAAAAAAATGAACGTATACGGAAAAGAAACAAAAGGGAGGTTTAAATGGTCTAAATGGTTTAAATTGGTTTAATTGGTTTTAATTGGTTTAAATGGTCTTTTAGACGGTTTTGTGAGTCAGATGAGTTCGGAATCATAAAAACGGTGTGTACGCGAAAAAGGAAAGTTGTTTTGAGTGCAAAAACGTAGAAAAAATGAATGTATGAGGAAAAGAAAAAAAGGGAGGTATTGGTTTAAATGGTCTTTTAGACGGTTTTCTGAGTCAGATGAGTTCGGAATCATAAAAACGGTGTGTACGCGAAGGAGGAATGTTGTTTTAAGTGCAAAAACGTGGAAAAAATGAAGGTATAAGGAAAAGAAACAAAAGGGAGAAATTGGTTTAAATGGTCTTTTAGACGGTTTTGTGAGTCAGATCGCTTCATAATCATAAAAACAGTGTGTACGCGAAAGAGGAAAGTAGTTTTGAGTGCAAATACGTGGAAAAAATGAATGTATAAGGAAAAGAATCAAAATCGAGGTATTGGGTTAAATGGTCTTTTAGACGGTTTTCTGAGTCAGATGAGTTCGGAAACATAAAAACGGTGTGTACGCGAAGGAGGAAAGTTGTTTTGAGTGCAAAAACGTGGAAAAAATGAATGTATACGGAAAAGAAACAAAAGGGAGGTATTGGTTTAAATGGTCTTTTAGACGGTTTTCTGAGTCAGATGACTTAGGAATCATAAAAAGGTGTGTACGCGAAGGAGGAAAGTTGTTTTGAGTGCAAAAACGTGGAAAAAATGAATGTATAAGGAAAAGAAACAAAAGGGAGGTATTGGTTTAAATGGACTTTTAGACGGTTTTGTGAGTCAGATGAGTTCAAAATCATAAAAACGGTGTGTACGCGAAGGAGGAAAGTTGTTTTGAGTGCAAAAACGTGGAAAAAATGAATGTATGAGGAAAAGAAACAAAAGGGAGGTAATGGCTTAAATGGTCTTTTAGACGGTTTTGCGAGTCAGATCGGTTCGAAATCATAAAAACAGTATGTACGCGAAGGATGAAAGTAGTTTTGAGTGCAAAAACGTGGAAAAAATGAATGTACAAGGAAAAGAATCAAAAGGGAGGTGGTGAATAGGTAAAGAACAAATGGACTTTTAGACGTTTTTTTAGTCATATGTGTTCTGGATCATAAAAACAGTGTGTACGCGAAAGAGGAAAGTTGTTTTGAGTGCAAAAACGTGAAAAAAATGAACGTATACGGAAAAGAAACAAAAGGGAGGTTTAAATGGTTTAAATTGGTTTAAATGGTTTTAATTGGTTTTAATTGGTTAGTGTAATTGAATTGGTGAATAGGTAAAGAACAAATGGACTTTTAGACGTTTTTTTAGTCATATGTGTTCTGGATCATAAAAACAGTGTGTACGCGAAAGAGGAAAGTTGTTTTGAGTGCAAAAACGTGAAAAAAATGAACGTATACGGAAAAGAAACAAAAGGGAGGTTTAAATGGTCTAAATGGTTTAAATTGGTTTAATTGGTTTTAATTGGTTTAAATGGTCTTTTAGACGGTTTTGTGAGTCAGATGAGTTCGGAATCATAAAAACGGTGTGTACGCGAAAAAGGAAAGTTGTTTTGAGTGCAAAAACGTAGAAAAAATGAATGTATGAGGAAAAGAAAAAAAGGGAGGTATTGGTTTAAATGGTCTTTTAGACGGTTTTCTGAGTCAGATGAGTTCGGAATCATAAAAACGGTGTGTACGCGAAGGAGGAATGTTGTTTTAAGTGCAAAAACGTGGAAAAAATGAAGGTATAAGGAAAAGAAACAAAAGGGAGAAATTGGTTTAAATGGTCTTTTAGACGGTTTTGTGAGTCAGATCGCTTCATAATCATAAAAACAGTGTGTACGCGAAAGAGGAAAGTAGTTTTGAGTGCAAATACGTGGAAAAAATGAATGTATAAGGAAAAGAATCAAAATCGAGGTATTGGGTTAAATGGTCTTTTAGACGGTTTTCTGAGTCAGATGAGTTCGGAAACATAAAAACGGTGTGTACGAGAAGGAGGAAAGTTATTTTGAGTGCAAAAACGTGGAAAAAATGAATGTATAAGGAAAAGAAACAAAAGGGAGGTATTGGTTTAAATGGTCTTTTAGACGGTTTTCTGAGTCAGATGAGTTCGGAATCATAAAAAAGGTGTACGCGAAGGAGGAAAGTTGTTTTGAGTGCAAAAACGGGGAAAAAATGAAGGTATAAGGAAAAGAAACAAAAGGGAGGTATTGGTTTAAATGGACTTTTAGACGTTTTTGCGAGTCAGATCGGTTCGAAATCATAAAAACAGTATGTACGCGAAGGATGAAAGTAGTTTTGAGTGCAAAAACGTGGAAAAAATGAATGTACAAGGAAAAGAATCAAAAGGGAGGTGGTGAATAGGTAAAGAACAACTGGACTTTTAGACGTTTTTTTAGTCATATGTGTTCTGAATCATAAAAACAGTGTGTACGCGAAAGAGGAAAGTTGTTTTGAGTGCAAAAACGTGAAAAAAATGAACGTATACGGAAAAGAAACAAAAGGGAGGTATTGGTTTAAATGGTCTTTTAGACGGTTTTCTGAGTCAGATGACGTCGGAATCAAAAAGAGGTGTGTACGCGAAAGAAGAAAGTTGTTTTCAGTGCAAAAACGTGGAAAAAATAAATGTATAAGGAAAAGAAACAAAAGGGAGGTATTGGTTTAAATGGTCTTTTAGACGGTTTTGTGAGTCAGATGAGTTCGGAATCATAAAAACGGTGTGTACGCGAAGGAGGAAAGTTGTTTTGAGTGCAAAAACGTGGAAAAAATGAATGTATAAGGAAAAGAATCAAAAGAAAGGTATTGGGTTAAATGGTCTTTTAGACGGTTTTGTTAGTCATATGTGTTCTGAATCATAAAAACAGTGTGTACGCGAAGGAGGAAAGTTGTTTTGAGTGCAAAAACGTGGAAAAAATGAATGTATAAGGAAAAGAAACAAAAGGGAGGTATTGGTTTAAATGGTCTTTTGGACGGTTTTGTTAGTCATATGTGTTCTGAATCATAAAAACAGTGTGTACGCGAAGGAGGAAAGTAGTTTTGAGTACAAAAACGGGGAAAAAATGAATGTATGAGGAAAAGAAACAAAAGGGAGGTATTGGTTTAAATGGTCTTTTAGACGGTTTTCTGAGTCAGATGAGTTCGGAATCATAAAAACGGTGTGTACGCGAAGGAGGAAAGTTGTTTTGACTGCAAAAACGTGCAAAAAATGAAGGTATAAGGAAAAGAAACAAAAGAGTGGTATTGGTTTAAATGGTCTTTTAGACGGTTTTGTGAGTCAGATCGGTTCATAATCACAAAAACAGTGTGTACGCGAAAGAGGAAAGTAGTTTTGAGTGCAAATACGTGGAAAAAATGAATGTATAAGGAAAAGAAACAAAAGGGAGGTATTGGTTTAAATGGTCTTTTAGACGGTTTTGTGAGTCAGATGAGTTCAAAATCATAAAAACGGTGTGTACGCGAAGGAGGAAAGTTGTTTTGAGTGCAAAAACGTGGAAAAAATGAATGTATGAGGAAAAGAAACAAAAGGGAGGTAATGGCTTAAATGGTCTTTTAGACGGTTTTGTGAGCCAGATCGGTTCATAATCATAAAAACAGTGTGTACGCGAAAGAGGAAAGTAGTTTTGAGTGCAAATACGTGGAAAAAATGAATGTATAAGGAAAAGAATCAAAAGGGAGGTATTGGTTTAAATGGACTTTTAGACGGTTTTCTGAGTCAGATGAGTTAGGAATCATAAAAAGGTGTGTACGCGAAGGAGGAAAGTTGATTTGAGTGCAAAAACGTGGAAAAAATGAAGGTATAAGGAAAAGAAACAAAAGGGAGGTATTGGTTTAAATGGTCTTTTAGACGGTTTTGTGAGTCAGATCGGTTCATAATCATAAAAACAGTGTGTACGCGAAAGAGGAAAGTAGTTTTGAGTACAAAAACGGGGAAAAAATGAATGTATGAGGAAAAGAAACAAAAGGGAGGTATTGGTTTAAATGGTCTTTTAGACGGTTTTCTGAGTCAGATGAGTTCGGAATCATAAAAACGGTGTGTACGCGAAGGAGGAAAGTTGTTTTGACTGCAAAAACGTGGAAAAAATGAAGGTATAAGGAAAAGAAACAAAAGGGAGGTATTGGTTTAAATGGTCTTTTAGACGGTTTTGTGAGTCAGATCAACCGATCTCATAATCATAAAAACAGTGTGTACGCGAAAGAGGAAAGTAGTTTTGAGTGCAAATACGTGGAAAAAATGAATGTATAAGGAAAAGAAACAAAAGGGAGGTAATGGTTTAAATGGTCTTTTAGAGGTTTTCTGAGTCAGATCGGTTCGAAATAATAAAAACGGTGTGTATGCGAAGGAGGAAAGTTGTTTTGAGTGCAAAAACGTGGAAAAAATGAATGTATACGGAAAAGAAACAAAAGGGAGGTATTGGTTTAAATGGTCTTTTAGACGGTTTTCTGAGTCAGATGACTTAGGAATCATAAAAAGGTGTGTACGCGAAGGAGGAAAGTTGTTTTGAGTGCAAAAACGTGGAAAAAATGAATGTATAAGGAAAAGAAACAAAAGGGAGGTATTGGTTTAAATGGTCTTTTAGACGGTTTTGTGAGTCAGATGAGTTCAAAATCATAAAAACGGTGTGTACGCGAAGGAGGAACGTTGTTTTGAGTGCAAAAACGTGGAAAAAATGAATGTATGAGGAAAAGAAACAAAAGGGAGGTAATGGCTTAAATGGTCTTTTAGACGGTTTTGCGAGTCAGATCGGTTCGAAATCATAAAAACAGTATGTACGCGAAGGATGAAAGTAGTTTTGAGTGCAAAAACGTGGAAAAAATGAATGTACAAGGAAAAGAATCAAAAGGGAGGTGGTGAATAGGTAAAGAACAAATGGACTTTTAGACGTTTTTTTAGTCATATGTGTTCTGGATTATAAAAACAGTGTGTACGCGAAAGAGGAAAGTTGTTTTGAGTGCAAAAACGTGAAAAAAATGAACGTATACGGAAAAGAAACAAAAGGGAGGTATTGGTTTAAATGGTCTTTTAGACGGTTTTGTGAGTCAGATGAGTTCGGAATCATAAAAACGGTGTGTACGCGAAAAAGGAAAGTTGTTTTGAGTGCAAAAACGTAGAAAAAATGAATGTATGAGGAAAAGAAAAAAAGGGAGGTATTGGTTTAAATGGTCTTTTAGACGGTTTTCTGAGTCAGATGAGTTCGGAATCATAAAAACGGTGTGTACGCGAAGGAGGAATGTTGTTTTAAGTGCAAAAACGTGGAAAAAATGAAGGTATAAGGAAAAGAAACAAAAGGGAGAAATTGGTTTAAATGGTCTTTTAGACGGTTTTGTGAGTCAGATCGCTTCATAATCATAAAAACAGTGTGTACGCGAAAGAGGAAAGTAGTTTTGAGTGCAAATACGTGGAAAAAATGAATGTATAAGGAAAAGAATCAAAATCGAGGTATTGGGTTAAATGGTCTTTTAGACGGTTTTCTGAGTCAGATGAGTTCGGAAACATAAAAACGGTGTGTACGCGAAGGAGGAAAGTTGTTTTGAGTGCAAAAACGTGGAAAAAATGAATGTATAAGGAAAAGAAACAAAAGGGAGGTATTGGTTTAAATGGTCTTTTAGACGGTTTTCTGAGTCAGATGAGTTCGGAATCATAAAAACGGTGTGTACGCGAAGGAGGAAAGTTGTTTTGAGTGCAAAAACGTGGAAAAAATGAAGGTATAAGGAAAAGAAACAAAAGGGAGGTATTGGTTTAAATGGACTTTTAGACGTTTTTGCGAGTCAGATCGGTTCGAAATCATAAAAACAGTATGTACGCGAAGGATGAAAGTAGTTTTGAGTGCAAAAACGTGGAAAAAATGAATGTACAAGGAAAAGAATCAAAAGGGAGGTGGTGAATAGGTAAAGAACAACTGGACTTTTAGACGTTTTTTTAGTCATATGTGTTCTGAATCATAAAAACAGTGTGTACGCGAAAGAGGAAAGTTGTTTTGAGTGCAAAAACGTGAAAAAAATGAACGTATACGGAAAAGAAACAAAAGGGAGGTATTGGTTTAAATGGTCTTTTAGACGGTTTTCTGAGTCAGATGACGTCGGAATCAAAAAGAGGTGTGTACGCGAAAGAAGAAAGTTGTTTTCAGTGCAAAAACGTGGAAAAAATAAATGTATAAGGAAAAGAAACAAAAGGGAGGTATTGGTTTAAATGGTCTTTTAGACGGTTTTGTGAGTCAGATGAGTTCGGAATCATAAAAACGGTGTGTACGCGAAGGAGGAAAGTTGTTTTGAGTGCAAAAACGTGGAAAAAATGAATGTATAAGGAAAAGAATCAAAAGAAAGGTATTGGGTTAAATGGTCTTTTAGACGGTTTTGTTAGTCATATGTGTTCTGAATCATAAAAACAGTGTGTACGCGAAGGAGGAAAGTTGTTTTGAGTGCAAAAACGTGGAAAAAATGAATGTATAAGGAAAAGAAACAAAAGGGAGGTATTGGTTTAAATGGTCTTTTGGACGGTTTTGTTAGTCATATGTGTTCTGAATCATAAAAACAGTGTGTACGCGAAGGATGAAAGTAGTTTTGAGTACAAAAACGGGGAAAAAATGAATGTATGAGGAAAAGAAACAAAAGGGAGGTATTGGTTTAAATGGTCTTTTAGACGGTTTTCTGAGTCAGATGAGTTCGGAATCATAAAAACGGTGTGTACGCGAAGGAGGAAAGTTGTTTTGACTGCAAAAACGTGCAAAAAATGAAGGTATAAGGAAAAGAAACAAAAGAGTGGTATTGGTTTAAATGGTCTTTTAGACGGTTTTGTGAGTCAGATCGGTTCATAATCATAAAAACAGTGTGTACGCGAAAGAGGAAAGTAGTTTTGAGTGCAAATACGTGGAAAAAATGAATGTATAAGGAAAAGAAACAAAAGGGAGGTATTGGTTTAAATGGTCTTTTAGACGGTTTTGTGAGTCAGATGAGTTCAAAATCATAAAAACGGTGTGTACGCGAAGGAGGAAAGTTGTTTTGAGTGCAAAAACGTGGAAAAAATGAATGTATGAGGAAAAGAAACAAAAGGGAGGTAATGGCTTAAATGGTCTTTTAGACGGTTTTGTGAGCCAGATCGGTTCATAATCATAAAAACAGTGTGTACGCGAAAGAGGAAAGTAGTTTTGAGTGCAAATACGTGGAAAAAATGAATGTATAAGGAAAAGAATCAAAAGGGAGGTATTGGTTTAAATGGACTTTTAGACGGTTTTCTGAGTCAGATGACTTAGGAATCATAAAAAGGTGTGTACGCGAAGGAGGAAAGTTGATTTGAGTGCAAAAACGTGGAAAAAATGAATGTATAAGGAAAAGAAACAAAAGGGAGGTATTGGTTTAAATGGTCTTTTAGACGGTTTTGTGAGTCAGATGAGTTCGTAATCATAAAAACGGTGTGTACGCGAAGGAGGAAAGTTGTTTTGAGTGCAAAAACGTAGAAAAAATGAATGTATGAGGAAAAGAAAAAAAGGGAGGTATTCGTTTAAATGGTCTTTTAGACGGTTTTCTGAGTCAGTTGAGTTCGGAATCATAAAAACGGTGTGTACGCGAAGGAGGAATGTTGTTTTAAGTGCAAAAACGTGGAAAAAATGAAGGTATAAGGAAAAGAAACAAAAGGGAGAAATTGGTTTAAATGGTCTTTTAGACGGTTTTGTGAGTCAGATCGCTTCATAATCATAAAAACAGTGTGTACGCGAAAGAGGAAAGTAGTTTTGAGTGCAAATACGTGGAAAAAATGAATGTATAAGGAAAAGAATCAAAATCGATGTATTGGGTTAAATGGTCTTTTAGACGGTTTTGTGAGTCAGATGGGTTCGGAATCTTAAAAACAGTGTGTACACGAACGAGGAAAGTTGTTTTGAGTGCAAAAACATGAAAAAAATGAATGCATAAGGAAAAGAAACAAAAGGGAGGTATTGGTTTAAATGGTCTTATAGACGATTTTGTGAGTCAGATGAGTTCGGAATCATAAAAACAGTGTGTACGCGAAGGAGGAATGTTGTTTTAAGTGCAAAAACGTGGAAAAAATGAAGGTATAAGGAAAAGAAACAAAAGGGAGAAATTGGTTTAAATGGTCTTTTAGACGGTTTTGTGAGTCAGATCGCTTCATAATCATAAAAACAGTGTGTACGCGAAAGAGGAAAGTAGTTTTGAGTGCAAATACGTGGAAAAAATGAATGTATAAGGAAAAGAATCAAAATCGAGGTATTGGGTTAAATGGTCTTTTAGACGGTTTTCTGAGTCAGATGAGTTCGGAATCATAAAAACGGTGTGTACGCGAAGGAGGAAAGTTGTTTTGAGTGCAAAAACATGAAAAAAATGAATGCATAAGGAAAAGAAACAAAAGGGAGGTAATGGCTTAAATGGTCTTTTAGACGGTTTTGTGAGCCAGATCGGTTCATAATCATAAAAACAGTGTGTACGCGAAGGAGGAAAGTAGTTTTGAGTGCAAATACGTGGAAAAAATGAATGTATAAGGAAAAGAATCAAAAGGGAGGTATTGGTTTAAATGGACTTTTAGACGGTTTTCTGAGTCAGATGACTTAGGAATCATAAAAAGGTGTGTACGCGAAGGAGGAAAGTTGATTTGAGTGCAAAAACGTGGAAAAAATGAATGTATAAGGAAAAGAAACAAAAGGGAGGTATTGGTTTAAATGGTCTTTTAGACGGTTTTGTGAGTCAGATGAGTTCGGAATCATAAAAACGGTGTGTACGCGAAGGAGGAAAGTTGTTTTGAGTGCAAAAACGTAGAAAAAATGAATGTATGAGGAAAAGAAAAAAAGGGAGGTATTGGTTTAAATGGTCTTTTAGACGGTTTTCTGAGTCAGATGAGTTCGAAATCATAAAAACGGTGTGTACGCGAAGGAGGAATGTTGTTTTAAGTGCAAAAACGTGGAAAAAATGAAGGTATAAGGAAAAGAAACAAAAGGGAGAAATTGGTTTAAATGGTCTTTTAGACGGTTTTGTGAGTCAGATCGCTTCATAATCATAAAAACAGTGTGTACGCGAAAGAGGAAAGTAGTTTTGAGTGCAAATACGTGGAAAAAATGAATGTATAAGGAAAAGAATCAAAATCGATGTATTGGGTTAAATGGTCTTTTAGACGGTTTTGTGAGTCAGATGGGTTCGGAATCTTAAAAACAGTGTGTACACGAACGAGGAAAGTTGTTTTGAGTGCAAAAACATGAAAAAAATGAATGCATAAGGAAAAGAAACAAAAGGGAGGTATTGGTTTAAATGGTCTTATAGACGATTTTGTGAGTCAGATGAGTTCGGAATCATAAAAACAGTGTGTACGCGAAGGAGGAAAGTTGTTTTGAGTGCAAAAACGTAGAAAAAATGAATGTATGAGGAAAAGAAACAAAAGGGCGGTATTGGTTTAAATGGCTTTTTAGACAGTTTTGTGAGTCAGATGGGTTCGAAATCTTAAAAACAGTGTGTACGCGAAATAGGAAAGTTGTTTTGAGTGGAAAAACGTGAGAAAAATGAATGCATAAGGAAAAGAAACAAAAGGGCGGTATTGGTTTAAATGGCTTTTTAGACAGTTTTGTGAGTCAGATGGGTTCGGAATCTTAAAAACAGTGTGTACACGAACGAGGAAAGTTGTTTTGAGTGCAAAAACATGAAAAAAATGAATGCATAAGGAAAAGAAACAAAAGGGAGGTATTGGTTTAAATGGTCTTATAGACGATTTTGTGAGTCAGATGAGCTCGGAATCATAAAAACAGTGTGTACGCGAAGGAGGAAAGTGGTCTTGAGTGCAAAAACGTAAGAAAAACGAATGCATAAGGAAAAGAAACAAAAGGGCGGTATTGGTTTAAATGGCCTTTTTAACTATTTTGTGAGTCAGATGGGTTCGAAATCATAAAAACAGTGTGTACGCGAAGGAGGAAAGTTGTTTTGAGTGCAAAAACGTGGAATAAATGAATGTATAAGGAAAAAGAAACAAAAGGGAGGTATTGGTTTAAATGGTCTTTTAGATGATTTTGTGAGTCAGATGGGTTCGGAATCATAAAAACAGTGTGTACGCGAAGGAGGAAAGTTGTTTTGAGTGCAAAAACGTGGAAAAAATGAATGTATAAGGAAAAGAAACAAAAGGGCGGTATTGGTTTAAATGGCTTTTTAGACAGTTTTGTGAGTCAGATGGGTTCGGAATCCAAAAAAGTGTGTACGAAAAGGACGAAAGTTGGAAAAACGTGGAAAAAGTGAATGTATAAGGAAAAGAAACAAAAGGGAGGTATTGGTTTAAATGGTCTTTTAGATGATTTTGTGAGTCAGATGGGTTCGGAATCATAAAAACAGTGTGTACGCGAAGGAGGAAAGTTGTCTTGAGTGCAAAAACGTAAGAAAAATGAATGCATAAGGAAAAGAAACAAAAGGGCGGTATTGGTTTAAATGGCTTTTTAGACAGTTTTGTGAGTCAAATGGGTTCGGAATCTTAAAAACAGTGTGTACGCGAAGGAGGAAAGTTGTTTTGAGTGCAAAAACGTGAAAAAAATGAATGCATAAGGAAAAGAAACAAAAAGGCGGTATTGGTTTATATGGCTTTTTAGACAGTTTTGTGAGTCAGATGGTTTCGGAATCTTAAAAACAGTGTGTACGCGAAAGAGGAAAGTTGTTTTGACTGCAAAAACGTGGAAAAAATGAATGCATAAGGAAAAGAAACAAAAGGGAGGTATTGGTTTAAATGGTCTTATAGACGATTTTGTGAGTCAGATGAGTTCGGAATCATAAAAACAGTGTGTACGCGAAGGAGGAAAGTTGTTTTGAGTGCAAAAACGTGGAAAAAATGAATGTATCAGTAAAAGAAACAAAAGGGCGGTATTGGTTTAAATGGCTTTTTAGACAGTTTTGTGAGTCAGATGGGTTCGGAATCAAAAAAAGTGTGTACGAAAAGGACGAAAGTTGGAAAAACGTGGAAAAAGTGAATGTATAAGGAAAAGAAACAAAAGGGAGGTATTGGTTTAAATGGTCTTTTAGATGATTTTGTGAGTCAGATGGGTTCGGAATCATAAAAACAGTGTGTACGCGAAGGAGGAAAGTTGTCTTGAGTGCAAAAACGTAAGAAAAATGAATGCATAAGGAAAAGAAACAAAAGGGCGGTATTGGTTTAAATGGCTTTTTAGACAGTTTTGTGAGTCAAATGGGTTCGGAATCTTAAAAACAGTGTGTACGCGTATGAGGAAAGTTGTTTTGAGTGCAAAAACGTGAAAAAAATGAATGCATAAGTAAAAGAAACAAAAAGGCGGTATTGGTTTATATGGCTTTTTAGACAGTTTTGTGAGTCAGATGGGTTCGGAATCTTAAAAACAGTGTGTACGCGAAGGAGGAAAGTTGTTTTGAGTGCAAAAACGTGGAAAAAATGAATGTATAAGGAAAAGAAACAAAAGGGAGGTATTGGTTTAAATGGTCTTTTAGATGATTTTGTGAGTCAGATGGGTTTGGAATCATAAAAACAGTGTGTACGAGAAGGAGGAAAGTTGGAAAAACGTGGAAAAAGTGAATGTATAAGGAAAAGAAACAAAAGGGCGGTATTGGTTTAAATAGCCTTTTTAACGATTTTGTGGGTTCGGAATCATAAAAAAAAGTGTGTACGCGAAAGAGGAAAGTTGTTTTGAGTGCAAAAACGTGGAAAAAATGAATGTAGAAGGAATAGAAACAAAAGGGAGGTATTGGTTTAAATGGTTTTTTAGATGATTTTGTGAGTCAGATGGGTTCGGAATCATAAAAACAGTGTGTACGCGTAGGAGGAAAGTTGTCTTGAGTGCAGAAACGTAAGAAAAATGAATGCATAAGGAAAAGAAACAAAAGGGCGGAATTGGTTTAAGTGGACTTGTAGACGATTTTGTGAGTCAGATGGGTTCGAAATCATAAAAAAAGTGTGTACGCGAATGAGGGAAGTTGTCTTGAGTGCAAAAACGTAAGAAAAATGAATGTATAAGGAAAAGAAACAAAAGGGCGGTATTGGTTTAAATGGCTTTTTAGACAGTTTTGTGAGTCAAATGGGTTCGGAATCTTAAAAACAGTGTGTACGCGAAGGAGGAAAGTTGTTTTGAGTGCAAAAACGTGAAAAAAATGAATGCATAAGGAAAAGAAACAAAAAGGCGGTATTGGTTTATATGGCTTTTTAGACAGTTTTGTGAGTCAAATGGGTTCGGAATCTTAAAAACAGTGTGTACGCGAAGGAGGAAAGTTGTTTTGAGTGCAAAAACATGAAAAAAATGAATGCATAAGGAAAAGAAACAAAAGGGAGGTATTGGTTTAAATGGTCTTATAGACGATTTTGTGAGTCAGATGAGTTCGGAATCTTAAAAACAGTGTGTACGCGAAGGAGGTAAGTTGTCTTGAGTGCAAAAACGTAAGAAAAATGAATGCATAAGGAAAAGAAACAAAATGGCGATATAGGATTATATGGCCTTTTTAACGATTTTGTGAGTCAGATGGGTTCGGAATCATAAAAACAGTGTATACGCGAAGGAGGAAAGTTGTCTTGAGTGCAAAAACGTAAGAAAAATGAATGTATAAGGAAAAGAAACAAAAGGGCGGTATTGGTTTAAATGGCTTTTTAGAAAGTTTTGTGAGTCAGATGGGTTCGGAATCTTAAAAACAGTGTGTACACGAAGGAGGAAAGTTGTTTTGAGTGCAAAAACATGAAAAAAATGAATGCATAAGGAAAAGAAACAAAAGGGAGGTATTGGTTTAAATGGTCTTATAGACGATTTTGTGAGTCAGAGGAGTTCGGAATCATAAAAACAGTGTGTACGCGAAGGAGGAAAGTTGTCTTGAGTGCAAAAACGTAAGAAAAACGAATGCATAAGGAAAAGAAACAAAAGGGCGGAATTGGTTTAAATGGACTTGTAGACGATTTTGTGATTCAGATGGGTTCGAAATCATAAAAACAGTGTGTACGCGAAGGAGGAAAGTTGTTTTGAGTGCAAAAACGTAAGAAAAATGAATGCATAAGGAAAAGAAACAAAAGGGCGGTATTGCTTTAAATGGCCTTTTAGGCGGTTTTGTGAGTCAAGTGGGTTCGGAATCATAAAAATTGTGTGTACGAGAAGGACGAAAGTTGGAAAAACGTGGAAAAAGTGAATGTATAAGGAAAAGAAACAAAAGGGAGTGGTTTAAATGGTCTTTTAGATGATTTTGTGAGTCAGATGGGTTCGGAATCATAAAAACAGTGTGTACGCGAAGGAGGAAAGTTGTCTTGAGTGCAAAAACGTAAGAAAAATGAATGTATAAGGAATAGAAACAAAAGGGCGGTATTGGTTTAAATAGTCTTTTTAACGATTTTGTGAGTCATATGGGTTCGGAATCATAAAAAAAAGTGTGTACGCGAAAGAGGAAAGTTGTTTTGAGTGCAAAAACGTGGGAAAAATGAATGCATAAGAAAAAGAAACAAAAGGGCGGTATTGGTTTAAATGGCTTTTTAGACAGTTTTGTGAGTCAGATGGGTTCGGAATCAAAAAAAGTGTGTACGAGAAGGACGAAAGTTGGAAAAACGTGGAAAAAGTGAATGTATAAGGAAAAGAAACAAAAGGGAGTGGTTTAAATGGTCTTTTAGATGATTTTGTGAGTCAGATGGGTTCGGAATCATAAAAACCGTGTGTACGCGAAGGAGGAAAGTTGTCTTGAGTGCAAAAACGTAAGAAAAATGAATGCATAAGGAAAAGAAACAAAAGGGCGGAATTGGTTTAAATGGACTTGTAGACGATTTTGTGAGTCAGATGGGTTCGAAATCATAAAAACAGTGTGTACGCGAAGGAGGAAAGTTGTTTTGAGTGCAAAAACGTGGAAAAAATGAATGTATCAGTAAAAGAAACAAAAGGACGGTATTGGTGTAAGTAATCTTTTAGACGATTTTGTGTGTTACATAAATTCAGAATCATAAAAACAGTATGTACGCAAAGTAGGAAAGTGTTTTTCAGTGCAAAACCGTGGGAAAAATGAATTATGAGGAAAAGAATCAAAATGACGGTTTTGGTGTAAATGGTCTTTTAGACTGTTTTGGGAGTTTAATGGTTTGGAATCATAAACACACTGTGTACGCAAAGGAAGAAAGTTGTTTTGAGTGCAAAAACGTCTGAAATTTGAATAAATAAGGAAGAGACACAAAAGGGTAGTATTCGCGTAAATGGTCTTTAAGTCGCTTTTGTGAGATAGATGGGTTGGGAGTCATAAAAGCAGTGTGTACGCAAAGGAGAAAAGTTGGTTTGAGTGCAAAATCGTGGGAAAAATGAATGTATAAGAAAAAGAAACAAAAGGACGGTAGTGGTGTAAATCTTTCTGTGGTAATCTTTTAGACGATTTTGTGCGTTAGATAGGTTCGAAATCATAAAAACAGTGTGTACGCAAAAGAGGAAAGTGTTTTTGACTGCAAAAACGTGGGAAAAATAAATGTATGAGGAAAAGAAACAAAATTGCGGTATAGGCGTTTGTGAGAAATGGGTTCGGAATCATAAAAAAAGTGTGTACGCAAAATAGGAAAGTGTTTTCGAGTCCAAAAGCGTGGGAAAAATGAATGTATGAGGAAAAGAAAGAAAAGGACGGTTTTGGTGTAAATGGTCTTTTAGACTGTTTTCGGAGTTTAATGGTTCGGAATCATAAACACACTGTGTACGCAATGGAAGAAAGTTGTCTTGAGTGCAAAAACGTCTGAAATTTGAATGAATGAGGAAAAGGTAATGGTCTAGCTAATTGGCGTAAATGGTCTTTAAATTGCTTTGTGGGGGATATGGGTTGGGAATCATAAAAACAGTGTGTACGCAAAGGAGGAAAGTTGTTTTGAGTGCAAAAACGTGGGGAAAATGCATGTATAATTAAAAGAAACAAAAGGACGGTATTGATGCAAAAAATCTTTTAGACGATTTTGTCTGTTAGATAGGTTCGGAATCATAAACACACTGTGTACGAAAAGGAAGAAAACTTTCTTCTTTTAATGGTCTTGAGGTTTAATGGTCCTTCCTTTAATGGTCTTCCTTTAATGGTCTTCTTTTAATGGTCTTGAGTGCAAAAACGACTGTAATTTGAATGAATGAGGAAAAGGTAATGGTCTAGCTAATTTGCGTAAATGGTCTTTAAATTACTTTTGTGAGATAGATGGGTGGGAATCGTAAAAACAGTGTGTACGCGAAGGAGGAAAGTTTAATGAATCACTATAATTAATGAATCACTAACAGTAACTTTTAGTCTTAAGAAAAGACATTTAAAAAAAAATCATTTCTGATCGGGTAAAATGTCGTCACGGGTCCCCACTGCCTTCGGCAGCGCAGTCCCGTGCGCGCTGCGCGTACACAAATTAAGGGATACACGCGCTGCACGCGCGTATTCCTTCCCTGACCCTTCGTGCCCCCCTCCCCAAAAAAAATCATTTCTGATCGGGTAAAAACTCACACCGGGTCCCCACTGCCTTCGGCAGCGCAGACCCGTGCGCGCGCAGCGCGCACGGGTATACGCACGCTGCGCGCACGTATTCCTTCTCGAATCAAATTTTTATTCTTAAGAAAAGAAAATTAAAAGAATTATTTCTCATCGGTTAAAAGTCGGACCGGGTCCCCACTGCCTTCGGCAGCGCAGTCCCGTGCGCGCTGCGCACGCACAAGTTAGGCGATACGCGCGCGGTGCACGCCTATTTCAGCCCCACCCTCTCAGCCCCTTCTAATAAACCTACGTATACCAATTTTGAACGGTCTTACTCAATTAGCTGAGATACAAAAGAACACCTAATCAGGACGCCTCAAAACGTGTAAATCTGCTGAAAATTTTCGATAATATAAAAGAACTTTAAAATATCTTTCGAATGATGTATTAAAAATAATTTAATCATGATTAGAAATTGAAATATTGAAATTTGAAAATATTACAGCGCCATCTTGCGGTAGAATTTTCTGTATTCCACTGTTCGATCCCAAATCAACAAAGCTTTCTAATGATGTATTACTTATGAAATTATTTTAATTAGTAGCTGAGATACAAAAGAAAACCGATTCAGGAGACCTCAAAACGTGTAAATCTGGTGAAATCTTGAATTCATTTTCGATAATGTAAAAGTACTTTAAAATGTGTATCGAATGACGCATTAAAAAAAAAAAATTAATCATGATTAGAAATAGAAATATTGTAATTTAGAAATATTACAGCGCCTTCTGGCTGTAGAAATTTCTGTAATCTACTGTTCGATTCCAACTCAACAATGCTTTCAAATGATGCATTACTTATGAAATTATTTTAATTATCAGCTGAGATACAAAAGAAAAAACATTCAGGACACCTCAAAACGTGTAAATCAGGTGAAAACTCTAATTCCACTTTCGACACTTTAATTAGTAGCTGAGATACAAAAGAAAACCCATTCAGGAGACCTCAAAACGTGTAAATAAGCTGAAATCTCGAATTCTACAATTGCGATGCAAAAGAAAACCTAATCAGGAGACCTCAAAACGTGTAAATCGGGTGAAATATCGAATTCCCCTTGCGATAATGTAATCGTACTTTAAAAGGTGTATCGAATAACATATATATAAAAAAAAAAAAAAAAAAAAATTAGAATTTTAAATATTGAAATTTTAAATTATTACAGCCATGACACCTCAAAACGTGTAAGTCAGGTGAAATTTCGAATTCCATTATCTACGGTTGTCGGTTAATGGAAGTAAATAGAAAAAGAAATATTTTTACCTTAAGTGTATTTCTGTCGTTTTGAAACTGGCATCCTCTTTCGACAGATAAAATGTCAGGCGTGTAAAGATAACATTTAATTTGCAATTAAAAAGTAAATCTTTTGTTTATTGACCAAAATCGATGAAATTTTAACTGCAAGTTTGTTTTGTGGTGTTAAGATTGTATACTAATTGAAATGTGCGAATTTTGAAAGTTTGAAGAAAATAGAAAATTGCAATTTTTAATCGCAGTACAAAAACACGTGACTCATTAAACACCAGATGTTTTTTCTTTCCGTTCAAGATCGTCTGCCAAGTTAAAATGCTTGTGATTTGTTGCCACCATTTTTTTTAGTTTAGTTAATTTAAAAAACCTAATTGTCCGATCGATAAGCCGTTTAAACCATCGGATTGAGAGAAGAAAGCCCTTTCCAATGGTATCTTGTTTGTAACAATACGACTGATATTTCTAATTTATTTTCCACTTTTTCCGCAAAAATGTCGCTTTTTAAGTATTTAATCATGAATTCTGGGTCATTTTCGGTAGACATGGGTCGACATTTTAATTAATATCTCCGCTAATTAGGGTCGCATCGCTTAGCGAATTATCGCGATGTCGAGATGAAGAAATTCTGTGTCTGTCGACACCGGTTTCGAGTCGATGCGACCATTAGCGCCGGAGCTTTAGCGATTACAAGGCATTTCTCACAGACAGACAGACAAACGCGCGCAGATTTTAATAATATAAGGGGACTAGCGGGCGATCAGTATTTTCAAATGAATCACTAAAATTAATGAACCCTAACAGTAACTTTTAGTGTTAAGAAAAGAAATTAAAAAAAAAAAAAGAAATCATTTCTGATTGGGTAAAAAGTCGGCCCGGGTCCCCACTGCCTTCGGCAGCGCTGCCCCGTGCGCGCTGCATGCGCGTATTCCTTCCCTGACCCTCCGTGCCCCCCCCCCTCAAAAAAAAATTCTGATCGGGTAAAAACTCACACCGGGTCCCCACTGTCTTCGGCAGCGCAGGAGGCATGCGCGCTGCGCACGCACATTTGAAGGTATACGCGCGCTACGCGCACATATTCCTTCTCAAATCAAATTTTTATTCATAAGAAAATCAAATGAAAAAAAAAATCATTTCTCATCGGTTAAAAAGTCGGACCGGGTCCCCACTGCCTTCGGCAGAGCTGTCCCGTGCGCGCGGTGCACTAATCATCTTCCCCACCCTTTCAGCCCTTCCTAATTAACCTACATATACCAATTTTGAACGGTCTAACTGAATTAGCTGAGATGCAAAAGAAAACCTAATCAGGACACAAAACGTGCAAATCTGGTTAAAACTTTCGATAATATAAAAGAACTTTAATATATCTTTCGAATGATGTATTAAAAACAATTTAATCATAATTAGAAATTGAAATATTGAAATTTTAAAATATTACAGCGCCATCTGGCGGTAGAAATTTCTGTAATCTACTGTTCGATTTCAAACCAACAAAGGTATCTTATGATGTATTTACTTATGGAATTATTTTAATTAGTAGATACAAAAGAAGCTCAGATACAAAAGAAAACTGATTCAGGAGACATGAAAACATGTAAATGAAGCGAAATCTTGAATCCCGCTTTCGATAATATAAAAGTACTTTAAAATATCTTTCGAATGATGCACTAAAAATAATTTAATCATAGTTAGAATTTGAAATACGCGTATTATAATAACATTTAATTTGCAATTAAATTGTACATTTTTTATTTATTCTCGAAACCCGATGATATTTGAACTGGAACTTCGTCTTGTGATGTTAAAAGTTTGTAGCAAGTTTGAATTAATTTTGAAGAAAATTGAAGCATTTTGAAATTTGCAATTTTTATTTCCAGTACAAAATCAGTAAAGCTGGAAGTAAAATCTATTTATTCTTTCGCCCGGCGCCATGGTAACCGAAATACGTCTATTGCGAAATTAACAGAACTGTTGTGATTTGTTGCCACCTTTTTTTTCATACTTTAGTTAATTTAAAAAAAATCTAATTGCCCTATAGATAAGCTATTTGAACCGTCGGATTCAGAAAAATCGGACCTTTCATTTGATATCTTATTTGTAACGATACGACTGATATTTCTAATTTATTTTCCACTTTTTCCGTAAAAATATCGCTTTTTAAGCATTTAATCATGAATTCTGGGTCATTTTTCGGTAGATATGGGTCGACATTTTAATTAATATCTCCGCTAATTAGGGTCGCATCGCTTAACGAATTATCGCGATGTCGAGATGAAGAAAGTCTGCGTCTGTCGACACCGGTTTCGAAGCGCTGCGACCATTAGCGCCGGAGCTTTAGCGATGACAAGGCATTTCTCACAGGCAGACAGACAGACAGACAGATGCGTACAGATTTTAATAATATAAGGAGACTAGCGAGCTTCGCCCGCTAGCGGGTCAGTATTTTTAAATGAATCACTAAAACTAATGAATCACTAACAGTAACTTTTAGTGTTAAGAAAAGAAATTTAAAAAAATATATCATTTCTAATTGG
The DNA here is from genome assembly GCA_963930645.1 of Salticus scenicus. Classification (NCBI taxonomy): domain Eukaryota; kingdom Metazoa; phylum Arthropoda; class Arachnida; order Araneae; family Salticidae; genus Salticus; species Salticus scenicus. The sequence continues at coordinate 1,032,505 of CAWVNO010001961.1, forward strand.
GTAAAAAGTCGGACCGTGTCCCCAATGCCTTCGGCAGCGCAGTCCCATGCGCGCTGCGCGCGCACAACTTGAGGGATACACGCGCTGCGCGCGCGTATTCCTTACCTGACCCTTTGTGCCCCCTAAAAAAAAGCGCACAACTTAAGGGATACACGCGCTGCGCGCGCTTATTCCTTCCTTGGTCCTACGTGCCCCCTAAAAAAAACATTTCTAATCGGGTAAAAACTCGCACCGGGTCCCCACTGCCTTCGGCAGCGCAGTCCCGTGCGCTCTGCGCGCGCACAAGTTAAGGGATACGCGCGCGGTGCATGCCTATTTCTTCTCCACCCTTTCAGGCCCTCTTAATTAACCTACGTATACCAATTTTGAACGATCTAACTCATTTGGCTGAGATACAAAAGAAAACGTTATCAGGACACCCCAAAACGTGTAAATCTGGTGAAAACTTTCGATAATTTAAAAGAACTTAAAAATATATTTCGAATGATGTATTAAAAATAATTGAATCATAATTAGAAATTGAAATATTGAAATTTGAAAATATTACAGCGCCATAAAAGAAAACTCATTCAGGACACCTCAAAACGTGTAAATCTGTTGAAAACTTTGAATTATATAAAAGAACTTTAAAATATCTTTCGAATGATGTATTAAACATAAATTAACCACGGAAAACTCCGAAAGGTTAGGGCGATGAGCGCGACCTGGGATCGAACCCGGAACCTCCCACTATTGGATTAGAAAAGATTAAACATCAGTCTGTTGTTATCTACGGCAAAAATAGTTTTTATTGTTAACCAAATAAAAATTTAAAACTCAATTTAATTAATAAAAAAAAAGATGTGATGAAAAAAAGATTACTTTTTCACTGTTAGTTATTTTTACTTATATATGTTTACTTTTTTTCTAACCCAATGACTTATTTGCTCGAAATACACGTATTATATTAAAATTTAATTTGCAATTAATTTGTACATTTTTTATTTATTCTCGAAACCCGATGAAATTTGAACTGCAACTTCGTCTTGTAATGTTAAAAGTGTGCAGCAACTTTGAAATAATTTTGAAGAAAATTGAAGCATTTTGAAATTTGCAATTTTTATTTCCAGTACAAAATCAGTAAAGCAGGAAGTAAAATCTATTTATTCTTTCACCCGGACCATGGTAACCGAAATACGTCTAGAAGCTCTCTAGTCTGCGAAATTGATAAAACTCTTGTGATTTGTTGCCACCTTTTTTTCAAACTTTAATTAATTTTAGAAAAATCTAATTGTCCTATCGATAAGCTATTTAAACCCTAGGATTCAGAAAAATCGGACCTTTCATTTGATACCTTATTTGTAACGATACGACGGATATTTCTAATTCATTTTCCACTTTTGCCGTAAAATTGTCGCTTTTTAAGCATTTAATCATGAATTCTGGGTCATTTTTCGGTAGACATCGGTCGACATTTTAATTAATATCTCCGCTAATTAGGGTCGCATCGCTTAGCGAATTATCGTTATGTCGAGATGAAGAAATTCTGCGTCTGTCGACACCGGTTTCGAGGCGCTGCGACCATTAGCGCCGGAGCTTTACCGGTCACAAGGCATTTCTCACAGACAGACAGAAAGACAGATGCGCATAGATTTTAATGACTGAACTAACGAGCTTCGCCCGCTAGCGGGTCAGTATTTTCAAATGAATCACTAAAATTAATGAATCACTAACAGTAACTTTTAGTGTTAAGAAAAGAAATTAAAAAAAAAAAAAAAAAATCATTTCTGATTGGGTAAAAAGTCGGTCCGGGTCCAAATAAAATTTGATTTCTCAAATCAAATTTTTATTCTTAAGAAAAGAAAATTTAAAAAATCATTTGTCATCAGGTACAAAGTCGGACTGGGTCCTCACTGTCTACGGCAGCGCAGTCCCGTGCGCGCTGCGCGCGTTTAAGTTAAGGAATACACGCACTGCGCGCGCGTATTCCTTCCCTGACCCTTCGTGCCCCCTAAAAAAAACATTTCTAATCGGGTAAAAACTCGCACCGGGTCCCCACTGCCTTCGGCAGCGCAGTCCCGTGCGCTCTGCGCGCGCACAAGTTAAGGGATACGCGCGCGGTGCATGCCTATTTCTTCTCCACCCTTTCAGGCCCTCTTAATTAACCTACGTATACCAATTTTGAACGATCTAACTCATTTGGCTGAGATACAAAAGAAAACGTTATCAGGACACCCCAAAACGTGTAAATCTGGTGAAAACTTTCGATAATTTAAAAGAACTTAAAAATATATTTCGAATGATGTATTAAAAATAATTGAATCATAATTAGAAATTGAAATATTGAAATTTGAAAATATTACAGCGCCATAAAAGAAAACTCATTCAGGACACCTCAAAACGTGTAAATCTGTTGAAAACTTTGAATTATATAAAAGAACTTTAAAATATCTTTCGAATGATGTATTAAACATAAATTAACCACGGAAAACTCCGAAAGGTTAGGGCGATGAGCGCGACCTGGGATCGAACCCGGAACCTCCCACTATTGGATTAGAAAAGATTAAACATCAGTCTGTTGTTATCTACGGCAAAAATAGTTTTTATTGTTAACCAAATAAAAATTTAAAACTCAATTTAATTAATAAAAAAAAAGAAGCTCTCTAGTCTGCGAAATTGATAAAACTCTTGTGATTTGTTGCCACCTTTTTTTCAAACTTTAATTAATTTTAGAAAAATCTAATTGTCCTATCGATAAGCTATTTAAACCCTAGGATTCAGAAAAATCGGACCTTTCATTTGATACCTTATTTGTAACGATACGACGGATATTTCTAATTCATTTTCCACTTTTGCCGTAAAATTGTCGCTTTTTAAGCATTTAATCATGAATTCTGGGTCATTTTTCGGTAGACATCGGTCGACATTTTAATTAATATCTCCGCTAATTAGGGTCGCATCGCTTAGCGAATTATCGTTATGTCGAGATGAAGAAATTCTGCGTCTGTCGACACCGGTTTCGAGGCGCTGCGACCATTAGCGCCGGAGCTTTACCGGTCACAAGGCATTTCTCACAGACAGACAGAAAGACAGATGCGCATAGATTTTAATGACTGAACTAGCGAGCTTCGCCCGCTAGCGGGTCAGTATTTTCAAATGAATCACTAAAATTAATGAATCACTAACAGTAACTTTTAGTGTTAAGAAAAGAAATTAAAAAAAAAAAAAAAAAAAAAATCATTTCTGATTGGGTAAAAAGTCGGTCCGGGTCCAAATAAAATTTGATTTCTCAAATCAAATTTTTATTCTTAAGAAAAGAAAATTTAAAAAATCATTTCTCATCAGGTACAAAGTCGGACTGGGTCCTCACTGTCTACGGCAGCGCAGTCCCGTGCGCGCTGCGCGCGTTTAAGTTAAGGAATACACGCACTGCGCGCGCGTGTTCCTTCCCTGACCCTTCGTGCCCCCTAAAAAAATCATTTCTGATCGTGTAAAAACTCACACCGTGTCCCCAGCGCAGACCCATCCGCGCTGCGCGCGCACGTGTGAAGGTATACGCGCGCTACGCGCACATATTCCTTCTCAAGTCAAATTTTTTTCTTAAGAAAAGAAATTGAAAAAAAAATCATTTCTCATCGGTTAAAAAGTCGGAACAGGTCCCCACTGCCTTCGGCAGCGCTGTCCCGTGAGCGCGGTGCACGCCTATATCTTCCCCACCCTTTCAGCCCTTCCTAATTAACCTACATATATCAATTTTGAACGGTCAAACTGAATTAGCTGAGATGCAAAAGAAAACCTAATCAGGTTACCTCAAACGTGTAAATCTGGTGAAAACTTTCGATATGAAAATACTTTAAAATATCTTTCAAATGATGTATTAAAAATAATTTAATCATAATTAGAAATTGAAACTATTGAAATTTGAAAATATTACAGCGCCATCTGGCGGTAGAAATTTCTGTAATCTACTGTTCGATTCCAAATCAACAAAGCTATCAAATGATGTATTACTTATGAAATTATTTTAATTAGTAGCTGAGATACAAAAGAAAACCGATTCAGGAGACCTCAAAACGTGTAAATGAAGCGAAATCTTGTATCCCACTTTCGATTATATAAAAGTACTTTAAAATATCTTTCGAAAGATGTATTAAAAATAATTTAATCATAGTTAGAATTTGAAATACGCGTATGAGAATAAAATTTAATTTGCAATTAAATTGTACATTTTTTATTTATTTTGGAAACCCGGTGAAATTTTAACTGCTACTTCGTCTTGTGATGTTAAAAGTGTGTAGCAAGTTTGAAATAATTTTGAATAAAATTGAAGCATTTTGAAATTTGCAATTTTTATTTCCAGTACAAAATCAGTAAAGCAGGAAGTAAAATCTATTTATTCTTTCGCCCGGCGCCATGGTAACCGAAATACGTCTATTGCGAAATTAATAAAACTCTTGTGATTTGTTGCCACCTTTTTTTCATACTTTAGTTAATTTTAAAAAATCTAATTGCCCTATCGATAAGCTGTTTAAACCGTCGGATTCAGAAAAATCGCATCTTTCATTTGATACCTTATTTGTAACGATGATGTAAATGACAGACAGACTGATATTTCTAATTTATTTTCCACTTTTTCCGTAAAAATGTCGCTTTTTAAGCATTTAATCATGAATTCTGGGTCATTTTTCGGTAGACAAGGGTGGACGTTTTAATTAATATCTCCGCTAATTAGGGTCGCATCGCTTAGCGAATTATCGCGATGTCGAGATGAAGAAATTCTGCGTCTGTTGACACCGGTTTCGAAGCGATGCGACCATTAGCGCCGGAGCTTTAGCGGTCACAAGGCATTTCTCACAGATAGACAGACAGACAGACAGACAGACAGAAAGACAGATGCGCACAGATTTTAATAATATAAGGAGACTAGCGAGCTTCGCCCGCTAGCGGGTCAGTATTTTCAAATGAATCACTATAATTAATGAATCACTAACAGTAACTTTTAGTCCTAAGAAAAGAAATTAAAAAAAAAAATCATTTCTGATCGGGTAAAATGTCGTCCCGGGTCCCCACTGCTTTCGGCAGCGCAGTCCCGTGCGCGCTGCGCGTGCACAAGTTAAGGGATACACGCGCTGCGCGCGCGTATTCCTTCCTTGACTCTTCGTGCCCCCCCCCCCCCCCCAAAAAAAAATCATTTCTGATCGGGTAAAAACTCACACCGGGTCCCCACTGCTTTCGGCAGCGCAGACCCATGCGCGCTGCGCGTGCACATGTGAAGGTAAACGTGCGCTGCGCGCAAATATTCCTTCTCAAATCAAATTTTTATTCTTAAGAAAAGAAAAGAAAAAAAAAATCATTTCTCATGGGGTACAAAGTCGGCCCGGGTCCCCACTGCCTTCGGCAGCGCAGTCCCGTGCGCGCTGCGCGCGCACAAGTTAAAGGATACACGCGCTGCACGCCCGCATTCCTTCCCTGACACTTCGTGCCCCCTAAAAAAATCATTTCTGATCGGGTAAAAAATCACACCAGGTCCCCACTGCCTTCGGCAGCGCAGATCCATGCGCGCTGAACGCGCACGTGTGAAAGTATACGCACGCTGCGCGCACGTATTCCTTCTCAAATCAAATTTTTATTCTTAAGAAAAGAAAATTAAAAAAATTATTTCTCATCGGTTAAAAAGTCGAACCGGGTCCCCACTGCCTTCGGCAGCGCAGTCCCGTGCGCGCAAGTTAGGGATACGCGCGCGGTGCACGCCTATATCTTCCCCACCCTTTCAGCCCCTTCTAATTAACCTACGTATACCAATTTTGAACGGTCTTACTCAATTAGCTGAGATGCAAAAGAACACCTAATCAGAACGCCTCAAAACGTGTAAATCTGCTGAAAACTTTCGATAATATAAAAGAACTTTTAAATATCTTTCGAATGATGTATTAAAAATAATTTAATCATGATTAGAAATTGAAATATTGAAATTTGAAAATATTACAGCGCCATCTGGCGGTAGAAATTTCTGTATTCCACTGTTCGATCCCAAATCAACAAAGCTTTCTAATGATATATTACTTATGAAATTATTTTAATTAGTAGTTGAGATACAAAAGAAAACTGATTCAGGAGAGCTCAAAACGTGTAAATCTGGTGAAATCTTGAATTCCATTTTCAATAATGTAAAAGTACTTTAAAATGTGTATCGAATGACGCATTAAAAAAAATTTAATCATGATTAGAAATAGAAATATTGTAATTTAAAAATATTACAGCGAGCGCCATCTGGCGGTAGAAATTTCTCTAATCTACTGTTCGATTCCAACTCAACAAAGCTTTCAAATGATGTATTACTTATGAAATTTTTTTAATTAGTAACTGCGACAAAAGAGAAACCCATTCAGGAGACCTCAAAACGTTTAAATCAGGAGAAATGTCGAAATATCGAATTTCTGTAATCTACTATTCAATTCCAAATTAACAAAGCTTTCAAATAATGTATTACTTATGAAATTATTTTAATTAGCAGCTGAGATATAAAAGAAATCCCATTCAGGACACCTCAAAACGTGTAAATCAGGTGAAATCTCTAATTCCACTTTCCACACTTTAATTAGTTGCTGATATACAAAAGATAACCCATTCAGGAGACCTCAAAACGTGTAAATAAGCTGAAATCTCGAATTCCACTATTGCGATGCAAAAGAAAACCTAATCAGGAGATCTCAAAACGTATAAATCGGGTGAAATCTCGAATTCCCCTTTCGATAATGTAATCGTACTTTAAAATGTGTATCGAATGACATATTAAAAAAAAAAAAATTAAACATAATTAGAATTTTAAATATTGACATTTTAAATTATTACAGCGCCATGACACCTCAAAACGTGTAAGTCAGGTGAAATTTCGAATTCCATTATCTACGGTAGTCGGTTAATGGAAGTAAATAGAAAAAGAAATATTTTTATCATCATCATCATCACGGGAGCTTAGGGAGTACCTGCAGTGATCGAGACCACCGCTTACCTCCACCTGAAGGTGTAGAAGCCTGAAGTTGGGTTGCAGCATCAAGTAAATCGGGATTCTTGAACTAAGGTGAGCTCATTACATGGGCTCGGCGTGATGATACGATGAGAAAAAAAGAAAAAAAAAAAAAAAAAAAAAACATTCTGATGTCAAGCCAGTCTGAGGAGTGACAGTAAACTGAAGGGGGTGGGAGAGATCTGACAGCTAAAATATTTTTACCTTAAGTGTATTTGTGTCGTTTTGAAACTGGTATCCTTTTTCGACAGATAAAATGTCAGGCGTGTAAAGATAAAATTTAATTTGCAATTAAAATGTAAATCTTTTGTTTATTGACCAAAATCGATGAAATTTGAAATGCAAGTTTGTTTTGTGGTGTTAAGATTGTATACTAATTGAAATGTGCGAATTTTGAAAAATTGAAGAAAATAGAAAATTGCAATTTTTATTCGCAGTACAAAATCACGTGACCCAATTAAACACCAGATGTTTTTTCTTTCCGTTCAAGATCGTTTGCCAAGTTAAAATGCTTGTGATTTGTTGCCACCATTTTTTTTAGTTTAGTTAATTTAAAAAAATCTAATTGTCCGATCGATAAGCCGTTTACACCATCGGATTGAGAAAAAAAAGCCCTTTCCGATGATATCTTGTTTGTAACGATACGACTGATATTTCTAATTTATTTTCCACTTTTTCCGTAAAAATGTCGCTTTTTAAGCATTTAATCGTGAATTCTGGGTCATTTTTCGGTAGATATGGGTCGACGTTTTAATTAATATCTCTGCTAATTAGGGTCGCATTGCTTAGCGAATTATCGCGATGTCGAGATGAAGAAATTCCGCGTCTGTCGACACCGGTTTCGAGGCGATGCGACCATTAGCGCCGGAGCTTTAGCGGTCACAAGGCATTTCTCACAGACAGACAGACAGACAGACAGACAGACAGAAAGACAGACAGACAGACAGACAGACAGAAAGACAGACGCGCACAGATTTTAATAATATAAGGAGATATTCTCAAAATCTCTCAATCACTATACTTAATGAATCACTAACAGTTACTTTTAGTGTTAAGAAAAGAAAGTTTAAAAAAAAATCATTTCTGATTGGGTAAAAAGTCGGCCCGGCTCCCCACTGCCTTCGGCAGCGCAGTCCCGTGCGCGCTGCGCGCGCGTTTTCCTTCCCTGACCCTTGGTCCACCCTAAAATAAATCATTTCTGATCGAGTAAAAACTCACACCGGGTCCCCACTGCCTTCGGCAGACACTGCCCATGCGCGCTGCGCGCGCATCTTTTCCTTCTCAAGTCAAATTTTTATTCTTAAGTAAATTTAAAAAAACATTTCTCATCGGGTACAAATTCGGGGCGGGTCCCCACTGTCTTCGGCAGTACAGTCCCGTGCGCGCTGCGCGCGCACAAATTAAAGGATACACGCACCGCGCGCGCGTATTCCTTCCCTGATACTTCGTGCCCCCTAAAAAAAATCATTTCTGATCGGGTAAAAACTCACACTGGATCCCCACTGCCTTCGGCAGCGCAGACCCATGCGCGCGCAGCGCGCATGTGTTAAGATATACGCGCCCTGCGCGCACACATTCCTTCTCAAATAAAATTTTTATTCTTAAGAAAAGAAAAGAAAAAAAAATCATTTGTCATCGGTTAAAAAGTTGGACCGAGTCCCCACTGCCCTCGGCAGCGCAGTCCCGTGCGCGCTGCACGCGCACAAGTTAGGGGATACGCGCGCGGTGCACGCCTATTTCTTCTCAACCCTTTCAGGCCCTCTTAATTAACCTACGTATACCAATTTTGAACGATCTAACTCATTTGGCTGAGATACAAAAGAAAACGTTATCAGGATACCCCAAAATGTGTAAATCTGGTGAAAACTTTCGATAATTTAAAAGAACTTAAAAATATATTTCGAATGATGTATTAAAAATAATTGAATCATAATTAGAAATTGAAATATTGAAATTTGAAAATATTACAGCGCCATAAAAGAAAACTCATTCAGGACACCTCAAAACGTGTAAATCTGTTGAAAACTTTGAATTATATAAAAGAACTTTAAAATATCTTTCGAATGATGTATTAAACATAAATTAACCACGGAAAACTCCGAAAGGTTAGGGCGATGAGCGCGACCTGGGATCGAACCCGGAACCTCCCACTATTGGATTAGAAAAGATTAAACATCAGTCTGTTGTTATCTACGGCAAAAATAGTTTTTATTGTTAACCAAATAAAAATTTAAAACTCAATTTAATTAATAAAAAAAAAGATGTGATGAAAAAAAGATTACTTTTTCACTGTTAGTTATTTTTACTTATATATGTTTACTTTTTTTCTAACCCAATGACTTATTTGCTCGAAATACACGTATTATATTAAAATTTAATTTGCAATTAATTTGTACATTTTTTATTTATTCTCGAAACCCGATGAAATTTGAACTGCAACTTCGTCTTGTAATGTTAAAAGTGTGCAGCAACTTTGAAATAATTTTGAAGAAAATTGAAGCATTTTGAAATTTGCAATTTTTATTTCCAGTACAAAATCAGTAAAGCAGGAAGTAAAATCTATTTATTCTTTCACCCGGACCATGGTAACCGAAATACGTCTAGAAGCTCTCTAGTCTGCGAAATTGATAAAACTCTTGTGATTTGTTGCCACCTTTTTTTCAAACTTTAATTAATTTTAGAAAAATCTAATTGTCCTATCGATAAGCTATTTAAACCCTAGGATTCAGAAAAATCGGACCTTTCATTTGATACCTTATTTGTAACGATACGACGGATATTTCTAATTCATTTTCCACTTTTGCCGTAAAATTGTCGCTTTTTAAGCATTTAATCATGAATTCTGGGTCATTTTTCGGTAGACATCGGTCGACATTTTAATTAATATCTCCGCTAATTAGGGTCGCATCGCTTAGCGAATTATCGTTATGTCGAGATGAAGAAATTCTGCGTCTGTCGACACCGGTTTCGAGGCGCTGCGACCATTAGCGCCGGAGCTTTACCGGTCACAAGGCATTTCTCACAGACAGACAGAAAGACAGATGCGCATAGATTTTAATGACTGAACTAGCGAGCTTCGCCCGCTAGCGGGTCAGTATTTTCAAATGAATCACTAAAATTAATGAATCACTAACAGTAACTTTTAGTGTTAAGAAAAGAAATTAAAAAAAAAAAAAAAAAAAATCATTTCTGATTGGGTAAAAAGTCGGTCCGGGTCCAAATAAAATTTGATTTCTCAAATCAAATTTTTATTCTTAAGAAAAGAAAATTTAAAAAATCATTTGTCATCAGGTACAAAGTCGGACTGGGTCCTCACTGTCTACGGCAGCGCAGTCCCGTGCGCGCTGCGCGCGTTTAAGTTAAGGAATACACGCACTGCGCGCGCGTATTCCTTCCCTGACCCTTCGTGCCCCCTAAAAAAATCATTTCTGATCGTGTAAAAACTCACACCGTGTCCCCAGCGCAGACCCATGCGCGCTGCGCGCGCACGTGTGAAGGTATACGCGCGCTACGCGCACATATTCCTTCTCAAGTCAAATTTTTTTCTTAAGAAAAGAAATTGAAAAAAAAATCATTTCTCATCGGTTAAAAAGTCGGAACAGGTCCCCACTGCCTTCGGCAGCGCTGTCCCGTGAGCGCGGTGCACGCCTATATCTTCCCCACCCTTTCAGCCCTTCCTAATTAACCTACATATATCAATTTTGAACGGTCAAACTGAATTAGCTGAGATGCAAAAGAAAACCTAATTAGGTTACCTCAAACGTGTAAATCTGGTGAAAACTTTCGATATGAAAATACTTTAAAATATCTTTCAAATGATGTATTAAAAATAATTTAATCATAATTAGAAATTGAAACTATTGAAATTTGAAAATATTACAGCGCCATCTGGCGGTAGAAATTTCTGTAATCTACTGTTCGATTCCAAATCAACAAAGCTATCAAATGATGTATTACTTATGAAATTATTTTAATTAGTAGCTGAGATACAAAAGAAAACCGATTCAGGAGACCTCAAAACGTGTAAATGAAGCGAAATCTTGAATCCCACTTTCGATTATATAAAAGTACTTTAAAATATCTTTCGAAAGATGTATTAAAAATAATTTAATCATAGTTAGAATTTGAAATACGCGTATGAGAATAAAATTTAATTTGCAATTAAATTGTACATTTTTTATTTATTTTGGAAACCCGGTGAAATTTTAACTGCTACTTCGTCTTGTGATGTTAAAAGTGTGTAGCAAGTTTGAAATAATTTTGAATAAAATTGAAGCATTTTGAAATTTGCAATTTTTATTTCCAGTACAAAATCAGTAAAGCAGGAAGTAAAATCTATTTATTCTTTCGCCCGGCGCCATGGTAACCGAAATACGTCTATTGCGAAATTAATAAAACTCTTGTGATTTGTTGCCACCTTTTTTTCATACTTTAGTTAATTTTAAAAAATCTAATTGCCCTATCGATAAGCTGTTTAAACCGTCGGATTCAGAAAAATCGGATCTTTCATTTGATACCTTATTTGTAACGATACGACTGATATTTCTAATTTATTTTCCACTTTTTCCGTAAAAATGTCGCTTTTTAAGCATTTAATCATGAATTCTGGGTCATTTTTCGGTAGACAAGGGTGGACGTTTTAATTAATATCTCCGCTAATTAAGGTCGCATCGCTTAGCGAATTATCGCGATGTCGAGATGAAGAAATTCTGCGTCTGTTGACACCGGTTTCGAAGCGATGCGACCATTAGCGCCGGAGCTTTAGCGGTCACAAGGCATTTCTCACAGATAGACAGACAGACAGACAGACAGAAAGACAGATGCGCACAGATTTTAATAATATAAGGAGATATTCTCAAAATCTCTCAATCACTATACTTAATCACTAACAGTTACTTTTAGTGTTAAGAAAAGAAAGTTTAAAAAAAAATCATTTCTGATTGGGTAAAAAGTCGGCCCGGCTCCCCACTGCCTTCGGCAGCGCAGTCCCGTGCGCGCTGCGCGCGCGTTTTCCTTCCCTGACCCTTGGTCCACCCTAAAATAAATCATTTCTGATCGAGTAAAAACTCACACCGGGTCCCCACTGCCTTCGGCAGACACTGCCCATGCGCGCTGCGCGCGCACCTTTTCCTTCTCAAGTCAAATTTTTATTCTTAAGTAAATTTAAAAAAACATTTCTCATCGGGTACAAATTCGGGGCGGGTCCCCACTGTCTTCGGCAGTACAGTCCCGTGCGCGCTGCGCGCGCACAAATTAAAGGATACACGCACCGCGCGCGCGTATTCCTTCCCTGATACTTCGTGCCCCCTAAAAAAAATCATTTCTGATCGGGTAAAAACTCACACTGGATCCCCACTGCCTTCGGCAGCGCAGACCCATGCGCGCGCAGCGCGCATGTGTTAAGTGTGTCAAATATATGTATATTGCATGTGTCAAATATACGCGCCCTGCGCGCACACATTCCTTCTCAAATAAAATTTTTATTCTTAA